>CM021109.1:330665187-330695121 GCA_007115665.2 Sequoiadendron giganteum | reverse complement strand
GAACGCTAGTGGTCTGACCGTGGCCACCACGATGAGTGGACCCACTGCCCGCGATATGGAGGTAACCGCTAGACCCGACCACAGGTGGTCTCACCATGGCCACCGCAGTGAGTGGACCCACCACCTACGATATGGTGGTAACCGCTGAGACCACTACCGACGACTTCACCATGGCCACTATGGTGAAGGTATTTATTGACTATGGTAAGGTGGTAACCATCGGACCTATCACCGCGGTACCACGAGGGGCAAAAACAAGTGAGGCATAGTATGGCGGTAAAGGGCAGAAAACACAAAATTTCGCTAAGGAAAGAAAATAGGGACTTCAAGCTGGAAGTTAAGACACATTTTCTCAACAAGCTCCCACTTGGCGAACACTTCCAGCTCCCTCATGACTTCTAAACTTACTGACGATCATAGGCCCCAAGGCCCATCGATTTTGTGCACCATCTAAACTTGTCTGTGCTAACTGGCTTTGTCAAAGCGTCTGCAAAATTCTTCAAGGTGTCGACCTTTCCCAAACTAACCTTGCCATCTTCAACCATATCCCTCACAAAGTGATATTGCACATCAATGTGCTTGGTCTTGGCATGAAAAGTTGGATTCTTTGCCAAAAAAATGGCACTCTCACTATCACAGTAGATTGAAATATGTCCAGCATTAAATCCAATGTCTGAGCACAAATGGTTTAACCAAATAGCCTCTTTGTAGGCATGAGTTGCAGCCATATATTCTACCTCGGTCATGGATAAATCAACTACAGCCTGTCGCTTGCTCATCCAACTGATTGCTCCACCATTAAGCATGAAATTGTATCCACTGGTGGATTTCCTACTATCAATGTCCCTTTCCCAATCTGAATCAACATACCCATGAATGCGGAGAGTTCTCTATGATGCAACCAAACTGCCATGGTAAAATAGGGCATACTCTAAAATTCCCTTCAAATACCTAAACACTCTCTTCATAGCATCCCAATGTGATCTTCCCGGATTTGCCATAAATTGGCTTAGAACTCCCACTACTTGGGCAATGTCTAGTCTTGTATAGACCCTAACATACATCAAACTTCCAACAACACCTGCATAAGGTACACTGGTCATGTCCTCCATCTTAGTAGTAGACTTTGGACTATCTTCAATAGATAGCTATGTTCCCTACATGATTGGAACAACTAGCTGCTTGCAGTCATCCATGCTAAACCTCTCTAGAACTATTTTCACATACTTACTTTGACTGACCCAAATCTTTCTGTTTGTTTTGTCTTTGGTTATCTCCATTCCAATAATGTACCTAGTTGCACCAAGATCTTTCATTTTGAACTTTGTAGATAACTAAGATTTAAGATTAGAAATCATAGACTTGCTATTCCCTATAAATAACATATCATCCATGTACAGGGTAATAATAAGCACACGATCATTCTCAGATTTATAATAAATGCAATGATCAGATTTTAATCTCACAAATCCAATTGACCACACAAACATGTCAAATTTTTGGTACCACATTCTAGGAGATTGTTTTAAACCATAGAGAGATTTATTTAACTTACATACCATATTTCTTTTACCTCTTTCAACAAAATGCTCAGGCTAGGACATATAAATTTCTTCTTCCATCTCACCATGGAGAAACATTGTCTTCACATCCATCTGTTCAATTTCAAAATCATACACAGTTGCCAATATTAATAAAAATCTAATGGATGTCAGCTTTGCTATAGGGGAAAAAATCTCTCCATAATCAATTCCCTAAATTTGAGAAAATCCCTTTGCAACCAACCTTTCCTTATACTTCTCAGCACTGCCATCAAGGCATATTTTCTTTTTGAATATCCACTTATAGCCTACAGGATTTCACCCTTTAGGCAGTGGTACCAAATTCCAAGTTTCATTATTTTTCAAAGAATCCATCTCTTCATTCATGGCTTGCAGCCAAGAATTTGAATCAGCCATGCTAATTGCTTCTTTCACAGTCCTAGGCTCAACAGTGCTAGTAATTAAGGCATAGGCACAGTCTGAATTTAACAGTGAGAAACCATACCTTTCAGGTTACTTTTTTTCTCGTGTAGATCTTCTTACAAGCTGAGGTTGTGGTTCTTTGTCATCAGAACTTCCAGAGTTGCTTGAGCTCTCCTCAGTCTCAAGTACACCATGCATCTCTTCCCTTTCTAGAGTTTGAGGAATCTCAACTGCATCCTTCTTCTTGTCACTTTGATCTGTCTCAAGCTATTGATCACTTATTGAAGGTTTTAGGTCATGAAATATCACGCTTCTATTATACAAAACCTTCTCAATAATAGGGTTCCAAAGCTTGTATCCTTTCACACCAGCTCCATAGCCGATGAGAATACATTTGACAACCTTGTTATCCAATTTAGATCTCTTTTCATTTGGCACATAAACATATGCCTCACAGCCAAACACACAGACATGCCTCAGAGAGGGCTTCTTACCAAACCATGCTTCCAAAGGTGTCTTATCAACAAGAGTAGAGAAAGGAGATCTATTTATTAAATAACATGTTGTAGCCACAGCCTCAACCCAAAACTTCTGCTCTAGACCAGCACAGCTCAACATACTCCTTGCCTTTTTCATTAGCGTCTTGTTCAACCTTTCAACAACTCCATTATGCTATGGAGTGTAAGGCGTTGTCTTATGCCTTTTAATTCCATGATCAGTGTAATACCATTCAAAATCTATAGAAAAAAATTCACCGCCATTGTCTATCCTCAAACATTTAATTTTCCTTCCAGTCTGATTCTCTACCAAAGATTTAAATTCTTTAAACCAACTAAACACTTCTGATTTACTTTTAAGAAGGTATACAAATGCCCTTCTCAAACATTCATCAATAAAAGAAACATAATATCTAGACTTCGATAATGAAGGAACATTAACTGGACCAAACACATCGAAATGAACATAATCCAATATACCAGAAGATTTGTGAGGACTAGAATAAAATGAAATGTGGTGTTACTTTCCATAGATACAATGTTCGCAAAAATCAAACTCAAGGTTACAATCATCAAGCCCTTCTACAAGATTTTTATTCTTCAAGTTTTTTAAACCTTTCTCACCTATGTGACCAATTATATGATGCCATAGCATAGTCTTCTCAACTGGGAGTTTTACCTCCAAAGCATTTGCAGATAGAGAAGTGTCTTCATCTTTCTCTACAGGAGCAACATTGCTTGACTTTACAGAGGCACTGTTACATTAAACAAGACGTGCATCCAACTTATACAGAGTGTCAGTACGAACACCCTTAGCTAGCACCATTGCACCTCTAGCCATTTTAAATCGCTTACATGGAAAAGAAACTTCTACACCAGCATCATTTAACTTATTGATAGAAACAAGATTTTGAGCCAGACCTGGTATGTGACGTACACCACCAATCCCTTTGACTCTTCTGTCAGGAAACTGAATTCTAACTCTTCCTTTGCCAACTATCTCCATTGTTGAATCACTTGCCAAGTACACCTTTCCACCATCATACTTCTTGTATTTAGAGAACCATTCTCTATTGGACATCATGTGAAAGGATGCACCTGATTCAACTAGCCAGACATCATCTAATGCCTTAGTTGTCAAGGCTGCTACAATGAAGGTGTCTGCATCACTTTGAGAAGATTCATTGTCAGAAGCATTCTTCTTCTTCTCCTTGCAATCCTTCCTGATATGACCAGGTTGTCCACAATTCTAGCATCTCACCTTGAACTTTTTACCAAGATACTTTGATCTCCCTATAGACTTGGATTTCAACTTCTTGTCATTCTTCTTACCTTTCTCCTTTGGTCTACATCGAACAACAAGAGCCTCTTTGGCCATCTCTGAAGACTTCTTTTGCATCTCTTCGGATAACAATGAGGCAACAACATCTTCCATCTTGAAAGTAGTGGTGGTGCTTCCAATGGCCATCACAAGATGATCCCAACTGTCAGGTAACAAATATAACAGGAGCATGTAACGATCTTCCTCCTCACTATTTACACCTACAGACACCAGCTAAGTAACACTCATATTAAATAAGTTCAGATGGTCTGCAACAAATGCACCTTCTTCCATTTTCAAGGAGTATAACTTCTTCCTCAGGAATAACTTATTTACTAGAGACTTTCCCTGATAAATATCACCAAGCTTCTTCCATAATGAAGTTGCAGACTGCTCCTCATGGACGTTCAGGAGCATAGAATCGGCTAGACTCGGTCTTATCAGACCTCTTGATTTTCTATCAACAAGATCCCAATCCTATTGCTTCATAATTTGTGGCTTAGTACCAGACACTACTAACCAGAGGTCTCTATCCACTAGCAAGTCTTCCACTTTGAGTTTCCATAACTCAACATTGCTACCACTAAACTTTTCAATATCTACTCTACCTGATGTACTCGCCATCTCAAACAAAAAATAGTTTTGACAATGCAATACTCCCACTGAAATAGTATTAGCACAAAAAATTGAGCTTTCTCTCAATGATAACACAATGGGCTAGGCTCTGATACCACTTGAAAGGAAAATGGGGTGGATCTAAAGACCCAATAGTGCGGAATACATTCCCTTAACACTAATACAATAGAGGAGAAGAGCGTAATCAAGTTCTAATAGCTTCTAAAACTACTTGAGATGAATACACCAGTAAAATAGATAACAAAATTAAGCATTCACAGATTGACACAAGATATATGTGGGAAAACCTTCTCAGGTAAAAACCCAACCACACAAAGTCAAGACAATTGTATTACAATAATAAAATAATTACATACAATGTTC
Source organism: Sequoiadendron giganteum (assembly GCA_007115665.2). Lineage (NCBI taxonomy): Eukaryota > Viridiplantae > Streptophyta > Pinopsida > Cupressales > Cupressaceae > Sequoiadendron > Sequoiadendron giganteum. Next base: position 330,690,340 of record CM021109.1, on the reverse strand, counting down.
AGTCTTCTCTGATCAACTCACAACAACTTCGTTCCTATCTCACTGTTACAATTTTGTATATAAACATACAGTTCAAATTCTTGACATATGAAATATTGTACTTAGCTTACTAAGTCATACGTTGCATTCAAATTCATCAAGCAATCGTTGACCATCAAGTTCATGAATCAGACATCCAATCACGCAATCGATCTTCCCATGTTAATCGATCTGCATCGAGCCACCCAGGCATTAATGCCATCACCCAAATCGGGTCTTGTTTGCCAACCTAAGTCAGCCTACACCTGCTGCAATTATTTCTTTGGTTTCTAACCAATCATCAACTGACACTGAGCCACATGTCTTTCCTACATTCTTGTCACTCTTTGAAACCAAGTCCAACTCAGTCAAACTAGCCCTAAGCTCGTTCAAGCTCTCTAAGTCCTTACCGCGCTATCGCCGAGCTCATTCAACCTGCTCACGGTATGGCGGTGAGCTCATCTGAGCTCACACTGACCATACCCATGCTACTGCGGCACCAACTAAGTTGACATTGGTATAGCGGTGAGCTCATTCGAGCTCATCGACGACTTCACCGAACCCATCTCGCCTCGCCTCCAAACATCCACCGCGCTACCGCAGCTAGGTTGAGGTCCAACTACGGTATGGTGGTGACCGATCTATGGGACTGCTGATGGTCAAACCATGCTACCACAAGGGCCGATAGGCCACCCTGTGGTAGTGCGGTGATCGTCAGCCAGACTGCTGGAAATATTACCGTGGCCACCGAGGTGAGTCAATCCACTACCCGCGGTATGGCAGTAACCGCCAGACCCGATCGCAGGTAGTCTCACCACGGCCACCACGATGAGTGGACCCACCACCCATGGTATGGTGGTAACTGCCAGACCCGACCATAGGTGGTCTCACCGCGGCCACCGCGGTGAGTGGACCCACCACCCACGGTATGGCGGTAACCACCGCACCCAACCGCAAGCTGTCTCATCACGGCCACCATGGTGAGTGGACCCACCGCCTGTGGTATGGCGGTAACCACCAAGACCACTGTCGACAGCTTCACCGTGGCCACTATGGTGAAGGTCTTTTTTGACCTTGGTAAGGCGGTAACCACCAAACCTATCATCGCGGTACTGCTAGTGGTAGAAAAAAGTCAGGCGCGGTATGGCAGTAAAGGGTAGAAAACACAAAATTTTGCCAAGGCAAGAAAATAGGGACTTCAAGCTGGAAGTTGAGACACATTTTCTCAATAGTTTGTGCCACTTGCGATTTTTTTTTAGGTACATTTTGTGCATGCCATAGTGCTCTAATGTCAAGTACTCCATCATATTTTCCCAAATCCTAGGTTTATCATTTGAACTAGAGGAACTATCTTTTGAGCTATTCAATTTAAGGAATCCCCTTGCTATGAGGGCTCTCTCAATATGTAATCCTTTTTCAATAGTTTCTTCAAATTTTATAGGACATAACATAGTGAGTTGGTAGTTGATCTCGAGTAGAAATTTGAGATGAAATTGTCTACCAATTCCTTTTCGAGAATGGGCCATTTGCATCGACTAGCTTTGTGCCTCCATCTATATAGGTAGGAGGTAAAGGAATCTCCTTGAATTTGTTTAATTTTTTATAACTCTATGATGGTGTCATCTTGCTCTATGTTGAATGAGAAGTAGCTTATGAATTTGCTAGATAGTTCATCGAAGGTTTTAATTTTTTATGATAGATGAGAGAACCACTCCATAGCATGAATTGTAAGGCTACGTGGAAAGGGCCTCATGAGGTAAGAGTCATTATTTTTTACTTCCATACATAATACTAAAAAATCCCATATGTGCTCTACTAGATCTCCTCTTCCTTTGTACTTGTCAAACTTGGGTATTTCAAAGTTTTTTTGAAAGAGTAGCATAGTGATAGAATGATCAAACAGGAACAAACATATTTCCTGGAGGGTATAGTTCTTCTTTTGTCTTCCTACCTATATGTCTGATATTCTCTAGTTCATCGCCTCTAGTTGTAGTTCCATCTCAATTTTTGGTACATTTATTTGCAAGTCTTGTGTGTAATATCCTTTTTGTCCCACCATTCTTTGGTCATAGATTGGGTATTGTGAAGGTACGGGACCTTGGTAACCATATTGGGTGGAAGGAAGGTTAACTCCTTATTGGATGTAGGAGGGTTACCTCCTTGTTGGATCTGAGGAGGGTTACCTCCTTGTTGGATCTAAGGAGGGTTATCGCCTTGTTGATTGTAAGGATGGTTAGCTCCTTGTTGAGTGTAAGGAAGGTTACCTCCTTGTTGCTAGGATAGACTATACTGAAGGTTTCCCTGATGGCGCATTAGTGGGTTACCTTGTTGATGGGATGAATTGAGAAGGGTGCCCTATCGCACTTCTTGTTGTTGGGGTGAACTATACTGAATTTTCCCCTGATGGTGCATTGGTGGGTTACCTTGTTGATGGGATAAACTCAGAAGGGTACCTTGTGGCACACCTTGTTGTTGGGGTGAACTATATTGAAGGTTTACTTGATGGTGCATTGGTGAGTTTCCTTGTTGATGGGATGAACTCATAAGGGTACCTTGTGGCACACCTTGTTGTTGGGGTGAACTATACTTAAGGCTTCCTTGATGGTTCGTTGGTGGGTTACCTTGTTGATGAGAAAAAATCAGAAGGGTACGCTATGGCACACCTTGTTGTTGGGGTGAACTATACTAAAGGTTTCCCTGATGGTGCATTGGCAGGTTACCTTGTTGGTGGGATGAATTAAGAAGGGGGCCTGGTGGAATTCCTTGTTGTTGATTTATACTATATTGAAGATTTCCTTGATGATGCCTTGGCAGGTTACCTTGTTGGTGGGATGAGCTATACTAAAAGTTTCCCTGGTGATCCATTGGTACCCTATAACACACCTTGTTGTTGGGGAAAACTGTACTAAAGGTTTCCCTGATGGTGCATTGGTGGGTTACCTAGTTGATGGGATGAACTCAAAAGAGTACCCTATGGCACACCTTGTTGTTGGTACTGATATGGAGGGGGACCTTGTGGCCCACCTTGTTAATGGTATTGATTGGGAAGGGGACCTTATGGTACACCTTTTTAATAGTACTATTGATTAGGAAGGGGACCCTATGGTCCACCTTGTTGATGGTGCTACTAATTGGGAAGGGGACCCTGTGGTCCACCTTGTTGATGGTGTTATTGATTAGGAAGGGTACCCTATGGTCCACCTTATTGATGGTACAGCATTTTTTGAGGTACATATTGTCTTGGTGGAGGATTGTTCCTTCGTGGTACGTATTGGGATGGACCTCCTTGATACTATTGGGCCATTGTCGCTTGTTCTATTTGAGTTGGTTTTCTATACAATAGGTTTTCCATTGGTTGGCCATTGTTTTGTGAGAATACAGATGGAATATTTGGAATCTCTGTGGGTTCAAATATCTTTCTCATAACTGATTTATCCCCTAAGGGAATAAGGTTAGGATCTTTTAGATCCTCCACATTAAAGTCTATTGGAAATTTAGCCACTTTGTGCTAACTTGAAGAAGTAGGAATTTGGGTCCTTTTTCATCAATTTGTCCATCAGGTTGAGCACCTTGGGGTTGTTGGAGTGTTGAAATAGTTCTTCATCATTTATTTCCTTCTCAATATCTACCTCTTCTATGACCACTCTTTTTGGGTCCTGGTTGGATTGCTTTATCACTTCTTGTCATTTGTGGTTTAACTCTTCCTCACTAAATGTTTCTCTATACATGGGTCTCTTTTGAGGTGTTTCAAGGTCACTTGGTTTATAGCCCCATGGTACATCTTCATTTTTCATGGTGTTTTTTGGTGGTATGATAACCTTTCTTATTTTTGCTTCCATGTTCTTCCTATGTTGTGATCTCGTAGTTGTCATAAACAACTTCCAAGCCTTTGTGAACTTTTTCATGACTCCTAACTATGGAAAATGAATGTGTTTTATTTTGGATTTTTTATTTTAAGGAAAATGAAATTAATTTTTTTGGGGATTTTCTATTGAGTATCTAAGGGTGGTTGTCCCATTGAAAAGTGTAAATATAAATGGCTTAGTCGATTTTCATGGTTGCGGTAAGTTCTCAAAATGTGCCCTTTGGAAAACTTTAGACTAGGATAGTTTTTTGAAAGTCAGAATATGGATTTCCAATTAAGGATTTTTTCTCTTGCTAGATACCATCAAGGATGGATACCTATTTCCATGAAAGAGGTGGTAACACGGGTCTTTCGGCTGCTAGGTCTACTTTCACTTCCTCTTTATCTAAGATTTTTGTTGTGTTTCTCCACTGGTTGGGTGTTTTGTTCTTCTCAACTATGAAGGTCCTTAAACTACTAAGGATATCAATTTGTTCATCTTCAATGTGTGTGAGAATCAGTTGTAGGATTGGTGTTGTAAGGTTCATTTGTAGGACTAAAGCAACTGGTTGCTAAATGGTCATAAGGTGAAAGTGCGGATGTTTTGATATGATTGTTATGAAGCTCAAGACCCTAAGGTTTTAGTGTTGTTTTGAAGTGACACTATTCTTGGAACTCAAAATGTTGAAAGGCCTAGACTAATATCTCACTTCTTCTAGAGGATATGCTACAAAAAATCTTACTTGACCTAGCCTTGAGGTTCAAGTAGTTGTTAATATCTTTGAAGTGTGGGTGAGGGAATAATCCCGGTTTGTTTTGATTCTGATTTCCAAAATTAGGATGGAATGTTGAGTGGATGAAGGACTATATGACCTATCTGGGTTTCCATTTTTTTTGTTCTAACAAAAATCCTACAAGAAGCTTTAGATCGTCTTTCTGATTTTTAGCAAGCTAGAGTAGAAGCAATGGGTTTTGTGCAGAAGCGACAAATTGTGAGCAAGAGCGGCCAATTTTATCAACTGCGGCCTAAATTTTTTCAAGTGCACTAGGTTTTGAGAAGCAAGTGTGAGTATAAATTTCAAGTGTGACCTCTATATGTATTTGTCCAATGAGGTGATTAATTAGTCAAAACCGAGCTTTTCTTGGAAATTACGAGCAGATTTCAATCATGTCCATTGGAAAATATTTGGCAAGTGTGGCATAAAAAGAGAAAGTGTGTTTGTTTTGCATCAAGTATGCAAGTTCTATCAAATGCAACAGATTTTCATCAATGAAGTTTATGGGACAGTGAGAAAAAGTGAGCTTTTTGTGGCAAGTGTGACCAAGTCTTAGTCAAGTACAGAAAAATTAGTAGTAAGTGTGACCTCTGTTCAATTTTGTTTTCCAACTTTAGTATTTTGGTAGAAGCATTGCAATTTTTGGATGTTTTGATTTGTTTCCAGATGTGGCAAGTGAAAGAAAAAAAAAATTGACTGAATTAAAAAGAATGTACTTGTGTGACCTATATGTATATGGCTTTATATTGTGAAATCACGATACCCAAGCCATATTTTCCAACACTTACCTTGATCCAATGTAGCTTGAAATTAAAGCCTGAATATTTGAAAACCTTTAAGGAGATCCTTCAAGGAGTGCAAATATAGGACTTCTCTTAAAATCATACACTAAGTCAAAGGTTTTGTGATTCAATCATCATGTTTAGTGTTTGTTTTGATTTTTTAATTTTAAATTCAAGCACAGTATTTGATGTTTGAACACATTTAAAAAAATTCCATGAAAAAAAAGTACAGCCTAGGGATAGAAACTTCTTCCTAGGTTGGCTTACCTCATGCCATGATTTTACATTCAACGAATGGAGAGGCTTTGTACGCTCAATCATAATTCAAACTTGGTAAGTAACTTCTCAGAAGTAAATTTTGATGCACCACTTTAGAGTATTTTTGGATGAAGGGGTAGCTTCTACACAATTGGTTCTTAGTCATAACTATGAACACAAAAATTCGACCTCACCAGCTAACCACTTAAGGCTCTTTAACCATTCCCATTCCACTTAATGTGTGGGATTAGGTGCAGTTTGTTGTCAACACAGATTGAAGCTACTTTCTTACAATTTTTCAACCTTTGATATAGCCTGCCAATAAACATGCTTTGAGACATTGCAATGAGTTCTCTGGTGTGGGATGTGTCACAAAGCAAGCCCCCTCTTTAAGGTAAAAATTGAAATGCAACAAGTGTAAAACTAAAAACTATTTTTCATCACCCAAGAATGCCAACAAGGACGTGAGGAGAGAGGATAGACACTTTTAGTTTTACCATGCACAGAAGACACAATATACACTCTATTGCAATGTTCTTTTTAAGCACCTTGAGCAGTGCTATCCAACATGAAATTAATTCAAGTGTGTACAAGATAGCAATTGTTCTTTTTAAAAGCACCCAATGGAAGTGTTCTAGATATTAGTCGATGAGATAGAAAAGGTGCAACACAAAGAATTATTTGTTCATTTTTAAGCCTAAAATTTGAGTGTGCATCAACAAAAGAAAATCGTTATGGTCAACAAAAAGAAAATCAAAAATTCCAAGTGTTAATTTGAAAGCTTAAAAACCTTTTTAGAGCACCAAATGAATTGTTGGTTTGTGTTGTTATTTTTTATGCACCAAGTGAAAATTCTCTAACTATGAAAGCTTGGAAAGAGTTCATTTTAGAGCACTTAAATTGAAATTTGTTGTTTTTAGGGTTCTTTTTAAGCACCAAATGAAAATTCTCCTAACTTAAGAAAGCTTTGAAAATGATTCATTTTAAAGCACTAAAATAAAAAATGTGTTGTTTGTGGGGTTCTTTTTAGGCACCAAATGAAAATTATCCTAACTTAAGAAAGCTTTGAAAATGATTCATTTTAGAGAACTTAAATCAAAAATGTGTTGTTTGTAGGGTTCTTTTTAAGCACCAAAATGAAGGATTCCTAACTTAAAAAGCATTGAAAATTTGAAACACTTTGACCATTCATCTTCCATGTAACAAATGTGTTAATCGTTTGTGGATCAAAATCAGTTATGCTTCTATGAATCTTGCAAGAACACACATTAGTACCTGTCAAACAACCAAATTGAACAATTGTTAATTTCAAAAATTGAAATCTAACATTCAACTTTTGGACAAAAGCTTGACAAAGAAAAAGTGAGAAAAACACAATCAAGTGTAGCCTCTGTTAGAAGGCAAAGGCACTCAAAAAATCAAAAAGGCCTTCTGTCATAAGACAAAAGTACAAAAAAATGTCAAAAGTGCAAAAAACAATGTCAAGTGCATCGGAAACAAAGTCAAGTGTGCTAGATCTTTGAAATCAAGTACAAAAGTTTTTTGGAACCTATGCGTAAAGACTTTTCCAGAGCACTTCCAAGACCTGTAACTTCAAAATTAGCTCACACAATCGTTAGTGTTGAGGACCATGGTCCCACCAGGCATACCAAAATGTGTGAGGGGGTAAATACAAGTATATAAACAAGATAATTGCAATGAAATATAAACTAATATAATAAAAAACAAGAATCTAGATCTATTCCTTCACTCACAAAATGAAACTAAACTATTATTGAATTCAAGAAACAAAATCAAAAGATGAAAGAATACATGAATTCATAAAAAGAATAGTGTTACCATCCCATAACAGAGTGTATTCACATGATTTTGGGTTGTTCATATCACTTGGAATCCTCTATTGTTGTGTATGAGAGAGCTTTCAAGAACAATGCATGTTGATTGAAGATACACATTGAAGTGTTTGTCAATGATGATTCAGATCTCGGCGAAACTTCATTGTGTAAATGATGTTGATTATTCAATCCTTTTTTTGTGAGGAAAGAGGTTTCTTATATAGAATTTTTGATTTGAAATGGATGATCAGGATTGCATAGTAGAATATCTTGATTGGTGGTCAAAAGATGCTCAGAGGAAATAGACATGAATAATATGTGCAAAATAGATTACGTAATTAGTGTGATTGAAGAAATGGATTGAATAATCAGTGGGATTGAGGAACAGATTGATCAGTCGAAGATATAGATTGATCAACCAGGAATATAGATTGATCAGTTATGAATAGATTGAGAAATTAGGGGATCATTTTTCTCTCAATTAGGAAAGTGGTTGAGAATGATTCAATTAATTCATTCATTTTTGGAGTTGAACGTGCAAATCAAGTTTGACTTTTGCAAATAAATTTGAATTAGTTTGATTTGATTTTTAATGATGATTTGAATAGTTAATTCAAATTATTCAGATTTGGAGGCAAAGTGAATTAATTAAATTATTATTATTTTAATAATTCAATCCACTTAGGGGGATAAAGTGATTTAGGGATGTAATTAAATAATTGGTGTTATTTAACTATGAATATAAATTTCCCCAAGCTCCTTTTGGGATATTTTATTTTTCTAAGTACCAGTTTGTGCCCCATCTATTGAAAACGTCAGCGAGCTCCTTTTGAAAAGGTTGCATCTGAATACTACCACTTGTCAATTGGGTGCTCTTCGCAAGGTTTTTCCTTTTCTCTTATGAGCGGCTCCTATCATGCTTCCACATGTCAGTCATTCACAATCTTCAGCGCTTCTTCCCTTCGCTTCCCTATCGAGCCTCGGTCGCATGCCATGTAGCATCAATCTGCATACATCTCTTGGCAGTCCCCACCTATAGTGTAGTATGTAAGGGAGACCTCCACGTTTCTTCACCGTGCAAGATTTCATCACAAGGAGAGAAGAATGAACCTTAGGCTCCGACCTATCGCCATGTGGATCTTCTAAAGGCTTCATCGTGTTGGAGCATGGAGCAAGAAACAACCTCACCATAGCTTACACATGTTATAGTTGTCGCCATGAGTTAGTGACACATGTCAACACTCTGATCTACAAGGATCACTACCATCTTTCATAGCGGATGCATCTAGCACTGGGGCCACCACATTCATGGCTCAAATATTTTTTCGTTACAACAGTTGAGGAAATCATTGTTATATGCATCATTTCTCATGATCAGGGGATCTTTTTTGTTATTGGCTCACCTGGTGGTGGGATTTTTATTATAAATACTGCTTCTTCTTTCGAAGCAGGGGTTCATAATTGGTGGAGAAATTGGTGGAAAGACTAGGCCTTTTGTATTTTTTTTAGCTTATCGTATAAGATTCACAGATTGTGCCATTGTTTAGCCTTTTTGTTTCTTTGCTATTTGATAAAACTATATATTATGTCATTATTGTATTGAATAATTTTGTTCTCAAAATTTTATAGTTTCAATATAAGCTAGCTGATTAAGACCATGTCTTCGACTCTTCTTTTCAGTAGATATGTGGAAATTATTTTGTCATTCAATAAGTTGTTCAGATTTCCATTTTGATCGTTGTTGTTCTGAGACATAGCAGATTGTTGAATGGCCCTTAAATCATATTTGAAGGATAGTTTTATCATGCCCATATCTACTTTTTGGCGCATTGCCTTAGATTATATTTATTTTACATTTCTTTCTTTCTACCCCTTTTTCACCCCCTAAAATTATAGAAGAATTTGGCTTCTTTACAAACCTGAAGTTCACTCAATTTAGTGCAATAGGTCCCCCCTTTAACTAAGTTTCCCATAAAGGCTATTATCTTGTCAATTTTTGGCATCAAGAGTTTTTTTTTTCTAGCATGTCCAATGGGATAGCTTAAATGTACCTAAATATAAAGAGGGTGTATGAGCCATTGACCTATTACTAGGTCTCAAACAAAAAATAATCCCAGCTTGTTAGTGCCTCCGCTAGTAAAACACAAACCTGAACTCACCTAGTAAATGTTTTGATCCCTCCCCCAGCCATATTGAAAATAACAAACCAAAATTATGTGGCTTGGGATGCCAGAAGTCCCCTTGTATCCCTAGTTGCACCCACCATTTTGGCCCCTATCTCAGTCTTTGCTCTAAAATCTATTCCTAAATTCACCAGAGATGGTTCAAGGATTCCATCTGAACATCTGTAAGATGTGGCAGATGTGTGTTTAGTGCATGGATTTATAGATCAAAACATAGCACTAAGGTTGCTCGCGACCTCCTTTTGAGGAAAAGCATTAGACTTGTATCTTACTCTATTGGCTAACACTATCGGTACCTGGGATCAACTCAGAGATCCTTTCTATGCAATATTCTCGAATGGTGGAGATAGGTCTTTGCTATATCATTAACTAGTAACAATAAAGTGCGCCCCATCTGAATCCATGACAGACTTCAATGCTCTGTTCCATACAACCTAGTAGAGAATCTAGACTGGTATCCATCCACTGGTCGAGTTTGCATTCATGTTCTACTTGAAATCCATCAACGTTGATATCTCAATGATAATCCAGTCACTCAGCGGAACCACATTATCAGATGCATACAATGTAGCAGTTAAGACGAGGAACAATCTGATCGACATTGAGAAGTTGCCACCTCGGCCCATCATGTCGATATTTCCTAAAGTATCAATTCCTACCAAAGAGATTACATCTACTAGCACACTTACACCACCTCTGTCTATGTACACATATCCAAGTGTGCCACAAAATTTTGCTTCTACATCTGGTGCTTTGAAGGACAAGATGAGCAACATAAAGGAAATGTTGTGGAACTTAGAAAATGAAGTAACCACTATCAAGTGCAACCAGGCCGCTCCTCCAAGACTAGCCTACCAAATTTATCAAGGTGGAAGACCCTCCTACCAATAGAACCAATACCATGGAGTCACGTGCACAAATCTATAGACTTAGACAACTAACCAAATAGTACTACTACCTACTCCACTGGAAGCTGCTCAAACAAGTACTAGTAGAGAGTTGATCGTAGGACAAAACAACCTCACCAAAGATATCAATCCCTAGTGCTTCCCTTATGGCGATGTGCATACCCCAAAATTGTTTGCGTGGCAATTTATAGAAAAAAATTGTAGAACAGTGCAACCAAGCTATGGCGCCAAATTCAGGAGGTTATACATATGCCTCTCCCCATATGGATAATGTGGTTCTTACCACATAGATGCAAGGAATGTCTTTGTAACAATAAAATGACATAGCTCCCGATCACACCCTTTTCTCATGGATGGAAGGAGAAGAAGCAGTGTTCACATATGAAGCATCCACATCGAAGACCCTACAAGTGTAGTCCAACTACAACACTCGATCAAAAAGGAGATTCATGGGTGAACCGGTCACTCTGCAACCTAGAAGCATCCCAAACCAACCCCCTGGTCCTTCCACGATTGCTCTATAGCTGTAGTTGTACAAGGAGATCTTTATCACCAAGGCTAAAGAACAAAAGCCTCCAAAGCTTCCACCTTTCAACGTAGTGGAAAAATTGAAGAAATCTTTTGCTAATGTATCCCTTTGGGATATCTTAGCTATTCTAGAACAAAATTCATTGTTGCAGAAGGCCCTTTGGGAAGATGTGGTTGTTCAACCAACAGAGCAGTTGTTCAAAGAAAAGGCTATTGAATAATCACCTCCATCCAAAGTTCTTGTGAATACTATAGAGGAGGCTTCAATCGAAGTCAAAGAAGAGAGATTGAAACCTAAGCCATTTTTCTTAACTCTCATTGTGGGAAGAGACTAGTACACAACTCCATGATTGACTTTGGTGCCAACACCACAGTCATGCCCAAGCAAATAGCTAAAGCCTTAGGACTTAGCTATGAGCCCTTAAAGAGAGGAGTTATGCAGCTAGATGGGAACAAGGTCAAAACTGTAGGGATCATCAAAGATCTCCCCTTGATGTTATTCTCCTACACTAACATCACAATGCCGCAAGATATTATGATCATAGATGTTCCTCCTATGTTCGGCCTTTGCCTATCTTGGGAATTCACCTCAAAGATAGGCGGATACCTTTCTTTGGATTGGTCACACCTAATTCTTAGGACCAAGCACAGATTTTAAAATGAAGATAACATCAAAACCTATGCATTCATAACATGTAGTTTATAAAGCCATGATCAACTTTGAAGCTGCTCATACTTCTTTCACCAAGGAAGAATATTATGGTATCAAGTTACTCGAGGATGAGAAGGCAACTTGAGACCGGAACGATCAAGAAGAAGTCCTTTTGAGTGAATACATAGACGTTGATCCTTTTGGAAACTATCATGCTACCTGGTTTGGCACCTATGTAATCTATGATGAAGATCAAGAGATCCCAAAGGTAGTAAAGTACCCCGTGGTCAAATAAACCTCAGAGCTTTGGACATTGCACTTTGATGGTGTAAGGTGCAAAGTTTGCGTTGGTGCCAGAATATGCATAATGTCTCTAAAAAATGAAGAGATTCTTAGGTATTTCCGCTTCTAGTTCTCTTTCTTGAACAATTTAGCCAAATATGAGGGTTTTGTGCAAGGTCTAAGCCTCACAGAGTGCATGGGTGTCAAGCAGATAATAATGTTTAGAGACTCCGAACTTATAATCAATCAAGTCAAAAATGTCTCTGCTGCAAAATTTTTGTATGCATTCTTATAGACATAGGGTATGGCACCTCATTTAAGGTTTCAAAGATTTTAACATCCACACGGTGCCAAGGGAGCAAAATTTAACTATGGATCACATGGAAACGATAGGATCTCAATTCAATCCTATGTCCAACTTGATTAAGAATGTACACTCTATGTGATTGATCATCCAACCCTCCATTCCAGATAATTATCAAAGTTGGAAATTGTTTGAAAGTGATGAACACATTGCTTCATTCATTCAACAATTGAGAGAGTTCATTGATCAGCTTCAGCCAAAAATTGAAGAAGCATATGAAGGGAAGGTCATTCAATTAAGATCAAACATAATTTTGAAAGGGTTGGTCACTCTCAAAAAAAATTTGATTGTGATGATGCAAGGAATGATAGGAGAAAATTTATGGCAAACAAGCAAGACTATGATGATCTTGAGGTCGGGAATGGAAGAAAACTAAAGGTCAGGAAAGAAGTTTCGCAACAAGACAAGGATAGACTCATGCACTTCTGCAAAAAATATGAAGGAGTCATGGCCTGGTCTTATGATGACCTTGGGGTGTATGACCCCAACATCATCTATCACACTATCAAACTTACGGAAGGTGCTAAACCCATTTTCTAGAAGTAGAGGCCCATAAATCTGAAGATTGAAGCCCTGATGACACAAGAGTTAAAAAAGCTAATCCATTCTAAGATTGTGTTTCCAATCAAGCATAGTACGTGGGTGTCTAACCTTATTCTAGTCCAAAATAATAATGGAGGCATTCATCTTTGTGTCAACTTTTGTGACCTAAACTGAGCATCACTAAAGGATCATTACCCACTTCCCTCCATGGAATCAATCTTGCAAAATCTGCTAGGTTCGGAGATGTTTTCTTTGTCAAATGGATTTTTGGGCTACAATCAGATTCAGGTTAAAGAAGAGGATCAACACAAGACAAAATTCACTACCATGTGGGGAATGTTCACATATGCTAAAATTCCTTTCGGCCTCTCAAATGCAGAATCCACTTTTCAACGGGCAACGGATATCGCTTTTAACGAACTGGTCAACAAAATTATCCTCAACTATTTAGATGATCTAACTGTATTCTCAAAATCTAAATATGATCATTTTGATCATCTTGAGGAGGTTTTCAAAAAAATCAAGGAGTTCGGGGTATCCCTGAACCCGAAAAAATGCATCTTCAAAGAATCGCAAGGAAAATTATTAGGACATGTAGTGTCTAAAGAAGGAATCACAATTGATTCTGAAAGGGTAAAGGTGATCAGGGAACTTCCCCTACCAGTCAAAAAAAAAGGAGTCCAGTCTCTTTTGGGGAAGGTAATTTTATAAGTAAAATTATTTCTAATTTTGCAAGAATAATTAAACCAATCACCCTGATGTTGAAAAAGGATCAATTCTTCAAATGGATGAAAGAAGCAAGAGAAGCCTTCAAGAAGGTTAAGGATTCTATTTCCTCAGCTCCTGTATTGGTGAATCCAGACCTGTCAAAGGACTTCATAATGTATGTCTTTAGTAGCAAGACAAGCATCGCTACTGTTCTGACTCAAAAAGACAATAAAGGAAAGGGAGAAAATCTCATAGCATTTCACTCCTGGACCTTGAAAGAATATGAGATGAACTACAACTTCATCAAGAGGCAAGCATTCACAATTGTAAAGGGACTCAAGAAGTTCCAACATCTTATATCTTGCAATAAGGTGATTGTTTATGTCGCACATTCCAGTGTGCGCAAATACATCATGGAAGAAGAAATCACCAAAAAAAGGGCCAACTGGATCACTAAGATCCTAGGATACAACATCGAGGTCAAGCATACAAAGACTGTCTGTGATCTATATACGGATCTAGACTAAATTGCGTTTGGATGCTTAATTAAAAACAAATTTGTGGAATTACAAATTCAAGCATACATTAATGAAACTATGCATTAGAACTTAAAACTTAAGGTGAAAATCATAACATAAGAGAGAAGGAGAGAAAAAGTGCAAACAATCTGATAACGGAGTTTGCCACAATTGTGACTACGTCTCCAGGTCCGCTCCAATAGAGTGAGACCGATCTGATTAATCTCCAAAAAGAAATTACAATTGCACCAAGACCATCTCTTCAAGCACTTTGGCAGCATAACAATACTCCGTCGTACGAAAATGGCTCAAAAATCTCCACAAGTTCCCTCTTTCGTATCACCTGTTCTCTACTATGTCACCTGCATTCACTGAACTCCTAAGAGCTACATTTCCCCCTCTTTTTATACATGAAATATGCCTAATTAGGCCTAACCATCAAAATAAATGCTTAACCCCCCTTAACAATTCGTGCAACAACTATTTTGTCTTGTACAATCTTTTTGTTCAGTTGGTTAAGGCGAATTTTGGCCATATAGCCCCATTTGGTTAGGCTCAGCCCACTCTCCTTAAACAAAGGCAAAAAAACTCCTTATATAGTTTAGAGTATGTTGGTGGTCTAATGGTGCCTTAATATTTTGGATGCCAAGTGGTCGGCGATTCAAACCCCGTCGGCCACGTTTTAAACCCAATCCGCCAACATTAGAAAGAACAAAACGAAACGGCCTCTCAAATATAATAGGTAGCTATATTTGGTGCAACGGCCACCAACGGTTTCGGATCCCAACAGGTCGTGGGTTCGAGCCACAACAAGAATTTTGTTAAAAAGTCCAACTGCGCAATGGCATAAACCAACAACACGTGTCACCCTGTTGTTCATCCATTCCTGTTGACGTGTCTGCTGACGAAGCTGCAACGTGTTTGCTGACGGTGACGTACGGATGCCACGTGTCACATAATGATTGATTTGTATGAGATGACTCAACTGCCATGTGTCACACCGGGTTTTTCCACATCATCCGTACAGTACGGATTGACATGTCAGCATGATGGCATCATCAGTTGTACCCTCTAGTCAATCGAACTTTGACTGCTAATATCTTGAGCATACATTGTCAGATTCTGATGAAATGAGCATTGCCAAAATCATCTCAATGAGCCCTTCAATTTGATGCCACTTCCATTGATTTCCAAGATGATCATTTTTTCTACCTTCTAGACGACCCTTGATGGTAGTTTGACCCAAGGTTTGATTGGTTGTAACTTGCACAAACGGACTCCTTTCCACTCCGTTCAAGTTGCATTGGAATCAGGATGTCGAACTCTTTTTGATGGTGCTGAATTTTGGAGTATTGGAGACACTTAAAATTTCACTAAAAAATTTCCACCGGATCAGTGAATGCATATATGTACGCAGGCCTTGTTTCAGGCATATATTTACAAAAAGAGCAAAAAATGTTTTAAAATTCAAGTATCTGGAACATGAGCATTAGCTTCATTAGCAAGAGCATTGTTTGAGGTAGCAGGAAGGTTATCACCAGCAGCAATGAGACCTAGAGCAATAGCATCAACACCCAGAACAAGCGGCAAAGGGAACACAAGGTTCTTGAAGTCAGTGTACCAATCCATGTCATAAAACAACACTACATTGTAGCAATGCAGTAGAAAGTGGAACGCACGAGTGGCTCTCTCACGATACTTAGCAAGTGAATGAATTCATAACCCACTCAGAAACGGAACCCATGGTACCACTGCATCTTCTTCAATATGCCTCCACAGGTCACTTGCAATAGGAAGGCCCAAACCATACACTGCATGGTTCACCACCTTACTAAGACCTCTGAGGTACTTCTTCAAAAAATAATAGAGTGTCAAATGCAAAATCATGGATTTTGGAACCTGAATATCAAGCAACGAAGCAATGAAATGGGAGAAAATATCAATATTCACTCGATACTTGTCTTCACACTCAATGCAATCCCTACCCAGAACCCATTTCATGGCTATAATAGCCAGAGAATGCTTGTTTTTAGTCATGCACTTGACGCATCTATTGGAAATCTCTCCTAGAAAGTTTGTTTGAGACTTGTTACACACTAGTCTGATTGGGGTGTTCATGGTACCTAACTCTATTTAGCTACCTAGGTTTGCACTCTAGGAAAATTCAAAGCTTACTCAATTGCCTAAATGATAATCTCAGCTAATCACCTAATGCCAATTTTTGCTAATCGCTAAGTGTGATTTTGCAGCTGGAATAGGGCTTATTTATAGAAATATCTGAGGTAGCCTACATGATGCTAATCAAGTGTTAACTCAAAAATCCCACCAAAGGCCAGCTTAGTATTCCAACCCAATTACGTTTGCAGGTACAAATTGTTGCGTGCAAGATTAAGGAGTGGCTCAATTAGTGCAAATTGGTGGTAGTCCCATGCAGTAGCTTGCACGGATGAATGTTGACGTGTCATGATGCAAATAGTTTCAAGCTCCAAGGTTGAACATAAATATTTTCTAAGTACTCATTATGACCTTGGCTTAATTATGCTTTTTGGAATATTAATTGCCAAGGCATGCAAAAGGATAGCAAGTGTTTCACTGACAATTCAATTTCCTAGGAAAATCACGTCGAAAGGACGTGATCATTGATGTAATTATGAATTCTTGTCTTTTCAAAAATGGAAGTAGTTCATTTTGTATGGATAGAAGAGTTGGTAGTACATGTTGAATTAAATGCAAAAAGTCAACAGTTGTCTACCAGTTGAAAGCAGAAAATTGAAGAAAAGGCTAAGTATCGCATGCAAGGGCTAAACAAAGCATAAAACTTCTTGAGTACGCAAAGAGACTTTGAAGTGAAAAATTGCTAAGAGAACTAGGTGTGGTGAAAATAGCAACAAAGCAACTGAGTGCAGAGGTCATTTAAGGAGATTCACTACTCCAATGTGAATTGAATCCAAAACAAAGGTAGGGATTCATCTGGGTTTTGCATTCAGAGCCTTGAATTGTGCTTCTATTCTCATTCATACCTCACCGATGTACTTTTTGAGCATAAGGTTGCAAAAATGGAGGTAGCCCATAGTTCCCAAGCAGAAATGCAAGAAGAGAGAGCCCAAATTTTATTTGAAGCCATGCATGCAACACTAGCCACCCATATCTTTAAGAATTTCTCTTATGCATTGCTTGGTATACCATACAATCCAACGTGGGTGAATACATGTGTTGCAAAAAAGAAGAGTCCCCATAGAGACCAAATCCGAATTAAAAAAGAATGGAATAATATTCATGATCTCATCCTCACAAAGAACCCTAATACTCTAAGGGAGGCATCCTGCGAAAGGATGAAGAGGAATAGCCACTTGGATTCCTTGGCACAAAAGTGTTGGTTTAGTGGGATTCCACAATATATTATCCCATTTGTACACTACTACCCGGAATTGTTCGATGAGGCCATCAAATGTTTCAACCCGAATACCAACACCATTGAGGGCTAGGAGCTAAGAGTTATCATCTTCAAAAGGGCTATCTAGGACATTTTGTGTATCCCAGAACAAAGCTGCAAAGTGCCTCAAATGGAGTCATTCAATCTGGAAAAGGGAGAGACCATATGGAGATCCAGAGTTTTTGCCCTGAACTTTTATAACATGGAAGCACAAAGGCCAAAAGAAGCTCAGAAAAATCCAATGCATATCCCAACAACACATAAAAACTTCAAAGATGATATGAAGGATGCCTTCTCAATGATGGAATTTTTTTGTGGCCTAGACACCGACAGAGAGGTTCAAGAGTTTCAACTAGGCTTGGGGTTTCAATTGCGCAAGCAACATTCTCTTTTCTAGTATGATTTTGTGGAATTCCTCATCTAGGAGATGCTTGGGCAAATAGCAGAGTACCAACTATAGCAGAGGTTCAAGTTTCCCTCCTTCCTCACCCACATGTTTTTGCATCATAACCTTGACTTCTTCCAAAAGCATGTGGGGTTGTCCATAATTGATGAGAACTAGAGGAAAAATCCAGTTTCCACATGGACTCCTCTCCTCTCTGCAACATATGATTATTATACATTTTTGGATTGTATCTTAACTCTGATTCTATAGGATTTGAGGGACGATAGTGGTGTCTTGTGGCTCAACTCAGACCAGACTGAGTTCATGCAAAATTTCACTCTGAAGTGTCACTGGTTTCTGGGCGAGGACTTCACATTCCTTTGATTGTGCAGCTTCATCGGCAAACCCTTCTGGCTTCTGACATGTCTTATAGATTGGGTATTGGTGCTGGAATTATTTCATCAGGTATCGATTATTGACTTCACCTTTTGTAGTGGAAAATAAAAGAAGATAGGATTTTTCAATTGCCCGATGAGCTTCAAGACCATGATCATGGCCAAGAGGAGGATTCATGACTTGCTAGAAGAAAAGTTGGCTCATCTAGGAATGATGTGGATTTGAGATAAATGGAATTACAACCCTGATGATGACTTAACGAATGAGTATTTCAAGGTAACACACAACCCTCGGCCTTACTAGGAGAAGCATCAGAATCTAGTGAAGGATGCAAATGAACAAATGGTCGACTTGGCTCATATTCTGACCGAAGGTGGTTTGCCTCACTAGCTCGGATTCTACTACCGGACCAAGAATTATGATAATACAAAACTAATTGGGGCTACTCTTTGCAACAATTTGGCAAAGAATTACAACTGGAAGGAAGAAAATATTAGAGATTTTTGGATTTACCACTAGGAGACCCAATTCACTAAGGCCCCTTATGATAGTATAGAGATGGATGACAAGTTCGACAAATTGTGGAATGATGAGCATCCAAATTCTGATAATAGCCAAGAGGAAGACTTTGATTTGATGGAGGCCAAAGCACAATCAGAGGAAGGAGCAAAACCAGAAATGGAAGTTCAAACGGTCTCGACACAGTAGAAAGGGAAAGCAATGAAGCAACCTAGCAATGTTTCTTCTAGCATGCGGGTAAACATATCATGTGTGAGAGCCTTGTTCACTCGCATCTGGACCACAAGGAGGACCAGAACAACCCAGCCGCAACAATCAAAGATCGTAGTGGTAGAAGATTTTCCACCAGCAAAGCGGCAGCACATCGAAGCATCTTTTCAAGATTGTTCACAGCACCTTGAGGCAAGCCAAGAGCCTGCGATGAGCCAAGGATCACAATCATCAGTACCGCAAGTATTTTCCGCTCCCTCTTCTCTTGTTTCATAGCCATTAGTTACTCATGTTGTGTTTGTGATGCCTCTCTTTTCAAGCGCTGGCCCTTCCTTTCCTGCCTCTTCTTCTATGGTCAGAGGGGGTTTCACACAGTTCTCTCATGTGGCCCCATTTTCCCTTACTCCTCTATGAACCCTTAAACCTTTCACCTTGGCCCATTTCATGTCCCCCAACACCTCACACTCTACCTCTACTACCACCATTGATACCTCTCTTGTTGTTGTCCATGTCAGCCCCAATCCATTCTTCCAAAAAAATGGAATCCACCATGACACCGCTTCCCTCGAGCCCCCTACTAGTTCATAGGTCGAGTATTGGAATATCCCTCCTTTCTCTCCTCAAATAGTTAGTATTATGAGGAATAAATTCCCCAGGACTACTACCCTCTCATTTCCTTTTTCCCTTCCTCCCGATGCACCTTTTGTAGGTGGGCTCATTAGGTCATCGAAAAAATTCTTATCAGAGGGCGATACGACTAAGCAAGCACGGGAAATCAAAGCCCTAAAGCAAAAAGCTAAAGATACTAAGAGGCTAGCAGAGCTGAAAGTGAAAATTATTTTAATGAGGGTCAATGGTCGCTACATTTTGTGACTATGTACCTGACTGTCAGTAAACCACAATGAGAGATGCAGTCGAACGATTACAATGTGTACGCCATGGGGCTCGATTTAAGCATAGCCCAACCTTAGGACAAAGTGGAGCTCATGGAGGAAACACAGGGAGTGGTGACCACTGACTTTCTCAAGATTGGTCGCCAGTTAAAGATGAGGGAAGAAGAGTTGAAAAACATCAAGGAGAGGGTTGAGATCTTCTTGGTAAAGGAAAAGGTGAGGGATGTTGAATTTAAACGTTGTTCTCAACAAATGAAGACATAAAAGGCTAAGCTCTGGGAGGAACTAGCAAAGTTCCAATCTCTCGATCCTAACCTGGTCGCTAAGATGCAACAAAAGAACTAGGGATATCAAGACTAGTTGGAACAATTGGAGCAAGAAGTGAAACGAAAATATGAAGAGTTTCACCACCAATGCACTCAACTAGAGCAATAGATGCAGCAGAAGGATGCAGACTTCAATTTCCATTGGGGCCCAACTGGAGAATGAGGTCCAAGAAATGAAATCTTCCATGGAGAAGGAAGTAGAAAAAAAGGAATGAGAGTAGGCAAGCTGGATCTCAAAATCACAGGTCCTACAAGGACAACTCACCGTAGTGAACCAAAAGGTTGCAAATCTATCTCATAATATAGAGATGAGGGATGCAAAAATAGTCCTCTTGAAGAACTCCACCCAACCTCCTATTGCCTAGTCAGACCTTCTTCAAGTAGCCGAGCAATTATATGTTTCATACTGGGAAAGGGTTAAGGCCTTCTGCCTGAAACTCTAGCTAATGCTTCAATTCATGGAAAAGGCAACAAGTTTAGGCAGGGAGGTTCACAGAATGATTGAGCACTTCCCTCAATCCATCACAGAGAGAGTTTCAGAAGCTAGGAGGTTGTTGGACAAGTTATATATGGTCTTGGATGAAATCTTGCAAGCGCAGGGATTGAAGACCGAAAAGTCGCTACTAAAATAGCTAACAACTTCATCCACTGCCATGCAGCCATCCTTCATGCTAGCAAGTGCACCACCACACTAGATCAAACCGTGAATAGCATGCAGGCAAGTTTCTCCCACCTAACTCAGATGAGCTTACCATCCCTGTTTCTTGAAGATGAATCGGTGTCCACGACGGAGCATATTGCGGCAAAGATTGAAAAAAAGCAACGGGATGCGTCTAATTTTCAAAGCTTTAGTCAACCCCTTGTTGCAGAGGATATTGAGAGTGTCACTCATCTGATAGCACAAATTATTTTTCAACTCAAGTCCTGGGTTGGTATATCGATGACATTGCCTTACAAAGAAATGATCGATCTCCATGGAGCACAAGAGAATCTACGCGACATATCAACTCCATCTGAGGCTGAATGGATGCCTCTAAAGACCGCCCTCTCTAAGCTCTGATCGTGTCGCCCATGTAAAGGACTCTGGTCTACAAACCAGACATTTTGGGTTCCTCATTCCGCAAGTGAAACACCCCTGGTAGTCACCAAAAGCTGTGAATATAAATTTCCCCAAGCTCCCTTCGGGTTATTTTATTTTGCTAGGTATTGACCCGCACCCCATCTATTGAAAACATCATCAGGCTCCTTTTGAAAAGGTTGCATCTGAATGCTGCCACTTGTCAGTTGGGTGCTCTTTGCAAGGTTTTTCCTTCACTCTTCTAAGTGGCTCTCGTCATGCTTCCACATGTCGGTCATTCGCACTCTTTAGTGCTTCTTCCCTTCGCTTCCCTATTGGGCCCCGATCGCATGCCACATAGCATCAGTCTGTATACATCTCTTAGTGGCACCCACCTACAATGTAGTATGTAAGGGAGACCTTCACGTGTCTTCACCATGCAAGCTTTCATCACAAGGAGGGAAGAACGAACCTCGGGCCTCGACCTGTCACCACGTGGACCTTCTAAGGCTTCGTCGTGTTGGAGCATGGAGCAAGCAACAACCTCACCATAGTTGCCACATGTTATAACTATCGTCATGAGTGAGTGACACATGTCCGCACTCGGATCTACTAGGACCACTACCATCATTTATAGGGGAAGCATCTGGCGTTGGGGCGACCGCATTCATGGGTCGAATCATTTTCCATTACAATGGTTGGGGAAATCATTGCTATATGCATCATTGCTCATGATCAGGGGATCTTTTTTGTTACTGGCTCATTAGGTGGTGAAATTTTTATTATAAGCTAGCTCATTAAGACCGTGTCTTCGACTTTTCTTTTCAGTAGATATGTGGAAATTATTTTATGTCATTGAATAAGTTGTTCAGATTTCCATTTTGATCTTTGTTTTTCTGAGACATAGCAAATTGTTGAATGGCCCTTAAATCATATCTAAAGGATAGTTTTATGGTGCCCATATCTACTTTTTGGTGCATCACCTTAGATTAGATTTATTTTACATTCATTTCTTTCTACCCCTTTTTCACCCCCCAAAATTATAGAAGAAGTCGACTTCTTTAAAAACCTAGAGGTCACTCAATTTAGCACAATAGGTCCCCCCTTTAACTGAGTTTCCCATAAAGGTTGTTATCGTGTCAATTTTTGGCATCAACATTAACTAATCAGGATGAAATAAAGTTATATTTGGATTTTATTAAATAAATGGAATTTATTTAATTGGTCAAAATTGATGAAAAAGTGAATTAATTAAATAATGTTGTATTATTCAATTAATAGTAGAAATGGGGTTTCAGGACTTTATTAAATAAATGTAATTTTACTTAATTAGTCAAAATGATGAAAAAGTGAATTAATTAAATAATGTCATATTATTTAGTTAATAGGAGAAAATTAGGGTTTTTGATGCAATTGATATGAAATGCAGTGATGATGTCGATGATGCAAAAATGTCATTCAAAGTGTGAAATAAGTGTTAGGTCAATTTTACATGTCTATAGTAACATATATACACTAGAAAATAATCATAGAACTTATTATCTTCCTAAAAAAATTATAACCTATTCTTTGCAATGCTTATCTCTCCAAAAATATCCAAAACCTTTTAATATGCCAAATAGACATATTTATAGAACCCACTTCTAGTGGCCAAATCTAAGTGGGAAAATGACTCTTGAACAAAACTAATCAACATATTTCATTCCTTAAGTCAAGATCATATAATCTACTGCAAATGGCATCCAAAACCAACCACCAAACTAAAATGGCATGGTCATCATATCCATAGCCTTAAATGTGTCTCTAGATGCCCTTATGATGAATAGTGGTTTATGTATGCCAACATGTCAAATTTGGTAGTTGCAGGATATTGAGATGCATTAATGTGTCAAGTCATCTAGGAGTGTAGGTGGGAGTCACAATAGAAAATGGTGCGATTTTTGAAGTGTTGAGGGTTGAGAGTAACATATACCTCATGGAAAGGATTAGAGTGTAGGAAATCAATAAATTAGGGGTTATATGGAAGTCACACTAGAGGAGATGGGAGATGAGAGATGGGAGAAATCCATCAAGGGAACCTTGAAAAAGAAAAGGCTTTCTAGATGTTAGGCTTGGAGAGTTATGATAGGACTTGACTTGGTACTAAGTTAAGGCAATAGTTGAAAGTTTGAATTTGATACATTATATAGGGAAATCAATGGAGTTTTAGACTTTTGGGGGTAAATGGAAAGGTGTACCTAAATAAGGTAAGGTCTAAAGTCCAACTCCAATAAGTTATATAGATAAATACATGGATTTTTAGACTTTTGAGGGTTAATGAAAAGGAGTAATCAATTAAACAAAAGGCTGAAAGGTTTACTCCAATAAATTTAGTAGATTTTTTTAGAGTGCAAGGGATCAAAGATTGGGGAGTGGAGGTGAAGGGGAATGAACCAAGGGATGGTATGGATAAGGAAGTTTGAAAGTATAGTGGATACAAAGGACTTATATTTTAACACACTTTTTAGCTTCAAAGATTGGGAATGTCAAAGGAATGGTACCAAGGAATTGGGAAACTCTAAAACTCTAACAAAACAACACTTACAATTTTTTTAACAAGGACTTAAGTGGGTTGTCGGGATTGATATGGAATATGTGCATGTATGGACAACCTTGAAAGTTTAAAAGGTTGAAAAAAACACAACACCAAGGAAAACACCATAAACAACTTAAAATTAGAAAAAATTATGGATTTTTGCATCTTTTGACACTTATGGGACCCATTTAGGATGTCTCAAATGGTTATAAACAATAGGTAAAATATGAGTAAGACACACAAAATAGGAAGGACTCAAGAAAAAATGACACTATTTTTTAGCCCAACAACTACTACATATGTATAAACTCCATAAGACAGTTTGGCCAAATGTATAAATTGTTTATTTGTAATGCAAAAGTTGGTATTAGCATTTTACTATGATCATTTGGGAGTTTACATTAGTTATTAACTATAGAATAATTTTGTGTAGTAGACATATAGTTATCTTAAGGTGGAAATTCTAGTATTAAGGTAATTATTGAGTTATTCTCACTACACAAGAAACCTAATAGATTCAATATGCATATATCTACCATAATGTAGCATACAAATAAAACATCATTGTGGAATAACCATACAATTTGACTTATGAGTAATTCATAAACATAAAGTATTTAGGTTTGAATTGAAAAAGAGACTTGAATTCATATTTAACTGCATTAAAGACAAATTTAGCATATATGAGGTCCTTAAATGTTGAGAGAGTTGAATTTCGTTTCAAGGAATAATTAGTTATGGAACCCAAAGTTTAGTAACAATTTATGTCAATGGGCCCACTTAATGAGTTAAGAACATATGAGTATTTTTTTATCTTTGAAAGTGTGATTGTTAACAAATTTACAAGTAACTCTATAATATAACTAATTGTGCCAATTTTAGAAATTCAATATTTAGATTAAAAAATGCATTTTTTTTGTCATTATAGCTACTCATTGTGCACTTTTCATTGTCTAAGAAATTTTGGTGGAACATTCATGAGAATAAGAATTCAAGAATAATGTATTAGTTTATATAGATGGGTCTCCTTTTATGATTGAAATTTTCAATTTTCATGTTGGTTGAGAATGCCCATATACTTTGAAATGCATGTTAATGTTAAATTTGCACATGCATCAAAGAGGGGGGGAAATATAATGGTGAAATTAACATACCAAGTC
>CM021109.1:330423973-330665087 GCA_007115665.2 Sequoiadendron giganteum | reverse complement strand
ATGTCGATATTTCCTAAAGTATCAATTCCTACCAAAGAGATTACATCTACTAGCACACTTACACCACCTCTGTCTATGTACACATATCCAAGTGTGCCACAAAATTTTGCTTCTACATCTGGTGCTTTGAAGGACAAGATGAGCAACATAAAGGAAATGTTGTGGAACTTAGAAAATGAAGTAACCACTATCAAGTGCAACCAGGCCGCTCCTCCAAGACTAGCCTACCAAATTTATCAAGGTGGAAGACCCTCCTACCAATAGAACCAATACCATGGAGTCACGTGCACAAATCTATAGACTTAGACAACTAACCAAATAGTACTACTACCTACTCCACTGGAAGCTGCTCAAACAAGTACTAGTAGAGAGTTGATCGTAGGACAAAACAACCTCACCAAAGATATCAATCCCTAGTGCTTCCCTTATGGCGATGTGCATACCCCAAAATTGTTTGCGTGGCAATTTATAGAAAAAAATTGTAGAACAGTGCAACCAAGCTATGGCGCCAAATTCAGGAGGTTATACATATGCCTCTCCCCATATGGATAATGTGGTTCTTACCACATAGATGCAAGGAATGTCTTTGTAACAATAAAATGACATAGCTCCCGATCACACCCTTTTCTCATGGATGGAAGGAGAAGAAGCAGTGTTCACATATGAAGCATCCACATCGAAGACCCTACAAGTGTAGTCCAACTACAACACTCGATCAAAAAGGAGATTCATGGGTGAACCGGTCACTCTGCAACCTAGAAGCATCCCAAACCAACCCCCTGGTCCTTCCACGATTGCTCTATAGCTGTAGTTGTACAAGGAGATCTTTATCACCAAGGCTAAAGAACAAAAGCCTCCAAAGCTTCCACCTTTCAACGTAGTGGAAAAATTGAAGAAATCTTTTGCTAATGTATCCCTTTGGGATATCTTAGCTATTCTAGAACAAAATTCATTGTTGCAGAAGGCCCTTTGGGAAGATGTGGTTGTTCAACCAACAGAGCAGTTGTTCAAAGAAAAGGCTATTGAATAATCACCTCCATCCAAAGTTCTTGTGAATACTATAGAGGAGGCTTCAATCGAAGTCAAAGAAGAGAGATTGAAACCTAAGCCATTTTTCTTAACTCTCATTGTGGGAAGAGACTAGTACACAACTCCATGATTGACTTTGGTGCCAACACCACAGTCATGCCCAAGCAAATAGCTAAAGCCTTAGGACTTAGCTATGAGCCCTTAAAGAGAGGAGTTATGCAGCTAGATGGGAACAAGGTCAAAACTGTAGGGATCATCAAAGATCTCCCCTTGATGTTATTCTCCTACACTAACATCACAATGCCGCAAGATATTATGATCATAGATGTTCCTCCTATGTTCGGCCTTTGCCTATCTTGGGAATTCACCTCAAAGATAGGCGGATACCTTTCTTTGGATTGGTCACACCTAATTCTTAGGACCAAGCACAGATTTTAAAATGAAGATAACATCAAAACCTATGCATTCATAACATGTAGTTTATAAAGCCATGATCAACTTTGAAGCTGCTCATACTTCTTTCACCAAGGAAGAATATTATGGTATCAAGTTACTCGAGGATGAGAAGGCAACTTGAGACCGGAACGATCAAGAAGAAGTCCTTTTGAGTGAATACATAGACGTTGATCCTTTTGGAAACTATCATGCTACCTGGTTTGGCACCTATGTAATCTATGATGAAGATCAAGAGATCCCAAAGGTAGTAAAGTACCCCGTGGTCAAATAAACCTCAGAGCTTTGGACATTGCACTTTGATGGTGTAAGGTGCAAAGTTTGCGTTGGTGCCAGAATATGCATAATGTCTCTAAAAAATGAAGAGATTCTTAGGTATTTCCGCTTCTAGTTCTCTTTCTTGAACAATTTAGCCAAATATGAGGGTTTTGTGCAAGGTCTAAGCCTCACAGAGTGCATGGGTGTCAAGCAGATAATAATGTTTAGAGACTCCGAACTTATAATCAATCAAGTCAAAAATGTCTCTGCTGCAAAATTTTTGTATGCATTCTTATAGACATAGGGTATGGCACCTCATTTAAGGTTTCAAAGATTTTAACATCCACACGGTGCCAAGGGAGCAAAATTTAACTATGGATCACATGGAAACGATAGGATCTCAATTCAATCCTATGTCCAACTTGATTAAGAATGTACACTCTATGTGATTGATCATCCAACCCTCCATTCCAGATAATTATCAAAGTTGGAAATTGTTTGAAAGTGATGAACACATTGCTTCATTCATTCAACAATTGAGAGAGTTCATTGATCAGCTTCAGCCAAAAATTGAAGAAGCATATGAAGGGAAGGTCATTCAATTAAGATCAAACATAATTTTGAAAGGGTTGGTCACTCTCAAAAAAAATTTGATTGTGATGATGCAAGGAATGATAGGAGAAAATTTATGGCAAACAAGCAAGACTATGATGATCTTGAGGTCGGGAATGGAAGAAAACTAAAGGTCAGGAAAGAAGTTTCGCAACAAGACAAGGATAGACTCATGCACTTCTGCAAAAAATATGAAGGAGTCATGGCCTGGTCTTATGATGACCTTGGGGTGTATGACCCCAACATCATCTATCACACTATCAAACTTACGGAAGGTGCTAAACCCATTTTCTAGAAGTAGAGGCCCATAAATCTGAAGATTGAAGCCCTGATGACACAAGAGTTAAAAAAGCTAATCCATTCTAAGATTGTGTTTCCAATCAAGCATAGTACGTGGGTGTCTAACCTTATTCTAGTCCAAAATAATAATGGAGGCATTCATCTTTGTGTCAACTTTTGTGACCTAAACTGAGCATCACTAAAGGATCATTACCCACTTCCCTCCATGGAATCAATCTTGCAAAATCTGCTAGGTTCGGAGATGTTTTCTTTGTCAAATGGATTTTTGGGCTACAATCAGATTCAGGTTAAAGAAGAGGATCAACACAAGACAAAATTCACTACCATGTGGGGAATGTTCACATATGCTAAAATTCCTTTCGGCCTCTCAAATGCAGAATCCACTTTTCAACGGGCAACGGATATCGCTTTTAACGAACTGGTCAACAAAATTATCCTCAACTATTTAGATGATCTAACTGTATTCTCAAAATCTAAATATGATCATTTTGATCATCTTGAGGAGGTTTTCAAAAAAATCAAGGAGTTCGGGGTATCCCTGAACCCGAAAAAATGCATCTTCAAAGAATCGCAAGGAAAATTATTAGGACATGTAGTGTCTAAAGAAGGAATCACAATTGATTCTGAAAGGGTAAAGGTGATCAGGGAACTTCCCCTACCAGTCAAAAAAAAAGGAGTCCAGTCTCTTTTGGGGAAGGTAATTTTATAAGTAAAATTATTTCTAATTTTGCAAGAATAATTAAACCAATCACCCTGATGTTGAAAAAGGATCAATTCTTCAAATGGATGAAAGAAGCAAGAGAAGCCTTCAAGAAGGTTAAGGATTCTATTTCCTCAGCTCCTGTATTGGTGAATCCAGACCTGTCAAAGGACTTCATAATGTATGTCTTTAGTAGCAAGACAAGCATCGCTACTGTTCTGACTCAAAAAGACAATAAAGGAAAGGGAGAAAATCTCATAGCATTTCACTCCTGGACCTTGAAAGAATATGAGATGAACTACAACTTCATCAAGAGGCAAGCATTCACAATTGTAAAGGGACTCAAGAAGTTCCAACATCTTATATCTTGCAATAAGGTGATTGTTTATGTCGCACATTCCAGTGTGCGCAAATACATCATGGAAGAAGAAATCACCAAAAAAAGGGCCAACTGGATCACTAAGATCCTAGGATACAACATCGAGGTCAAGCATACAAAGACTGTCTGTGATCTATATACGGATCTAGACTAAATTGCGTTTGGATGCTTAATTAAAAACAAATTTGTGGAATTACAAATTCAAGCATACATTAATGAAACTATGCATTAGAACTTAAAACTTAAGGTGAAAATCATAACATAAGAGAGAAGGAGAGAAAAAGTGCAAACAATCTGATAACGGAGTTTGCCACAATTGTGACTACGTCTCCAGGTCCGCTCCAATAGAGTGAGACCGATCTGATTAATCTCCAAAAAGAAATTACAATTGCACCAAGACCATCTCTTCAAGCACTTTGGCAGCATAACAATACTCCGTCGTACGAAAATGGCTCAAAAATCTCCACAAGTTCCCTCTTTCGTATCACCTGTTCTCTACTATGTCACCTGCATTCACTGAACTCCTAAGAGCTACATTTCCCCCTCTTTTTATACATGAAATATGCCTAATTAGGCCTAACCATCAAAATAAATGCTTAACCCCCCTTAACAATTCGTGCAACAACTATTTTGTCTTGTACAATCTTTTTGTTCAGTTGGTTAAGGCGAATTTTGGCCATATAGCCCCATTTGGTTAGGCTCAGCCCACTCTCCTTAAACAAAGGCAAAAAAACTCCTTATATAGTTTAGAGTATGTTGGTGGTCTAATGGTGCCTTAATATTTTGGATGCCAAGTGGTCGGCGATTCAAACCCCGTCGGCCACGTTTTAAACCCAATCCGCCAACATTAGAAAGAACAAAACGAAACGGCCTCTCAAATATAATAGGTAGCTATATTTGGTGCAACGGCCACCAACGGTTTCGGATCCCAACAGGTCGTGGGTTCGAGCCACAACAAGAATTTTGTTAAAAAGTCCAACTGCGCAATGGCATAAACCAACAACACGTGTCACCCTGTTGTTCATCCATTCCTGTTGACGTGTCTGCTGACGAAGCTGCAACGTGTTTGCTGACGGTGACGTACGGATGCCACGTGTCACATAATGATTGATTTGTATGAGATGACTCAACTGCCATGTGTCACACCGGGTTTTTCCACATCATCCGTACAGTACGGATTGACATGTCAGCATGATGGCATCATCAGTTGTACCCTCTAGTCAATCGAACTTTGACTGCTAATATCTTGAGCATACATTGTCAGATTCTGATGAAATGAGCATTGCCAAAATCATCTCAATGAGCCCTTCAATTTGATGCCACTTCCATTGATTTCCAAGATGATCATTTTTTCTACCTTCTAGACGACCCTTGATGGTAGTTTGACCCAAGGTTTGATTGGTTGTAACTTGCACAAACGGACTCCTTTCCACTCCGTTCAAGTTGCATTGGAATCAGGATGTCGAACTCTTTTTGATGGTGCTGAATTTTGGAGTATTGGAGACACTTAAAATTTCACTAAAAAATTTCCACCGGATCAGTGAATGCATATATGTACGCAGGCCTTGTTTCAGGCATATATTTACAAAAAGAGCAAAAAATGTTTTAAAATTCAAGTATCTGGAACATGAGCATTAGCTTCATTAGCAAGAGCATTGTTTGAGGTAGCAGGAAGGTTATCACCAGCAGCAATGAGACCTAGAGCAATAGCATCAACACCCAGAACAAGCGGCAAAGGGAACACAAGGTTCTTGAAGTCAGTGTACCAATCCATGTCATAAAACAACACTACATTGTAGCAATGCAGTAGAAAGTGGAACGCACGAGTGGCTCTCTCACGATACTTAGCAAGTGAATGAATTCATAACCCACTCAGAAACGGAACCCATGGTACCACTGCATCTTCTTCAATATGCCTCCACAGGTCACTTGCAATAGGAAGGCCCAAACCATACACTGCATGGTTCACCACCTTACTAAGACCTCTGAGGTACTTCTTCAAAAAATAATAGAGTGTCAAATGCAAAATCATGGATTTTGGAACCTGAATATCAAGCAACGAAGCAATGAAATGGGAGAAAATATCAATATTCACTCGATACTTGTCTTCACACTCAATGCAATCCCTACCCAGAACCCATTTCATGGCTATAATAGCCAGAGAATGCTTGTTTTTAGTCATGCACTTGACGCATCTATTGGAAATCTCTCCTAGAAAGTTTGTTTGAGACTTGTTACACACTAGTCTGATTGGGGTGTTCATGGTACCTAACTCTATTTAGCTACCTAGGTTTGCACTCTAGGAAAATTCAAAGCTTACTCAATTGCCTAAATGATAATCTCAGCTAATCACCTAATGCCAATTTTTGCTAATCGCTAAGTGTGATTTTGCAGCTGGAATAGGGCTTATTTATAGAAATATCTGAGGTAGCCTACATGATGCTAATCAAGTGTTAACTCAAAAATCCCACCAAAGGCCAGCTTAGTATTCCAACCCAATTACGTTTGCAGGTACAAATTGTTGCGTGCAAGATTAAGGAGTGGCTCAATTAGTGCAAATTGGTGGTAGTCCCATGCAGTAGCTTGCACGGATGAATGTTGACGTGTCATGATGCAAATAGTTTCAAGCTCCAAGGTTGAACATAAATATTTTCTAAGTACTCATTATGACCTTGGCTTAATTATGCTTTTTGGAATATTAATTGCCAAGGCATGCAAAAGGATAGCAAGTGTTTCACTGACAATTCAATTTCCTAGGAAAATCACGTCGAAAGGACGTGATCATTGATGTAATTATGAATTCTTGTCTTTTCAAAAATGGAAGTAGTTCATTTTGTATGGATAGAAGAGTTGGTAGTACATGTTGAATTAAATGCAAAAAGTCAACAGTTGTCTACCAGTTGAAAGCAGAAAATTGAAGAAAAGGCTAAGTATCGCATGCAAGGGCTAAACAAAGCATAAAACTTCTTGAGTACGCAAAGAGACTTTGAAGTGAAAAATTGCTAAGAGAACTAGGTGTGGTGAAAATAGCAACAAAGCAACTGAGTGCAGAGGTCATTTAAGGAGATTCACTACTCCAATGTGAATTGAATCCAAAACAAAGGTAGGGATTCATCTGGGTTTTGCATTCAGAGCCTTGAATTGTGCTTCTATTCTCATTCATACCTCACCGATGTACTTTTTGAGCATAAGGTTGCAAAAATGGAGGTAGCCCATAGTTCCCAAGCAGAAATGCAAGAAGAGAGAGCCCAAATTTTATTTGAAGCCATGCATGCAACACTAGCCACCCATATCTTTAAGAATTTCTCTTATGCATTGCTTGGTATACCATACAATCCAACGTGGGTGAATACATGTGTTGCAAAAAAGAAGAGTCCCCATAGAGACCAAATCCGAATTAAAAAAGAATGGAATAATATTCATGATCTCATCCTCACAAAGAACCCTAATACTCTAAGGGAGGCATCCTGCGAAAGGATGAAGAGGAATAGCCACTTGGATTCCTTGGCACAAAAGTGTTGGTTTAGTGGGATTCCACAATATATTATCCCATTTGTACACTACTACCCGGAATTGTTCGATGAGGCCATCAAATGTTTCAACCCGAATACCAACACCATTGAGGGCTAGGAGCTAAGAGTTATCATCTTCAAAAGGGCTATCTAGGACATTTTGTGTATCCCAGAACAAAGCTGCAAAGTGCCTCAAATGGAGTCATTCAATCTGGAAAAGGGAGAGACCATATGGAGATCCAGAGTTTTTGCCCTGAACTTTTATAACATGGAAGCACAAAGGCCAAAAGAAGCTCAGAAAAATCCAATGCATATCCCAACAACACATAAAAACTTCAAAGATGATATGAAGGATGCCTTCTCAATGATGGAATTTTTTTGTGGCCTAGACACCGACAGAGAGGTTCAAGAGTTTCAACTAGGCTTGGGGTTTCAATTGCGCAAGCAACATTCTCTTTTCTAGTATGATTTTGTGGAATTCCTCATCTAGGAGATGCTTGGGCAAATAGCAGAGTACCAACTATAGCAGAGGTTCAAGTTTCCCTCCTTCCTCACCCACATGTTTTTGCATCATAACCTTGACTTCTTCCAAAAGCATGTGGGGTTGTCCATAATTGATGAGAACTAGAGGAAAAATCCAGTTTCCACATGGACTCCTCTCCTCTCTGCAACATATGATTATTATACATTTTTGGATTGTATCTTAACTCTGATTCTATAGGATTTGAGGGACGATAGTGGTGTCTTGTGGCTCAACTCAGACCAGACTGAGTTCATGCAAAATTTCACTCTGAAGTGTCACTGGTTTCTGGGCGAGGACTTCACATTCCTTTGATTGTGCAGCTTCATCGGCAAACCCTTCTGGCTTCTGACATGTCTTATAGATTGGGTATTGGTGCTGGAATTATTTCATCAGGTATCGATTATTGACTTCACCTTTTGTAGTGGAAAATAAAAGAAGATAGGATTTTTCAATTGCCCGATGAGCTTCAAGACCATGATCATGGCCAAGAGGAGGATTCATGACTTGCTAGAAGAAAAGTTGGCTCATCTAGGAATGATGTGGATTTGAGATAAATGGAATTACAACCCTGATGATGACTTAACGAATGAGTATTTCAAGGTAACACACAACCCTCGGCCTTACTAGGAGAAGCATCAGAATCTAGTGAAGGATGCAAATGAACAAATGGTCGACTTGGCTCATATTCTGACCGAAGGTGGTTTGCCTCACTAGCTCGGATTCTACTACCGGACCAAGAATTATGATAATACAAAACTAATTGGGGCTACTCTTTGCAACAATTTGGCAAAGAATTACAACTGGAAGGAAGAAAATATTAGAGATTTTTGGATTTACCACTAGGAGACCCAATTCACTAAGGCCCCTTATGATAGTATAGAGATGGATGACAAGTTCGACAAATTGTGGAATGATGAGCATCCAAATTCTGATAATAGCCAAGAGGAAGACTTTGATTTGATGGAGGCCAAAGCACAATCAGAGGAAGGAGCAAAACCAGAAATGGAAGTTCAAACGGTCTCGACACAGTAGAAAGGGAAAGCAATGAAGCAACCTAGCAATGTTTCTTCTAGCATGCGGGTAAACATATCATGTGTGAGAGCCTTGTTCACTCGCATCTGGACCACAAGGAGGACCAGAACAACCCAGCCGCAACAATCAAAGATCGTAGTGGTAGAAGATTTTCCACCAGCAAAGCGGCAGCACATCGAAGCATCTTTTCAAGATTGTTCACAGCACCTTGAGGCAAGCCAAGAGCCTGCGATGAGCCAAGGATCACAATCATCAGTACCGCAAGTATTTTCCGCTCCCTCTTCTCTTGTTTCATAGCCATTAGTTACTCATGTTGTGTTTGTGATGCCTCTCTTTTCAAGCGCTGGCCCTTCCTTTCCTGCCTCTTCTTCTATGGTCAGAGGGGGTTTCACACAGTTCTCTCATGTGGCCCCATTTTCCCTTACTCCTCTATGAACCCTTAAACCTTTCACCTTGGCCCATTTCATGTCCCCCAACACCTCACACTCTACCTCTACTACCACCATTGATACCTCTCTTGTTGTTGTCCATGTCAGCCCCAATCCATTCTTCCAAAAAAATGGAATCCACCATGACACCGCTTCCCTCGAGCCCCCTACTAGTTCATAGGTCGAGTATTGGAATATCCCTCCTTTCTCTCCTCAAATAGTTAGTATTATGAGGAATAAATTCCCCAGGACTACTACCCTCTCATTTCCTTTTTCCCTTCCTCCCGATGCACCTTTTGTAGGTGGGCTCATTAGGTCATCGAAAAAATTCTTATCAGAGGGCGATACGACTAAGCAAGCACGGGAAATCAAAGCCCTAAAGCAAAAAGCTAAAGATACTAAGAGGCTAGCAGAGCTGAAAGTGAAAATTATTTTAATGAGGGTCAATGGTCGCTACATTTTGTGACTATGTACCTGACTGTCAGTAAACCACAATGAGAGATGCAGTCGAACGATTACAATGTGTACGCCATGGGGCTCGATTTAAGCATAGCCCAACCTTAGGACAAAGTGGAGCTCATGGAGGAAACACAGGGAGTGGTGACCACTGACTTTCTCAAGATTGGTCGCCAGTTAAAGATGAGGGAAGAAGAGTTGAAAAACATCAAGGAGAGGGTTGAGATCTTCTTGGTAAAGGAAAAGGTGAGGGATGTTGAATTTAAACGTTGTTCTCAACAAATGAAGACATAAAAGGCTAAGCTCTGGGAGGAACTAGCAAAGTTCCAATCTCTCGATCCTAACCTGGTCGCTAAGATGCAACAAAAGAACTAGGGATATCAAGACTAGTTGGAACAATTGGAGCAAGAAGTGAAACGAAAATATGAAGAGTTTCACCACCAATGCACTCAACTAGAGCAATAGATGCAGCAGAAGGATGCAGACTTCAATTTCCATTGGGGCCCAACTGGAGAATGAGGTCCAAGAAATGAAATCTTCCATGGAGAAGGAAGTAGAAAAAAAGGAATGAGAGTAGGCAAGCTGGATCTCAAAATCACAGGTCCTACAAGGACAACTCACCGTAGTGAACCAAAAGGTTGCAAATCTATCTCATAATATAGAGATGAGGGATGCAAAAATAGTCCTCTTGAAGAACTCCACCCAACCTCCTATTGCCTAGTCAGACCTTCTTCAAGTAGCCGAGCAATTATATGTTTCATACTGGGAAAGGGTTAAGGCCTTCTGCCTGAAACTCTAGCTAATGCTTCAATTCATGGAAAAGGCAACAAGTTTAGGCAGGGAGGTTCACAGAATGATTGAGCACTTCCCTCAATCCATCACAGAGAGAGTTTCAGAAGCTAGGAGGTTGTTGGACAAGTTATATATGGTCTTGGATGAAATCTTGCAAGCGCAGGGATTGAAGACCGAAAAGTCGCTACTAAAATAGCTAACAACTTCATCCACTGCCATGCAGCCATCCTTCATGCTAGCAAGTGCACCACCACACTAGATCAAACCGTGAATAGCATGCAGGCAAGTTTCTCCCACCTAACTCAGATGAGCTTACCATCCCTGTTTCTTGAAGATGAATCGGTGTCCACGACGGAGCATATTGCGGCAAAGATTGAAAAAAAGCAACGGGATGCGTCTAATTTTCAAAG
Source organism: Sequoiadendron giganteum (assembly GCA_007115665.2). Classification (NCBI taxonomy): domain Eukaryota; kingdom Viridiplantae; phylum Streptophyta; class Pinopsida; order Cupressales; family Cupressaceae; genus Sequoiadendron; species Sequoiadendron giganteum. Next base: position 330,654,203 of record CM021109.1, on the reverse strand, counting down.
CTTTAGTCAACCCCTTGTTGCAGAGGATATTGAGAGTGTCACTCATCTGATAGCACAAATTATTTTTCAACTCAAGTCCTGGGTTGGTATATCGATGACATTGCCTTACAAAGAAATGATCGATCTCCATGGAGCACAAGAGAATCTACGCGACATATCAACTCCATCTGAGGCTGAATGGATGCCTCTAAAGACCGCCCTCTCTAAGCTCTGATCGTGTCGCCCATGTAAAGGACTCTGGTCTACAAACCAGACATTTTGGGTTCCTCATTCCGCAAGTGAAACACCCCTGGTAGTCACCAAAAGCTGTGAATATAAATTTCCCCAAGCTCCCTTCGGGTTATTTTATTTTGCTAGGTATTGACCCGCACCCCATCTATTGAAAACATCATCAGGCTCCTTTTGAAAAGGTTGCATCTGAATGCTGCCACTTGTCAGTTGGGTGCTCTTTGCAAGGTTTTTCCTTCACTCTTCTAAGTGGCTCTCGTCATGCTTCCACATGTCGGTCATTCGCACTCTTTAGTGCTTCTTCCCTTCGCTTCCCTATTGGGCCCCGATCGCATGCCACATAGCATCAGTCTGTATACATCTCTTAGTGGCACCCACCTACAATGTAGTATGTAAGGGAGACCTTCACGTGTCTTCACCATGCAAGCTTTCATCACAAGGAGGGAAGAACGAACCTCGGGCCTCGACCTGTCACCACGTGGACCTTCTAAGGCTTCGTCGTGTTGGAGCATGGAGCAAGCAACAACCTCACCATAGTTGCCACATGTTATAACTATCGTCATGAGTGAGTGACACATGTCCGCACTCGGATCTACTAGGACCACTACCATCATTTATAGGGGAAGCATCTGGCGTTGGGGCGACCGCATTCATGGGTCGAATCATTTTCCATTACAATGGTTGGGGAAATCATTGCTATATGCATCATTGCTCATGATCAGGGGATCTTTTTTGTTACTGGCTCATTAGGTGGTGAAATTTTTATTATAAGCTAGCTCATTAAGACCGTGTCTTCGACTTTTCTTTTCAGTAGATATGTGGAAATTATTTTATGTCATTGAATAAGTTGTTCAGATTTCCATTTTGATCTTTGTTTTTCTGAGACATAGCAAATTGTTGAATGGCCCTTAAATCATATCTAAAGGATAGTTTTATGGTGCCCATATCTACTTTTTGGTGCATCACCTTAGATTAGATTTATTTTACATTCATTTCTTTCTACCCCTTTTTCACCCCCCAAAATTATAGAAGAAGTCGACTTCTTTAAAAACCTAGAGGTCACTCAATTTAGCACAATAGGTCCCCCCTTTAACTGAGTTTCCCATAAAGGTTGTTATCGTGTCAATTTTTGGCATCAACATTAACTAATCAGGATGAAATAAAGTTATATTTGGATTTTATTAAATAAATGGAATTTATTTAATTGGTCAAAATTGATGAAAAAGTGAATTAATTAAATAATGTTGTATTATTCAATTAATAGTAGAAATGGGGTTTCAGGACTTTATTAAATAAATGTAATTTTACTTAATTAGTCAAAATGATGAAAAAGTGAATTAATTAAATAATGTCATATTATTTAGTTAATAGGAGAAAATTAGGGTTTTTGATGCAATTGATATGAAATGCAGTGATGATGTCGATGATGCAAAAATGTCATTCAAAGTGTGAAATAAGTGTTAGGTCAATTTTACATGTCTATAGTAACATATATACACTAGAAAATAATCATAGAACTTATTATCTTCCTAAAAAAATTATAACCTATTCTTTGCAATGCTTATCTCTCCAAAAATATCCAAAACCTTTTAATATGCCAAATAGACATATTTATAGAACCCACTTCTAGTGGCCAAATCTAAGTGGGAAAATGACTCTTGAACAAAACTAATCAACATATTTCATTCCTTAAGTCAAGATCATATAATCTACTGCAAATGGCATCCAAAACCAACCACCAAACTAAAATGGCATGGTCATCATATCCATAGCCTTAAATGTGTCTCTAGATGCCCTTATGATGAATAGTGGTTTATGTATGCCAACATGTCAAATTTGGTAGTTGCAGGATATTGAGATGCATTAATGTGTCAAGTCATCTAGGAGTGTAGGTGGGAGTCACAATAGAAAATGGTGCGATTTTTGAAGTGTTGAGGGTTGAGAGTAACATATACCTCATGGAAAGGATTAGAGTGTAGGAAATCAATAAATTAGGGGTTATATGGAAGTCACACTAGAGGAGATGGGAGATGAGAGATGGGAGAAATCCATCAAGGGAACCTTGAAAAAGAAAAGGCTTTCTAGATGTTAGGCTTGGAGAGTTATGATAGGACTTGACTTGGTACTAAGTTAAGGCAATAGTTGAAAGTTTGAATTTGATACATTATATAGGGAAATCAATGGAGTTTTAGACTTTTGGGGGTAAATGGAAAGGTGTACCTAAATAAGGTAAGGTCTAAAGTCCAACTCCAATAAGTTATATAGATAAATACATGGATTTTTAGACTTTTGAGGGTTAATGAAAAGGAGTAATCAATTAAACAAAAGGCTGAAAGGTTTACTCCAATAAATTTAGTAGATTTTTTTAGAGTGCAAGGGATCAAAGATTGGGGAGTGGAGGTGAAGGGGAATGAACCAAGGGATGGTATGGATAAGGAAGTTTGAAAGTATAGTGGATACAAAGGACTTATATTTTAACACACTTTTTAGCTTCAAAGATTGGGAATGTCAAAGGAATGGTACCAAGGAATTGGGAAACTCTAAAACTCTAACAAAACAACACTTACAATTTTTTTAACAAGGACTTAAGTGGGTTGTCGGGATTGATATGGAATATGTGCATGTATGGACAACCTTGAAAGTTTAAAAGGTTGAAAAAAACACAACACCAAGGAAAACACCATAAACAACTTAAAATTAGAAAAAATTATGGATTTTTGCATCTTTTGACACTTATGGGACCCATTTAGGATGTCTCAAATGGTTATAAACAATAGGTAAAATATGAGTAAGACACACAAAATAGGAAGGACTCAAGAAAAAATGACACTATTTTTTAGCCCAACAACTACTACATATGTATAAACTCCATAAGACAGTTTGGCCAAATGTATAAATTGTTTATTTGTAATGCAAAAGTTGGTATTAGCATTTTACTATGATCATTTGGGAGTTTACATTAGTTATTAACTATAGAATAATTTTGTGTAGTAGACATATAGTTATCTTAAGGTGGAAATTCTAGTATTAAGGTAATTATTGAGTTATTCTCACTACACAAGAAACCTAATAGATTCAATATGCATATATCTACCATAATGTAGCATACAAATAAAACATCATTGTGGAATAACCATACAATTTGACTTATGAGTAATTCATAAACATAAAGTATTTAGGTTTGAATTGAAAAAGAGACTTGAATTCATATTTAACTGCATTAAAGACAAATTTAGCATATATGAGGTCCTTAAATGTTGAGAGAGTTGAATTTCGTTTCAAGGAATAATTAGTTATGGAACCCAAAGTTTAGTAACAATTTATGTCAATGGGCCCACTTAATGAGTTAAGAACATATGAGTATTTTTTTATCTTTGAAAGTGTGATTGTTAACAAATTTACAAGTAACTCTATAATATAACTAATTGTGCCAATTTTAGAAATTCAATATTTAGATTAAAAAATGCATTTTTTTTGTCATTATAGCTACTCATTGTGCACTTTTCATTGTCTAAGAAATTTTGGTGGAACATTCATGAGAATAAGAATTCAAGAATAATGTATTAGTTTATATAGATGGGTCTCCTTTTATGATTGAAATTTTCAATTTTCATGTTGGTTGAGAATGCCCATATACTTTGAAATGCATGTTAATGTTAAATTTGCACATGCATCAAAGAGGGGGGGAAATATAATGGTGAAATTAACATACCAAGTCATTTCATATTTAATTATTTATCCATCTTAATGAAATAAAATTTTAAGAAGAGACATACTCTTGTGCTAAGTGTAGTTCATGGCATGATCCCTATTTGTTTTCACTTCACCTTTGTTTCACTTATTCCTAATTTTATATCTACTCATCTTTATTTTATCCACTATAGTACACACTTCCACACATTCATTACCCACCTCAAGGTCATAACATTGTTCTTGCAAATCCTTTTCACATGGCTTGAGATTAATCTGTGGATATCCCCATACTCCCTTTGGGTTGTTTTGGTTATTTTGCTCAGCTTCCGACAATGCCCGATGAATTTTAAATAGCCTTCACGCCAACCTTTTAGTGTTCCTCACTAAATGTTGCTACATGTCGTTGAATCACAAAAAAAGGAAAGCTTCCTTTCCTTTCTCCTTTAGGTTCCAATTGCCTGCCACTTAGCCTTCGCCCATGTCAAATTTGGCGGGCCCCTCAAGCGGTGTCGATAGCAAGAACGCTGCCACATGTCTTCTCATCGTAGTCTCTCATCAAAGGTCGGCGAGGATGAACTTCGAGCTACGAAATGCCACCACGTACCCCCTCGACACAACTACCTGAAGGAAGGAGTGTTGTGAACGCTATGCTGCTATGTTGTGTCGTGTGTTCACATAGGGTAGGTCGGACCATTGCCATCATTTTTAGGGGATGCACTTAGCTAACATGTGACTAGGTTCATGCTCGGGAATCTTTCTGTTACAATGACAATGATGAATCATTGTTGCAAGCATTATGATTCATAATGAGGAATCATTTTTGTTACGAGCTCTTAGGTGGTGGATGTACTTGGCTATATATACTACTTCTTTCAAGGAGTAAAGGGTTCCAATATGTTCAAAAATATCTACGAGAGAATTTGGGAGACACCAGGCCTTTGTCTTGTTATATGATTGTAAAGACTCACAAACTGTGCCCTTATAATTTGGCATTTCTATTCCTTAAGCTATTGATAACATTATACTGTGTTGTTTATGAATAGTTTCTTTGCAACTTCAATTATTTAAACAGAATGCTGAATTTAGAACCATGTCTTCGACTCTTTCAATTCAGTAAAAATTTGTGCAACTTATTTTATGTTATGAAATGAATTACTCAGGTCTTTTTATTTACTAGTGGTTATTCCGAACATAGAAGATCGCTTAAGCAGACCCTTAGACCATATCTTTAAAATAGGTCTATCGTGCCTTACATCTAAATTTTGGTGCATCGCCCTAGTTAGATCTCTTTATTTTATATCTACTTCCTTTTCCCATTCAAAACCCCAATTATAGAAGAAGTTGGTTTCTTTAAAATCTGGAGGTCACTTAGTTTAGCGCAATAGGTCCCCCCTTTAACTGAGTTTCCCACAAAGGACTATTACCTTGTCAATTTTTGGCATCAACAGTTTTTTCTTTCTTGGCACGCCCGGTGGGACCGTAATGAAATTCTTTTGCTTAAAACTTTAGCAAGTATATGATCCATCGACCTATCACAAGATCCCAAATAGTAAACAACCCTGGTTTGTTGGTACCTCCATTAGGGTCAATACTAACTAGAACCCATCACAAAAATATCTCAAACCCTCCTCCAGCCATGTTGCCTATCACCAACTGAAATTATGTGGCTTGGGACGCTGGGAGTCTCCTTGTTTCCCTAGTAGCACCTATCATTTGGGCCTCTACTCTTGTCTCTACCCTCAAGTCCATCCTTAAATTCACCGGAGATGGCCTAAGAACACCATTCGAACATCTGCAAGATGTCACGAATGTGTGTCTGGTGCATGGAGTAATAGATGAAAATATAGAACTGAGGTTGCTTGTAGCTTCTTTCAGAGGAAAATCATCAGAATGGTATCACACTCTGTCGAATAACTCCATCAGCACATGGGATCACCTCAGAGACCCTATTTTTGAGAGATTCTCGAAGACGATGATAGATCCTCTCAGTATCACCAGCTAGAGATCATCAAGAGGGCTCCATACGAGGCCTTGACTAACTTGAACACATGGTTTCATGTAACATGGAAAAGAGTCCAGGCTGTAGTCCGCCCGCCACCTGACTTAGGATTCATGTTTTACCTAAAGTCTATCAACACCGACATTTCCATGATGATTCAATCCCTCAACGAAACCACACTACCAAATGCATATAGCATCACAATAAAGGTAGAGAACAATCTGATCAATGTTGGAAAGTTGCCACCTCAGCCCATCATGCATATATCCCCTGAGATAAATGCTCCCACCTAGGCAATGACACCTTCCACACCAGCTACTCCTCCTTAATCTATGTACACATATGTGAGCACGTCACAGAGCGTTGCACCTAATTCCACGAAGGATGAGACAAGTGACATAAAGGAAATGTTGTGAGACATGGCCAATGAGATAACTATCATTAAACACAACCAAGTCACTCCTCTGAAGCCAACTTATCAGAATTATTAGGGCAGAAGACCCTCTTACCAACAAAATTAGTTCCAAGGAAGCACTCGCACAAATCCTCAAGTGCAGACAGTGAGTCATATAGTACCAGTACCCACTTCATTGCCAAATGCCAACCTAAGTTCAAATAGAGAACTGACTTTAGGACAAAATAACTTGGTTGATGACGACAACCCCTAGTGTTTTCCTTGCGGTAATTCACATATGCCCTAGGACTGCCCATGTGACAATCTACAACAGAAGGTAGCAGAGTAGCGCAACCAAGGCGCAATGTCGGACAATGGGAGTTATGCATATACCTCCCCGCAAATGGAGAACATGGTACTCATCGCTCAAATGCAAGGAATGTCCTTGGAACAAGAGACCGATATAGCTCCTAACTACACCCTCTTATCATGGATGAAAGGAGAGGAAGCAATGTTCATATTCGAAGCATCCACTTCGAAAGCTCCGCATATGCAATTTTATTGCAATAGTCATACCAAAGGAAGGTTCATAGATGAAACAGTTGCCTCACAAGTGATCAGTCTGCAACCAAAAAGCTTCCCTGATCATAGATCGAGTACCTCCATAGCAACACCATAATGTCCACCTAGAAAATAAATTGTAGCGACAAGAACCGAAGAGTGAAAACATCCAGGTCCGCTACAGTTTGATTTAGTGGAACAACTAAAAAAATCATCCCCTAACATTTCCTTGTGGGAAATCTTAGCCATTCCAGAGCAGAAGATATTTCTAAAGAAATCCCTCCAAGAAGACCCAATCTCGGAACCAAAAGAGCAGTCACTTGCAACAGAAGTTCTCGCAAATATTGCAGAAGAAGCCTCTACAAAGGATCAAAAGGAGGAATCCATAAGTGTAGTTGGCAATGACAAACCAAAGCTGAAGCCATTTTTCTGAACCTTTGTTGTAGGTAAGAAATTGTTGCATAACTCCATGATTGACTATGGTGCCAACACCATAGTCATGCCCAAACTAATAGTTGAAGCCCTAGGACTGAGCTATGAACCCTTGAAAAAGGGATTCATGCAATTAGACAAGAATATGGTTGATATTGTGGGAATCATAAGAGACCTTTCGTTGACCTTGTTCGCCTACCCAAAACTCACAGTCAAGCAGGATACTATAATCATTGATATTCCTCCAATATTCAACCTATGCTTATCTAGGGAATTCACTTCTAAACTAGGTGGGTACCTTTCCTTGGATTGGTCACACCTAATTATTAGGACCAAGCATGGAGCCAAAATGAAGCTTGTGACCAAACCTTTGCATTCGGAACACATTGTGAACGAAGCTAGAACAATCTTTGAGTTCTCCCACACTTCCATCACCAAGGAGGAAATGTACTGCACTGAGCTTCTAGAAGATGAGCAAGTCACTTGAGATCAGACCGAGCAAGAAGAAGTTCTCCTAAACAAGTTCATTGATAAAGACCCTTTCGGTAACTATCATGCCACTCGACTAGAAACCTATGTCATTTAAGACAAAGATCAAGCTATCCTAAAGGTGACACAAAAACCCAAAGGCATTTCGACAACCAGATTGCAGTCGCTACACTTTACTGGTTCAAAATGAAAGAGTGGTGCAGGAAATGAAGTATGCCTGACTCACCCGAGTGGTGAAAGGACAATCAAACCTTCCCGGTCCCAACTTTCCTATTTCAGTGATAGAGTTAAAAATAAAGACCCCATGTTAAGTTTGAGCTCAGCAAAGCAAAAGGGTATTGAGAAAATGAATTTGTTTGGAGTACCAGAACAAAGCATGAATCAAGTTTAGGATATCAATACTACAAGAGATGAATGAGTAAGACCATCTAAAGAGAAGGTTTGGGACCTAATCGAAGGCTTTGGAACTTTCAAAATTTAGGTTGTTCTTCAAGAACGGAATGATGATATAAAGAGTTCAACCAAAACTGAATCCCAATTTGAACTAGCGCTTGACACAATGCATAACCAATGCTCTGTGATGACACTCCCACTCATAGGTCCTGACGTTGGTTAGAGCTAGCTAATATTTGACAACAATAAATATATCATCTTATTCAGTTCACAGTCGGAGAAAGAAAAAGCCGACCAACTCCAGTCAAGAGTCACTAAAACCAACGACAAGTAGGGCATTTTGCTAGGATTCCATAAGCTTTTGAAAAGTTTAGATACCCTCAAAAATTATTTTGGTTCTAACAGAGTAGGAAGAAAAAAGAGGAAGTTTATAGCGAATGAAGGCAAATATGCAAATTCTTAGGGTAGGGATAAGAGAAGGTTCAGAATCAGAAGAAACGCCTGGCATCAAGGAAAAGAAAGGCTAGTCCACCTTCGAAAAGAAAATATCCAGGTAACAGTGGCCTTGCCATATGAAAATCTCAGAGGATATGATCTCGGCATCATTCGACCTACGATATATCCAAAAAGGGGAATCGAATTGACTTGCCCAAAGAAGTCTACGAGCCTCAACATGGAAGTGCTAATGGTGCAAAGGTTAGTAAGTCTAGTTCTGACATAGGTTGTCTTCTCGACCAAGACTAGCGTTTGGATTTTCGGCTGCATCCCAGTCCGAAAAAAGAACGGGGATCTCCGCCTATGCTTCAATCTCCGCAACCTAAACCAAATATCAGCAAGAAACCATAACCCACCACCCTCTATGGAATCAATCTTACATGACGTAGTCAATGTAAGTATGTTGTCTCTATTGAATGATTGTTTAGACCAGAGGTTGGACGATAAAAGTTTGGTGATAAAATTCAATCAACAAAAAGAACAAAATGAAAGACAAGAATTATGATGTTTTTAAAAGGGAATTTGTTCGTAATAATTCAAGAGAAGGTGCTCAAGTTAGGAAGCGTAGAAAAGAAAGTGCCAAGATTTCCCGTAAGGGAAGTTCACCTTAAAAATTCTATAGAGCTCATCAAACAGTTCTACCATGTAAATATGTAATTAGCGTGGTTTCTTTCTTTTTTTCTTTTTTTGTTTGTTTGGTCGGTCTTCCAAATCAGTGATACAACATAGATTTACAATGCATACAAAAATAACACATACCCGAAGGGATAAAATCATGTGGCAAAGCAGAGTTTTCAAACACTAGCTATTCTTCCATTATATTTATATACTCCAAGGATTAAAGTAGAAAAATGGCTCAAAGGCCACGCTTTTAAGAGGAGTATATACTTATATATTTCTATGAAGCCCTTTTCAGGCTATATACAAAAGTAACAAACTTTTGGGTCTTTAGAGAAAAGTTTCAATTACGAGAGCAGGCAACAACAACATCCGGGTCCATGTCATTTCTATCAAGAATGGACTCAGTGGCGTCATCCAAAGCAACAATAGGTGGAGCAAGAAATACCAGGCTCCAAAAGTCAATGTACCAATCTATATCAAAGAAAGGCACCATGTTGTATATCTGGAGCAAGAAATGAAAGGCACAAGAGACATTTTGATGATGGGCTTCTTGTGTTTGAAGGCGAAAGCCACTTAGAAGTGGCAACCATGGAACAACCACCTCCTCTTCAACAAACCAACAAAGGTCTCATGCCATCGGTATCTTTCTAAATGCAGCATGCGCCAACACCTCTCCAAGGCCATTCAGGTACTTCTTCAAAAACACTTGTCATCAACTGGAGAATAAGTGGTCCGGGGACTTGGATGTCCAACAGTGATCCCACAAAGCGAGAGCTCACGTCAGTATTCACCCTATATTTGTCTTCATACTCAAGGAAGTCACAACCAAGGACCGATTTGATAGCAACAATAGCCAAAGAATGTTTATTCTTTGTCATCCTTTTCAAATGCCTAGTTGATATTTCCCCAAGGAAAGCTATTTTTGGTTTGTGATAAGTTAGCCTAATTAGAGTATTCATGGCATCAGGTGTTATACGACTTTCAAGCAGAAATCCTATGCAAGGCACCTGAGCTCAAATGCTAATGTTGTGCAGACTACAATTACCAATGCTAAGCCAATCACCTAATGTTGATTCTGCTAAAAATTGCTAAAGTTAATTTCCCCATTGGCTAGACACCTATTTATAGAAGCAGCAAGGATAGGTGTGGTAATTTGCATACCATAAGCATGAGGTTAACAAGGTACTACCTCGAATACTGCACCAAGGCTTGTTTGAAATCCTCACCAAGTTGCAATCACAGGTACGATTTGATGCAGGTAAGATAATTAATTAGCACAAACTACTAGCAACATTCGACAGTAGCCTAAGCAGTCGGACGTTGAGGTGTCATCCTGTTCGGTGTTCTTCAAAGCTTGAAAAAAGATACAGATCTATATGATGCTTATCGCATACTTTGGCATAATCATTATGTTCGGGGTATTAGTTACCACAACATGCGACGCCTAGACTATCGTCAAATCACTGGCCCAATTTCCAAGGAAAATCACGTCAAGGGTTGCAATTTCCTAGAGTCATTATGAATCCTTTTCATTTCAAAATGACAAGTGGTTTGCTTCACATAAGACCGAAGGGTTGGCAGTACATATCGAATTTAATGCAAAAGGAAACCGTTATCTACCGCTAAAAGAGGTCAGAGATGCTAAGTATTGCATACAATTGTTTTCTTTAGCAAAGGAGGCATTTTGCATACAAGAACTGTGAAAGAGAGTTTGATAAAAGTGTAGAAACTACTAAGAGACGTAGAGTAAAATGGAGTCTGCTTCCCCTAAAGTAGCTCAAACCCACAGGTAAATGAACTTGGCAAAAAATATCAAAGCTTGGCTGATGCAATCCTCACCGTACCTATGGTCAATATTTTCATGGAGCATAAATCCTATGCTACGCCAAGGATCCTAGACAAACCTGAGTGGCCTCGCATGCGGACGACCAAGAAGGGAATGCTCAAAGATGCGAACTTGATAAAATAGGGGTGGGATAACATCTACGACCTCATCCACAAAACTAACCCTAAGGGTTTGAGGGAAGTTGCTTTCACCAGGATGAATAAATCCAAGGAACGTCAACTACTGTTGAAACAATGGCACTGTAGACTACCCTAATATATGGTCCCCTATGTGCTCCACTGCTCAGAGATAATTCATGAAAGTGTTCGGCACTTCAATTCGGCGACTGACGCCATTGAAGGAAGAAATTTGAGAGTCATGCTGACTATGGAAGCTTTCAGACACATGTTGTGCATTCCTGAGGTTCGCACCAGAGAATGGCCAATGGAGCAATTCAGCTAGAAAAAGGGGTCTGAATTCTGGGAGAGTAGAAACCAAGTCCTTTACTTTTACAATGCAGAAACTAAAAGACCACAGGAATGCAAGTAGCTGCTAAGGAATCTGAACCGTCGCGTCGACTATAAAAGGGAGGACATGAAGGCAACCTTCTCCATGATGGATTTTGTGTTTGGTTTGGAGAATGTCGATATTGTGTCTGAAGCGCAGTTGGGCATAGGTTTTTCAACTCAGGAGGTAGAAAGAGCTCTTTTAATATGATTTCATAGACATGATTATCAAAGATATGAAGAAGTAGATCACCGAGTTTGAAACTGTAAAAAAATTCAGGTATCCTTCTCTTCTTGCCTACATGTTTCTTCACCAAAATCCTGATTTCTTTAAGGAGGATATGGAGTTGTCAATTTTTGATGAGAAAAAGCATCGAAATTAGGCCTCAGTATGGACTCCCATCCTCTATTCAACCTACGATTACTATGCATTCTCAGAGAAATTCCTGAATCCGATTTTTCACGACCTTGATGAGGATAGTGGCTACTATCGCTTATCGAGCGATCAAACCAGCTAGATGCGATCTCTATTTCCAAAGTGCGACTGGTTCCTGGGTGAGGATTTGACATGTGTTCGAGTGCATGGCTTTTGCGAAGAGCCAATACAACTCCCTGCATATGTCATCGATCGGGTGTTAGCCCTTGAAGTCTTCTTATAGATGGTTGTTATGGACTAAAATTTTTTCTCTGACCTGAACAAAAAAAGAAGGTAATTTTCGATTGCCCTATGGGTTAAAAAATAGTGATCATGGTAAAGAGGAGATTAGCAGAGCTTCTCAAAGCCAAGCTAGCACCCCTCGGATTGGTTTTCATTTGTGATAAATGGGACTACAATCCCGAAGATGATTTGGGCGACACATCTACTAAAGTAAAGCATAGCCCTCGACCATACTAGGAAGCACGAAGAAATCCACTTGAAGATGACATCAGATTCTGGGTAGAATTGGCACTCATCCTGATAGATAATCGGAAGCCGTCATGGCTCGGTTTCTATCTCGTCAAGGGGAAAGTTGATGAAAATAGTCACATAATCACTACCCTCTGAAACAGCCTGATAAGGGAGCATGATTGGAAGTCAAAAAAAATTAACGCCTTCTGGATCTACCGCCAGGAGATCAAGAATATCGTCACCCCTTTCCAACATGAGTCGGTTTACCACATCGATGATCAATTTGATACTCTCTAGACCCAAGAACATCTTGATTCTGATGCAAGTGATGTAGGTGAGCCTGACCTTGAAGATGCCCCACCACGTCTCGACAAGGGTAAGCAAAAATGGAAAGCGGCAATGCAACCTAGCACTATGATTAGGAGGAGTGTGTGAACGAATACTTCATGATCGAGGTCATCACAGTCTCGACCAATAGCCATGGCTAACCCTGGAGCAACACAGCAATTGACAAAGGTGGTGGATTTGGAGAACACTCCATCGAGCAAGAAACAACGCATTGACATTGCTTCGGGGGGTGGTCCTCAGGAGAGTGCAATCATCCAAGCATCGGAGATGAAAATGGCCATTCAAGTATCTTTCTCTCCCTCTCTTCTTGGCTCATAGTCTCTTGTTTCTTCTACAGCCACCGTGACACTTATCGCTTTGGGTGTGAGTCCATCTTTCTCTATCCCCTTGGCAATGGCTACAGGAGGTCTTCCCCAGTCCTCTTATATCATATAGATGGTTTTCACTTCCCCCCGAGCTACCCCATCGCTAGGTGGGACCTCTTCAACCACCCCATCTACCTCTGCATTTGTATTGGTAGTTGTCGCCCCTTTGATTTCTGAAGCTACGGTCCTTGTTGCATCATCAGAGTCCATTTCAACTCAACCTTCGCAATTGTCGAATCCTGGTGTATCCCCTTTGGCGCCACCATTTCCCATGAGTCCCTCCACGCCTTCGTCATTGGGGATTTGGAATATTCCTCCCTTCTCTCCACTCATAGTCCCCCTTCCGAAGAAGAAAACATCTGAGGTCACCTGCCTCTCTTTTCCTTTCGTTGTCCCTCCCGGTGCACCATTTGCAGGCAAACAAATCAGATCGCCGACTCAATTTTTGTCTTAGAGCGATGCAATGAAACAAGCTCGAGCTCTCTACCTCCACAAACAAAAAGCAAAGGATGCCAAGAGGCCAGCAGAGCCCAGAGTCCATACCATTTATAATGAGGCTCAACAATCATTGCATTTTGCAACCTTGCACCCAAACATTGTCAAACCATAGGGAGAAATGCGACCTGATGATTATGACATCCATGCCGTCAGACTAGATTTGCGTACTGCCCGACCACAGGATAAAGTCGAGCTAATGGAAGAAATGCAATGGGTGGTGACTACTAACTTCCTTAAGTTTGGTCACAAATTGAGGAAAGCAGAGGATGAGCTCAAGGCTATGAAGGCTTGGCTGGACACTGCGTTGGCCAAGAATAAAGCACAGGAGGCTGAAAGGGTGCGCCTCACACAGAATATGCAGGCTGAGAAGGCTAGCTTGCAAAGAGAGCTCGAGAGATTCCAATCCCAACAATCTGATTAGATAGCCGAACTATAGCAAAAGAACTAGGAATTATTCAAAAAATTGGCCCAGTCGGAGAAGGAAGTTCAATGAAATATCACAGAATTGCAACAACTCTGTGACCACCTAAAGAAAACGGTACAAGAAAAGGAGGAAAACCAAGCGAGCACACAGGCTCGATTTCAGGAGAATCTCAAGAATTTCAGGCTTTCCCTGGATCAATAGTCTGCAACCCAAAACCAGGTTGAGGAAAGGTGGTTGGCCGTACAGAATGACCTAAAGGAGAAGCTCACCTCTGCCGAAGAAGAAATCATAGGGCTAACACAAGAAATTGGGGCAAAGGACATAGAGATTAATCTCCTAAAGAAGGTTATTCAAACTCCTGCTCCACAGTTGGACCTCTGCTCAGTAGCCCAACACCTGTACACTTCCTACTAGGAGAGGGTCAAGGCCCTATGCCCCACTCTCTAGCCCACACTCTGGTTCATGGCGGAAGCAACAAACTTATGCAAAGAGGTTCGTGGCACAATGGAACAGTTCCCACAATTCATAGAGGAAAAGGTTCCCGAGGCAAAAGGGTTGTTAGAAAATTTGTACACGGTGCTGAGAGAGGATCTGGAATGGGTAGGGATTAAGAACCGAAGAGCATCTGCTGGGGTCGCAAAAGAATTTATCCGCTACTAGGAGGCCACCCTTTATGCTCAAATATGTTTAACCACATTAAGGCAGACTATGGACAACGTTTAGGCAAGGCTTTCTCGACTAACGCAGATGGGCTTGCCCACTCCTTTTCTTCTTGATGGATCAGTGGCTATCATAGAGCAAATTGTAGCCAAAATTGAGGAGAGGAAGCAGGATTTATCAATGTTTCAGAGTTTCATCCAACCTCTTACCGTCAAGGACATTGAGGGAGTGACTAATCAAATCACACAACTACTTTTCCAGCTTGAGGACAGGTCTGGAATATGTTCACTATTGCCCTTTAAAGAGCTAATCGACCTGCACGAGGCACATAGGATCCTATGCGCCATATCAACACCTTCTGAGGCCAACTAGTTGGCCTTGTAGGTTGCTCTTTCTAAACTCTGACTCCAATGCCCCATGAATAAAGCCCTAGTTTCGAAACCAGAGAAATTTGGATTCACTGTTCCACAAGCGAAACACCCCTGATCATCGCCAAAAGTTGTGGATATTTAATATATCCCCATACTCCCTTTAGGTTGTTTTGATTATTTTGCTCGACTTCCAACAATGCTCGATGAATTTTAAATAGCCTTCACGCCAACCTTTCGATGTTCCCCACTAAATGCCACCACGTGTTGCTGAATCACAAACAAAGGAAAGCTTCCTTTCCTTTCTCCTTTGGGTTTCGATTGCCTTCGCCCGTGCAAACTTTGGCGGGCCCCTCAAGCGGTGCCGATAGTAAGAATGCTACCACATGTCTTCTCATCACAGTCTCTTGTCAAGAGGACGAACTTTGGGCTGCAAAATGTCGCCACGTACCCCTTCGACACAACTACATGAAGGAAGGAGTGTTGTGAATGCTACACTGCTATGATGTGTCGCATGTTCACATAGGGTAGGTTGGACCATTGCCATCATTTGTAGGGGATGCACCTAGCTAACAAGCGACTGGGTTCATGCTCGGGAATCTTTTTGTTACAACGACAACGATGAATCATTATTGGAAGCATTATGATTCATGATGAGGAATCGTTTCTATTACGAGATCTCAGGCAGTGGATGTCCTTGGCTATATATAGTACTTCTTTCAAGGAGTAAAGGGTTCCAATATGTTAAAAAATATCTACGGGAGAATTAGGGAGACACCAGGCCTTTGTCTTGTTATATGATTGTAAAAACTCATAGACTGTGCCCTTTTAATTTGGCCTTTTTGTTCCTTAAGCTATTGATAACATTATACTGTGTTGTTTATGAATAGTTTGTTTGCAACTTCAATGATTTGAATAGAATGCTGAATTTAGAACCATGTCTTCAATTCTTTTTGTTCAGTAAAACTTTGTGCAACTTATTTTATGTTATGAAATGAATTACTCAAGTCTTTCTATTTACTAGTGGTTATTCCGAACATAGCAGGCTGCTTAAGCAGGGCCTTAGACCATATCTTTAAAATAGGTCGATCGTGCCTTACATCTAAATTTTGGCACATTGCCCTAGTTAGATCTCTTTATTTTATATCTGTTTCTTTTTCCCATTCAAAACCCCAGTTATAGAAGAAGCCAACTTTTTTAAAATCTGGAGGTCACTCAGTTTAGTGCAATAGGTCCCCCCTTTAACTGAGTTTCTCATAGAGGACTGTTACCTTGTCAATTTTTGGCATCAACATAATCCATGTCAATCTCAAGGAGCACTAAACTAATCCTTGAATCCCAAAACTCCTTTGCTTTAGTCATTGTGAGTTGATCTACAACACATTTGGGTGGCATGTTGAGCACTACATCATGGTATTCAAAAACATTAAATGTGCGACAAATCAAGATACCAAGAAGGAAAAGATGAGCAATTTTTTTAGATTCACATTTTATCAATTTATTCCCATTAGACAAAGATCAATTGTTGCATTAGATTAGGTTAATGACAATCAAGATTGAATGCACAGGGCTTTAAATCAATATACAAGGTTTTTGTGATGGTTCAAACTTTAACACATTCATCAACCGAGGCCAATTATTTTTTTAATAGTGACAAATAGATTATAAACATCATCACCATCAATTTCTTCATCATCTATCCTAGATTTAAGTATACCTAACCACTTATTTAACTATTGCATTTATTTCAATTCAATTATCATATTCCAAATTTGTTATCTAGACTACATTTTAAATGCATATGGATACACTCATGTAATTAACCAGAATAAAATTAAAGTGTAAATTATTTTATTCAATATAAATAAAATTATTAAATAATTTGTGAGCATGCAATGTACTTTCTTTTTATGTTAAGTTATATTTTTTCTTTATATTTTTATATATGCACAAAGATTATTGATAATTTATTGCTAATCATGTGGTTAGTTCATAATTCATTGGGTTGAACTATGCAACCAACAAAAGGCATAATGCCATATGTATTTGCACTTTGACTATATATTTAGATTTATATTTGAAGGTTATTTAGAACATCTTAGGCCACCTTGATACCAAAAAGGTATGCAAAACCATTTATATTGTATGGTTTGACCCCTATGAAACTATTGATTGTTTTTACTTTCAAAATTTCTATAAGCATAATGCTCAACATTTATGCTACACTTGCAAGTGATTGTTTCCAAAGTACTACATTGTAATAATAAAAATATCATCATTTAAGAAGTTAATGTAAAAGAAATCATTCATCCACCCTATTGACACTCAAGGTCATAAATAATATGGTTCCCTCAAGTAGGAAATGATCATGAAGTTACCATACAGATATGACGATTGAGAATATTCAACAAACAAATAATATTTACACACTAAAAAAGTAAATATCAAAAGGAGAAATTTTGATGAAGCAAACATAGTATTGTAACCTCAACATCATATGGTAAAACTATATGTTATGACAAAAAAAATTCATTTGAATTCCCCATTAGTCACGCCTCTTATCAAAGTAATTAATAAAAACAACTTTTCTACTAGATGCAATGCTTCACCTCTGTGAGCATCACCTAGATGCCATGAGTGCTAAGTGGACCATTCATTATCATGAGAGATGGGTTCTTGTGAACCACTACTCATGAATCATGGGTCAATGAGTTTGACTCGAAAACTACACGGTTGAATCTTGATAGCAATATCATAACTTTTCTACTTTCTAAGCAGATCCTAGATTTTCTACAGTCACTATCATTAAGTGTTCATTATGGGCACTAAACCAACGGTTATTACCCTAATATGCAGTTCCTCTCTACAAGCTTTGATTGAGCAACTTCTAATATGCTTTCTGAGATGAATAGATACAGAACCACAACTCATCAACACCAAATTTCAAGTTCGATAACCAAATATTATGTGCTGAATATATAACTCAAAATCTACCAATACTGCAAAGCCTATATGCCCAATTGCATGGTTGAGCATTAGGCATCAATTAATGAACCTGGAAACTACACCAATATGTGCATAAAAGAAGTTCTAATTCTATTTCATTCAGTTTCAAGTGTTTGGCGGATAAACAGCTTCCAACCGATTCTGCCAATATTTAGTCCACGTGATCCAAAACTAGTCAAAATAATGCAGAAGATACCCTCCATTGCCTCAAAAAGAAGTTGTACAATGTCTCTACGAAGATAAAAATAACAAGCAAAGCGTCTAACCACTAACAATACTGTCCATACATTTACATCATGCATATGCATAAAATTAAACCTAAAAGCGGCAGTGAGTGCTCTAATGAAGTACACATATATGAAACCCCAAATGCTCGATGTTGCAATCGAAAGCTCCTCCAAATTGAATTGTTCCAACTGCTACCATTTTGAAAGGCTTTTATCCTATTTGAGTGCAGAAACCTCCAAAGAGATACATATCAAATTGATAGCATTGCCCTGTAAACTTCCACAAAGAATGTACAACTATTCTTATTTGTTCTTCAAACTAAGAGTCTTTAGAGAACTCATCTCAAAGAGGAACCAACTTTGTCAAGGACATAGACAGCTTGTCAATGTAAGCCCCACAATCACCAGCTGATTTAGGTGACAATCAATAAAAGAAACAAATAATTATACACTACCAGCATTCATTACGAGGTAAACATCAAAACTAATTAGCATTGGATTTGATCATCAATTGATAGATTAAAACTTTAAGTCAAAAATGTCTTTCCCAATCACACTCAAGCCTAGTATTTTGCTTCCTTGCATTTAGGAGATTATTTAGAACACAGTATTCACACTACTTATATACAAGTCAACAATAGTGATGGACAACACCATGGTCCAGCCTCAACTGTTCAAAAGCATCAACAATGAGGCATGGGTCGTAGCTGTTAAATAAGAAATGATACACAATATGGGGAAATAGCATAGAAATAATATCTATCATGCCTAGTCTGTGGAGTCCAGATAATACAACACCTTTAGGTAAGACTTTACTGTTTAGCCTATATCCTCTAGGGTGTGACAAGCTAAAAAGTTTTAACTACAGTAAATGCATATTTTGCGAAGTTGTTTCCTTGAATCTTTCATGTATTACACCAATCCACTTCTTGTTTGACCAATTACTAAATAACTCTGCAGACAATTAATTGCAACTCTTCTGATGTGTATTACTCATGATTTTAAATGTATGACAGCTCATAAATAGGAAACATCAGTCCATGAAACAACTGAATTCATGGGGTACATAAATTTGCAAGAGAAGCTTTGTGACAGGGCTTAAGTAGATTTCAAGATGAACATAACAGAGGGCTTACAAATATGACTTTTGTAAGAATCATACTGACACTTGGCTCTTGCACATAATGTAAAATCATAATAAAAGTAACATGTACGTATGATTCCCCATACGCAAGGAGGAAGAAATGATATAAGATCCAGTAACAAGAAGGGTAGATGGTACATGCATAGATAAAATATTTATATAAAATTTGTGAACCGTTGGCTACAAAAACAAATCAAAATGTAAGTGTCCCATACCTTCTCTTTCTAGTAAACAGACGTCTAATACTTGGGATCATCTGATTCTTCTTCTTCTTCTTTGAAGAGAGGGCTCCTGACCACAAACTGTCCTGCATTTCTGATGGATCATTCACATTCAGCTTCTTCACTAAGGGTTCAGAATCCAGCAATTTGCTTTCTACAAAGGACACTGAAATATTATCTTTCGTAGATATTAGGAAGTCAGACGTCCTAAGAGGTGCAGACATCTTCCCTTCACGTTCTCTCCATCTTACTAGCTCACTTTCAATTGCTCTTTTAGCTGCCGTTGCCATCTCTGCCTTATGCAGTTCTTTTTGTTGATCTGACTTGAGATCTTCAATCTCTCGATTTGCTACTTCTAGTTTCATTAATATTTCTTGTTCAGCTGCTTTTATTGCATCTATTTGGGCCATGGCAGCAGCCACCTTCTTATCTGCAAGGCTGTTAGCTTCCTCTACTTTTCTGCTGAGGGAATTGAATTCAGAAAGTGAAATTGTAATCCCAGCATCAGATTCTGAAAGAGAATCTTGAGCAGTATTTTCTCTTTCAGATAGATCATTTGAATTTTTTACAGCTATAGCCTCAGCAGCCTTAGCTTCTTCAAGTTCCTTATATGCAGCTTCCAATCTACTATTAATGGTAACCATCTCTGCCTTTGCCTGCTCAGTTTCCAGTTTTGCTTTCCATGCTTCCTTGTTCATATATTCAGAATCCTTCTTAGCCTCTTCAGCTTCTGCAGTAAGATTTTGAGTAGTTAGAGAAAGGTATGAAGTTTCATTTTTCACCTTTGCTTCAGCAGCAATTGCAAGCTCCAATTTAATCCTTGCTCTATGAAGTTCAGAATTCAGATCAGCTGCTTTTGCTTCAGTTTGTGCCTCTACCTCATTTAGTTCGGCCAACTCAACCTTTGTTTTCTCTAGCTCTGCTTTTAGGTAATCCATAGAAGTCCTTAAAGCAATTTCTTCTTCAGTAACTTTCTTTAGATGCTCTTTTGCCTGTGCAAGCTCAGAGATTTTTGATTCCAGAATAGAAAGAGTGTCTAATTCTTTTTTGTGTGTAATTTCAATCTCTTCCATCATTTTTTTAAGCTCTTTGATGGGATGGGAAGCATCAGTACAAACGTTAGACTCCTTCACTTTTGCAAAATTGAGTTCATTTTTCAAATTCTCCAATGCAGCTGTTGTGTTAGCCAGTTCCTTTTCCATATTCTTTTTATTAGTCAGATCTTGAGTAGATTCAATAATCTGTTTTCTAATTTGTTCTACTACCGGAGAAGCTTTCTGTGTTTCCCCTTCCCTTTCAGCTCTGATCAATTTTTTTTCTTTCTCTGCTTCCACACATGCCATTTTAACATGGGTATGAGTTTTCTGAGCTTCATTAATCTCCTTTGCAAGCTTCTCTGACATAAGTGAATTTATTTTCATTTTAGACATTGCTTCTTCTGCCTGTTTACCTGCTAATGTTTTGGCTTCAAGGCTAGTTTGAAACTCTTGCTTCAATTTTCGAAGTTCTTGTTTAGCAGCTTCCAACTGTGTTGTCACTGCCATGTGATCCTTTCTTGCAGCAGTAAGCTCTGACTGCCAATCTATAATTTTACCTTTTGAAACCTCTGATTTTGAAGCTTCTAGTTCTTTTGCGTGAAGCCTGTAAATTTCAGAAGCGTCATTGGCCTTTTTACTTGATTCTGTTGCCTTTTCCAACTTCAGAGACAAAACTCCAGCATCTCTCTTAGCCTCTACCAACTCAACCTGTACTTGATCTTTTGTTGAGTTAAAAGATTTTAGCTGTTCCTTGAGCTTAACTAATTCCTTCTGTAGAATATGCAGTTGTGTCTCCTTTAATAGCTGACCCTAGAAACATCAAAGAATATCTTCAAAAAGTCAAAACCAATAGAAAAGATAAGTTAATTTCAAATTTTGACTGCACATATTTTCTAGTTTAGCAAATTTAACAAAACAATCCGTTCAGAAAACATATTTGTAGGAACCCCATTAATAAATCAATGTGAAGAAAAATTCCGACTATACCTTTTCTGCTGGAATTTCCTGACTTTTTTTATGTATCTTATCTGCAATTTCCCTTTCTCCAAACATGCTAACAGCAGCCTTAACTGATACAAAAGGAACTGTTGTGTCAATCACCACCCTATCATCTGTAGTACCCGATCCATTGTAAGGTGTTTCCATACTGTCTATCATGTCTGTACAACTCCTTGCACAGTCCAAAAATTGCGTCAGAATCCATTATCTGTATGCATTATACGATACTCAACAAACTACCTTGGAAGAATCAACCAGTTTAGGTGGGGTATCATTTATCATAAGTTATTGTTACACTAGACCTTATCTTAAGACAAAACAGATACAATTGCCACTTCAACCCTTCGTTTAACACTTCACAAAGTATTCTTGACATATAATCATGTTTCGAATGCCATTAACAATAAGACAGTTGTATTTACTAGTTAGGATGAACTTCTTTTCTAGTTTAACCATCCAGACATCATACAAACAAAGACCAAAACAGACGTCAAGGCAGTTCAATTAAGCAGTGGATTAAAATGATCCACAAGTACCGAGGTTTCCACATGTGAGACTAATAAGATATCAAATAATTAAAATTAGGTTAGATTTAAATAGATCGAAACAGAACACCCTGTAGGAGAGATCAAAACTCTATAATTTAAGAAAGACTGACCTTTTCATGAAAAAAATAAAAATAAAAAAGGATTTCCTCTTAAATCTACATAATTATATCCTCAACAATAGAGCAGTGCTTGGAAAGATGAGATGTTCTTTGAGTTTTGCCTATTCTCTCAAACGAAAATTGGTATAATCGAGTGAAGGAATAAATATGTATTTCATATTCTGACATTTACTTCTTTTCTATGGAGATTTACAGGGCACAATCCCAATTGTATGACAGTGACTTTCCATTTTATGAATAGCTTCTATTGATAAAGTCAAGGTTTCATTCTTTATCCTTGGTAAAAACTATTACTTCAAATCTAGAAAATCTGTATGCTCTCATTTGTACTTGAAATAAAGAACACAACCCTAAACCCCTGCAGACAAGGCCACTTTTGGATTTAACTGTAACTGCAGCCACCACCATTTAAATGGTGTATTTGGTAGAACCCACAGCCAAACCCAGGCAGAAAACATTATAGGAAATGATATATCTGGTACAACCCACATCTCATAACTCATATCGCAAAACAGAAAAACATCATAGGGTTATAGAGTCAAAAACCTCGAGGTGGAAGAGACGTAGAGTCAAGAACCTTGAGGTGGGAGAGAAGTGATGGGCCTCTGCACTTGTGATTATGAAGTGATCATTCCAATTAAGACAAGAAACAGAGGGAAACATCCTTGATCATTCCTAATTAAGACATGAAACAGAGGGAATAATCCCAAACTGATATACATAGTATAGTCTACAATTGGATATATACAAGATATTCCAACCCAATACTTCTAAGGCCGTATACACATCACACTGAAACCCACCAATGGCAATTTGATTTCTTAAAATATAGACGAAAGTTAAACCCACCCGTGACATACAAACATAAAAATCTTAAGCAGATTATGCATAAAGTTACACACGATCAGTCCCGTGTAGCAGGGCAAGGCAGGGCAGGGCATATAAAATTTGTCACAGTATTAAACTCAAGAAGAGAAGAATCCATCATACCTGGTAAAGATGTCAGGCCTCCACCCCAGAGGTTCAAACCCAATTTAGAACTATTCCACACTATCAAGTAAAAGTTGAATATAATAATGATTTCTCTTTGAATTGGTTATGACTATGGCTATGGGCATCATGGCTATTGCCTTGACCATGGATTTGGAGAAAACTGAGGAGAATTTTAGCTGTAGAATAAATATTTTAATCAATACCAAGCCTATTATCTCGTTAATTTCTTTGTTAATCCATGGTAGAAACCAGTGAATAACGTCATTTTCGCCATCAGCCGACGACAATTTAAAGATAAAATAGAAAACGAAACAAACAGTTTTAATGCTTACGTGATTGTATGTTTTTAGTATTCTGGCTTATCTATGTTGGAATGATGTGATCACAGCAAGGGTAGACATCAATGGCACGCGGACGACTTCCAAGAGGTAAAATTAAAATTAAAATATATACTCAATGGTCAAATTTTGGAAGACTTCAATACGGCATATTAATTAACAATATGTTTTTAAATTATAATGGTGAAAATTGTATATTTATACTTTAATTTATGATGATTGGGTTATTTTATATGAAAATTGGTAAGCAATATTATCTAATTTAAACTTCACATCATTTTTAAAATAGATTTTATATTATTTTAATGTGTTTTATTTTTGTTTGATTAAAAATGTTCATTTATTTTTTTAAGAATGGTAAAGTAAGTAAAATATTATGCTAACTAAACAATGACAAAATTGGGTTTTAAACAATTAAAAGTTTAGCTATAAAATGATAAAGTGTAAAGTAGAAATTGCCTACTTTATAATTTTTCTTCTATGGTGTACACTTGGTTTAGCATTCCTTCTCATAATATGTTGTAGGACTTATTCAACCTACTCCTTGACTTATTGCCTTATTAGGCTCTCAAAATACACCTTCTATCTATATCAAACACTTTCATTTGTTAAACATTTATTATCGTCTTGACTTCAAACCATTTGTACAATAGTCGCATCCCTATTCTTGAGTCTTCCAATACACACAATCCAACTTCCTTGACTTTTTGTGTTTTCCTAATAGACTATTCAAATATTTTATAAAAATATCCCTTCTAACCATTCTAATGATCAAGGATCATTTTATCTAGAATCAATTACTTTGCTTTTTTCTAAAAACTTCTTCCCATGAAGATTATTTTTAAGAACTATTTCTACTTCTTCCTACAAGTTTTATAAGTTATAACATTCTTTATTGGATTCTCTTTACAATAAAACTATTCTTATTGCTTCCCTTTTTCTCTTAGCAACATAGTAACTTCCATTTCCTTATATATTTCTCTTTCTCACACAAGTATTGCACATATGTAGAAACCCCATTGATTTTTTTTATAGTCTCTATAACTATGTTTACTTACCTAGCATAGAGTACAGTAGGTTAAGTTGACACACATCCAAGCTTCCAATACTTGTAATAAGATTGAAAATATCAAGATATGGACCAAATTGAGAGTAATCTCAAAAAATATATGTCTTGACTATAGGATTGAGTTGATTTTCTCATCACAAAGTATCAAATTCAAGATTTGCAACCACAATTATAGACCTCTTACCAATTTCAAAAATGACTTTCAACATTTTTACCTAACTTATATCTTCCTCCTCTTGTTCTTCCATAACTAATTTGGCAGGTGGTGTATTCTCTAACACAATTCCTCTCTCGTTTTCTTCATTGTCACTCATCATGTCTAGGGTTATAACCTCTTATTCTATCATCTTCAACAAAATCCACTTAGATGTGAAAATTTCTCATCATTTTAAATATTTCTTTTATCATCCATTAATATTAACAACACCTTAGCCTCTACCACTCTTCATGGAGGTATCTTAACTCTTAAATCTAATGCAAAGTGCCTCATATTTGATGATATATTTACAAACTTCCTTTTAAAAATTACCTCGAATTCAACAATATTTTTACATGAAATAATTTTCTCTTTTCTAGCAAGTATTTTCATCCTAGTCTTTCTATCTCTCTTAGTTGTCTACTAGTTGGGGGCAACTATCGTGTCAATTCCTCACTAGTACTACTATCAATCTACTCTTAGTTTCTTCACTCACTAGTGCTTTCCTCACCTTCCTTCTAGAAGCACCATCGTGTTCCTTGCTCTAGGAGTAAATTCTCTTCACTTGTTCCCTTACTCTATACCTTCTCTTTTTTACTCCTATAATTGGATGCCTATTTTACTAAATCAATCTTTGGGGTCATATAATTTAATTTTACCTTTGCTCATTGTTTGGATTGGCTTCGTAAGTGTCAAAAATTGTATAGATTCAATCTAGCATACAAATCATGTGTTGTGAATAAAAGCTCACTCTCAACCTTTCTAGTCTTGATAAAAGTGTTTAGCCAATTCCTAGGACCCCCTCATCCTTTCCTCATGTTTATCAACCTTTTTCCTTGTTCACATGCCCTTTTCACCTTGTAAATGCTTTATTTTTAGCTCATAAATGGAAGAATCACCCATTATAGTCTCAAATCACTCAAGTGACCTTCCAATCACCTAGGTACTTGCAAGTCACCAAGGTTATTTTCCATTGGAAAAATAGGTCATTTCATAATATGTTTTGGCACATCAAAACTCTAAATTTCGTTCAATATTGCACCTAAATTTAGCATTGAATCCAAGCCCAATTCAATGTAGATTACACCTAAGTATGGTAATCCTTTAGTTCCAACCCCCTAATTGTGAATTTTAACCTATTTATGCTCCCATAAATAGATACACACAGGGTTTTCTTTTGTTGTATCTCTAAAATAATTTAAGATTTTTTCCTTCTCTTTCACAATCAATTCAATAGGTTAGAAAGTTAATTAGTGAGGAATGTGACAAGATAGTTATCCCTAAGAAAAATCCCAAGTCATGCCTACATCTTATACACTCTATTCAACCTCAAGGATCTTTCAATTGTCATTTTTGAAGCTTCTAAGCTCCTATAGTATTATCTACAACATTCCTATACATTTCTCTTTGAGTCTAGTTTCCTATCTCCTTTGTTTTTTTCATAAGTAGACCACCCCAAGCTAGAGAGGATAGAGATTTGTAGAAGCTATATTAATGAGCTCATGCATTCCATAGATATTTTCATAAACATTTCAAGTTACCAATATCCCAAGTGTGAGGTTCCAATATGTATTTTACAAGTTGTTAAAATAGTCTATTTTAAAAGAGTATATTAGAATAGTTAATTAATTCATCTTGTCAAGATGTGTAACATTTCATTAATACTTCTTAGATTTAATATTTAATTAAATAAAATCTCTTTATTTTTGTTAGATTAGTTTAATTTAAATTACAAATTCTACTTTCATTTCAAAAAAAAATTCTCTTTAGAGCTAAATATAAACTAATGTAAAAAAACAAATGAAAACTACTTAAAAAATTTGTAGAAACCCAAGAAGAACAAAGGTTTAGCTTGTTAATTTTAATATTCATTTATTCACTTGAAATAATTGTAGTTGCATTTAGTTACTTGTTTGACTTGGTAGTTAGCTCAAATTGTTTAATTGGGGAAAACAAAAAAAATTAGGTTATGCATTCATTTCTTGCATTTAAATACTACATTTTAACATTTAGTCTAGATCACAATCATTCATTTTTTCAATTAAAATTTATTTAAAAATTAAAACAAAATTTCAACTCAACTCTTAGCTTGCAATTTTTGGCTTTGAAGCTTAAAAGCTAGAAAACAAGCAAATAATAAAGTCTTGCAAACAAGATGATCTACCAAATTAAAAAATTGATTAGGAAAATTATATTTAATGTAATCACCAAAATCAATAAAAATAATCATATGCATCAAACACAAATATCAAACTAGCATATAAAATGATGTCTTACTTATCTCTTATCTCTCACACATATCAAGATTATGTGTCTTGGGGTTAGAGAGGACTGGGTAGAGTCTATCTTGAATGAGATTAGGGCAATCAACCAAAATTTGAATCATTTAACCAAGAGAAATTACCAAAGCAAGATCAAGTCTCACAAAAAATATAAGCAAAAAACCAAAGATAACAAACCTTAGATTTTTTCCTCTTAGAGTAACTATTTGAAATAGAAAACTAATGATTGAACTATTTCCTTGATATCACTCAACATGATCTTTCCTCAATCCATATAAACAATGGATATAATCATACAAGAATTACCATCACAATACCTCTTCAAATATTTTCTAGAGTACACCCTTATGTTGCTACTATAATACATGAATAAACCCCACCATTTGTCACCAGACACTCATTCCTCATGAAAAGACTAATCAAATCAACACAAGTCCCTCATGTATAAATATCATTGCCACCTTTAGGGAACTCCTTCTCTACAAAGAGGGTGGTCAAGCCTAAATAGTCTCTCATTCAATTGTATTTTTCTGCATGAGTAGGGGTGATTTATATATAAACACACACCATATATGAGAAATGTAGGTGTCACCCCACTTCCCACTCATACATAGGATATGTCATCATATTTATAGTATCACATATTTTGGTGAACTCTACGTGAAGAGAAAATCCTTTCGAGACATGCTCCCTCACCATTTTCTATTCAATTTCATTTTCTCTGTTCTCTTTTAGCATCATTCCATTTATTTTATGGTAATTAAATTATGTTCAAATATGTTATGATTGACAAGATTCCAAGATTAAATTCCCCCCAATAAACCTCTCGTTCCCATGTTTAATTGGTATATTCCTCCTAATCCAATGGTTCCTATTTCAAATAGATAATGATTATAAGGACACCAATTTATATAGTGAACAATAAGAGCATGATCATAACATCTAATTGTTTCAAGATTACACTACCTTTGATAACCCCACATGGGGTCAATACAAGGGACAAATGTGTAGTCAAATATAATCCAAACAAGATTCTAAGGTGTTTTAGTTTAAAAAGCAATAATTTTGTCTACCTTCTCATCCAAAATGAATCCCTTTTCATTTGTAACCACTTTATATAATATTTTCCACTATCCATTAAACTAT
The DNA here is from genome assembly GCA_007115665.2 of Sequoiadendron giganteum. Classification (NCBI taxonomy): domain Eukaryota; kingdom Viridiplantae; phylum Streptophyta; class Pinopsida; order Cupressales; family Cupressaceae; genus Sequoiadendron; species Sequoiadendron giganteum. Next base: position 330,625,690 of record CM021109.1, on the reverse strand, counting down.
CACTTCTATTTTTGGCACCCAATAGATTTAGTTACCCCTTTTTCTGACTTTAGAAAAATCCTAAATTTTAGTCCAACTTTCGAGAGCCATAACTTTTGACTTGGGCATCAAATTGAAAAACCATTCATGCAATTGGAAAGATCTTGATGAGTAATAAGGCCGAAAAAGGTTGATAAATCTATCTTTTGATTTTCGATCACCTTTCAGGCCAATTCAGAATCTTTAGGTGCCTCAACATTGACTCTAAATATTTTTAAAGTGATTTTGGAAACAACACATTAATATCTTACAAGCGACAAATGATATTGAAGTGATTTCTTCATTGTTAGCTTCATTTCACCATTTTGGAGCTCTCTATAAGTTTACATGCCCATACGTGCGCAAATGCTAACTCACTAAAAATAGAAACTTGGTATTTTTAACCCTTCCAAGTAATCCTATCATTTTTAGCCCTAAAAAAATTACACTAAACCTAACAAAATAAAAATAAACATTTTTTTTGGGATGCAAGATTGCTCTTACACCCTAGATGCTCTTGTATCAAAACCCATGGTAATTTGAGAAGTGACCTTGTCACATCTCAAGTATTCTAAGGAAAACCAAGATGATCAACCTCTACCTTAGATAGCCATGATGAATCTTCAACATTCCTTCTTTCCACAACTAAATATTCTTCATATTTCTTGTTTCTTGTACTTCTACCCACATGATTATCCAAGATTTCTTCTATCGCCTCCTTCTCTAAAGCAGGTGCCAAAATTTTCTAGTATTCCTTTATTGGTGCATCCTCCATACCTCCTTTATGATATTTTATTAAACCAACAATGTTGAACAAAGGAGAGATGTTTATCCCACTCGGCAACTCTACCTCATAAAAATTTCTTGAATCATGCTTCTTTAGGATCTTGCATGGTCCAAATTTCTTTATTTTCAATTTATTATATGTTCCCATTGGGAACCTTTCTTTCCTCAAGTGAATCGTGACTTCATCTCCAACCTAAAACTCCTTATATCTCCACTTGTGATCTGCCTTAGCCTTGTACTAAGAATTCATCTTAAGGATATGATATCTTAATTTTCATGCAAGCTCTTTGGGTGTTCTATAAAATCTTTAGCCTCAACACAAATTTTATCTCGTTTATCAATATTTCTTAACTTAGAATCAATTCTTCGACTACTCCCATATACAATATGGAATGGATATTTTTTGGTACTCCTATTGAAATTTTTTTTGTATGCAAGATTTTCCTATGGAAAAATTAAATCCCATAACTGGGGCTTATCCCCTACTAAGCATCTCAACAGGTATCCCAAACTCCTATTTACCACCTTTGTCTTCTTATCAGTTTGTGAATGTTGTGCAAAACTAAACTTCAAATCACTCTTCAATTTCTTCCATAGTGTTCTCCATAAATACCCAAAAAATTTGGTATCTTGATCTGATACTAAACTCTTTTGTAGACCATGTAGTCTAACCACTTCTCTAAAAATAACTCTACAATGTGAACAACATCACTAGTCTTATGACATGGAATGAAATGTTTCATCTTTGAAAATCTATCCACCACCACAAATATTGAGTCATGTCCTCACTGTATTCTTGATAAACCAAGAACAAAGTCCATATTGATATCTTCCCATGATCCCTATGGTACAAGCAATGGATTATACAACCTAGTATTTTGACTTACCCCTTTAGCCACCTAACATAATCCACAACTCTCCACACACTTCTTCACATCTTAGTGCAACTGTGGTCAATAATAATTCTCATTTACAAGAGCAATGATATTATCTCAACCAAAGTGTCCTGCCAATCATCCCCTATACTTATCCTTAATCAAGTTCTCTCTCATAGAACTTCATGGAATGCATAACTAGCTTCCTCTAAACAACACACCATCCTAGATAATGAAATCCAACCAAATTTTCATATCTAAAGAAATATGTTGCAAACAAGCCTTCTAGGGATCTACAAAATCTAGATCTTCAAGATACAAACTATTGAGCATTGAACCTAACAACTTCTATCCTCATCTCTATCAATAATTTGTGCCTTTTGCTTAAGGAATCTGTAATTTTGTTTGGCTTCCCACTTATGTGTTTCAAAACAAATGTATCTCTACAAAAAATCAACCCATTTTAAGTGCCTTTAGTTCAATTTCCCTTGACTACTAAGGTATTCTAAGTCCTAATGATCAGTATATATAAAAATTTCTTTTGGAAAAAATAGTGCCTCCATTTCTTCAAAGCTTAAACTATTACATAAACTTCTTGATCATAGACAAAATATTTTCTCTTGGAATCATTCAATTTCTCACTAAAATAGGCAACAAGCTTACCTTCTTTACTCAAAAAAACTCCTATGGAATTGCCACTAGCATCGCAATCTACCTGAAAACACCTTATTAAAATTTGGAAGTTCCAAAATAGGTTTCTCTATAACTTTATTCCTTAACCAATCAAAAATCTTAGCTGCTCCTATAGTTCATTTAAACTCTTTTATATCCCCTCTCATTATCTTTGATTTTGATGGAGGAAAAAATAGATTTTGAAGGGACTTGAAATCCTTTACAAACATATTTTGAATGGATCTGAAACCCGCAACCAGAAGGTTGTCAAAACATAAAGACATGACAACACAAACAACCAAGGAAAAAAATGCAACCAAGGCCAAAGAACCATAACCGAATACAAAGCCGCAAGAAAAATAGCCAGCAGCCAGCCAAAAACCAGCCCCCAAACAAGAACCATCAAGATTTACATTTAGAATTACTCTTGTGGGAGCAGAGAGTCATGTCAAAAGGAGGCTTAGAGGATTTTTATTTCTTACCCTTTACAGTAATCCAACCCTCTTCCACTTGTGCTGCCTTATCAAGCCAAGCCAACACGTCAGTATCTTAAAAGCCAACAACCATTGTCTTAGAGATTTGATCCATGTTCCTCCCAACAAGCATGGCCATATTAGGAGAGCCATCTGAAATGATAGCTGGAGCACTGTCACTAGAAGTGATAGCCAAAATCCCAAGCTCTTTCTCTTTAGGGGTTTCAAAATTGTAGTCTTGCATAGCATCAACAACCCCTCCATTTGAGACATTCGGAGAGGATGCCCCAAGGCCCTGTGAATCCAAATAAACCACCTCAGAAAAACTCCTAGGTTGCTCAGCTTTCTTCTCAACTGTATAATGCTGCTGAGAAGCACCTTTCCACCATGTAGCCTTCATGACTTTTTTTCTCAAAACCACAATGTGCAGCAACATGACCTATTTTAAAACATCTTCTACAATGGAAGGGAATCCCATCATAGTCCAGAGATTGGACCCAAGACCCCTTAATAGATTTAAGTAAAATCTCAACAGTCATCCCTTTTGAAACATCCATTTCAACCAGTATGCAGGAAAAGGTGGAATGAAAAATTTCAGAGGATTCTCCATCCACCAGCAAAAAATCACCAAGGGCTTACCCCACTTCCTCCAAAAGAGGGTCAGTCCATAAGTGGAGGGGAAGATTAGGCAACTGAACCCAGATCGAGAACTTATTGAAAGTTTTAGAAGCAGGGTTGAAATCAACATGCCACGACTTAATCATCAACAAATATTTGTTTTCCTAGCTAAAAAAATTGTCACATAAAATTATATTTCTATCCTGAGCTTTTTCAAACTTGGCAACAAAATACCCCTTAGCCATGGGGAAAATGTAAACTTTACCAGAAATAAGAGGCTCCCATTCAATGGAGATCTAGGAATGTAGCTAAGGGAGGCTGGGCCAAAAACCCCTAAACCGACAAATCACCCCACGCTCGGAGAAATCCGTAACATTCTCATCTGTTTCCTCAATCATCTCAGCCTTCAGATTCACAAAAATGGCGTTGGCAATAGGGATAAACCTGCCAATCAGCAGCCTCCCAAGCTTGAATCTCGCAGTCGACGCCCGATCCTTAGCCACCTGTCAAACACAAATGTGCATGCACCAACATGCAAGAACATGCAAAGCTTGCAACTCCAAAAGTTAAGCAACTTCACATGCTAGGCAACCCATAGAGAAAATCATATTTTCTACCAAAATAGAACTCACCCGCAATTCCTAGTCAATCCAAGTGACAACTAAGTCTTTGTTAAGCATAAGGGCACTCCTCTTTGAGGTTTTTACAATATTATTTTCTCAAACATTCCCCATGATGACAAGTGTTACTTTTCCTTGCTTCCACTTTTTCAAAGAGACAAACTCTCAAACAAGTGGACCCTTCCAATAATTATTTCCAAAATACATTGCCACATGTCAATATGGCACCCATTTTTTATGGTTTAATGCTTTCTTCCTTCCCAAGGAAGTGCCCATGTGAGTTGTGTCATAATTTTCCCTTCTAGATCTTTCATGTAGGATGTCAACTCCCCGCCGGGTCTTTCAAACCAACTTAGCACTTTGGAAACACATTATTGCATTTAATAAATAAATTCAACAACTTAGGGGAAAATAATTAATTAAATAATCATGGGACTCTCTAAGGTTGAGACACATTAATGTTGAAATAATGAAGAAGGAACCCTTTGATATGTTGTAATTGATGCCAAAAATGTTTGTTGACAATTCTGCCTAATTCAGTGAAATAGTTTTTATGTCATCTTGATTTGGTATTTTGGTTTGGATTCACTCATCTTTCAAGATCGGTTTGTGAGGTCACAATATGTTTCTTGGGACTACTCATTACATTGATTTTCAAGGTTTCAAAATTTTTGGTTAATCTAGTTGAAATTTATATATGACAGAAGTTTGGCAAAGTGTATTTTGGCTTATACAGTACAAATTGATAAGTGTTATCTAGTCTGCATTCCTCTAGTCTTTGATTTCAGACTCTACAATTTTCGGAGAAGGCTTACTAGTGTCAACTTTATGCATATTCCAATTGGCGACTACTTATGCAACCATATGGATGATCGATGTTGGATGGATTGGCTTATTTTGTGATTGAGTCTAATCCCTGATTGACCTAATGTTTGAAACGGTGCTATGAAGATTAATATATATGTTGTGGATGTTAAAGGGATCTATTTTAGATATGTTCCAACCTTAATTCAAAAAATTTCACATTTATTTGAAGTGCAAAGAAGTTTGTGTTCATGTATGAAGCTAAAAAAGTGTTTTGAATTGAAATGGGGATACATCTCATTAGGCTGACCTAATTAATGTATGTTGATGCAATAGTGTATATATGTGGAATAGTCTTTTGTTGCAAAGGAGAGATAGATGTGATATGTGTGTGTGAATTTTTTTATATTGTGTGAACCTGCAAATTCATATGTGTGAAATCAGTTTGAGGGAAAAAATATTGTGAGTACAGAGTGACTGTAGCAGAGTGTAGCATTTTGTATTTAGAGCTTCATTGAAACTAAATTTAGCACAAGGAAGGTGCATTTTGTATCAGCTCATACCTTGGTTGTGTAGACATTTTTTCTTGTATCTACTTTTAGGCTATGGTCCTTTCAAGGACAACGAGTCTTGGAAGTGAGCCCTATAATATCTTATAACCAGCTATAATATATTGTGGGTTAAGCCTCATCATAGTTTTTTCCTTCTTTGGTTTTCCATGTAAAAATCCTAGTGTTCATGTGTTATGTTGTGTTGTGATTCTCTTCATGTACTCATTCAATTCTATAGTTAAATATGTTTTGATAATTCGTTGGATTATGACTAATTGGTTTAATAGAATATTGATTCAACCCCTATCAATATTCTAGGTGTTCAACAATTAGTCCAAACATTCTCCCACTTGTCAAAGACCTTCAGGATTCTCTATATCACTTCTCAGTTCACAAGGCCCATAGAACTAAAACACCATCTAAACTTATATGTTCCCACTAGCTTCGTCGATGCATCCACAACATTCATCAAAGTTTCCACTTTTTTCAAGTTAAACTTTCCATCTTCCACCATATCTCAAACAAAATGAAACTGCACATCAATGTGCTTTGTTCTGGCATGGAAAGTAGGATTCTTCGCTAAACACATAACATGTTAGATGTCACAATAGATAGTAGTTTGTCTTACATCAAAATCAATATCTTAATAGATTATCTTAAGCCAAATGTATTCTTTACAAGCATGAGTAGCTGTCATATACTCCGCTTTAGTAGAGGACAAAGTGACCACAACTTGTTGCTTATCATCCAACTAATTGCACCACCAAAAATAGTGAAAACATATCCACTAGTAGATCTTTTGTTGTTGATGTCACCCACCCAATATATCTCGTTCAATTAGATTAGCTTAATCACTTGATTACTATATTAATTATTTAATAATGAGTGATTAGGAAAGACAATTTGGTCATGTATTACTTGAAGGGTAATTAAGAATGATTATAATGAATATGACTAATTTTGTATTCTATTTCATAACTACGTCATGAAATAGTGATATTTATCATGTTGGAGAGAGAGTATCATCAGGGAAAAGGTTCTAGTCAATGGAGGCAAGTTGTCATGATGGAATCAACACACACTCGCCTAGACTCATGTAGTTAGGTTGCATACATGTGAATAAGATTAGGAATTTTGGGTTATGTTATTGGATGATTATATTATTTTATGAATGATTCATAAATATAGCTACATGGGAACAAAATATCATTATATAAATATAGATAACATAGTATTTGGAGAACTCGTGTTAATGAGGGTCATGAAACCAACTTAGCACAAGAGTGTGTTACTTGTTGATACATAGTTGTACTTATATTTTCTATCAAAATGGGGTCCAAACTAAGTGAGAATTGATACGGGAGATACAAGTAACATCTTACTTTTATTTCTCCTCCCTTGCTTGGGGTGAAAAGAAGAATTTAGTTAGGGGACGACAGTATGAGGTTGGTGGGGAAGACTACAGAAAAAGAAGTCCCTATTGTGGGGAAAGGTAAAGGGAAGATTGGTGAGGCGATGAAGATCAGGTGGATGGTATGGAGTTTGTGCCTAAGGATTCAATGCAAAGTAAGGACAAAGACTTTGGCCCTAATAAATTTATTGACCTGGAGGTCGAATCTATGGATGCAAATAGAGAGAATATTGAGGCTACTAGTGAGAAGATGGTCACCCTTGATGGTAAGTTTCATTCCATGGATAAAGCTCTTTGATTGATGGATGGTAATGATTCTTTTCACCTGGCAAGGGAGGGGACACAATATTTTATTTTTGTTGAAATATATTCTTAATGAGGTCAAGCTTCTTCATTTGAAGATTGCTTCTGTGAATTGGTGCAATGCGACTCTCACTGATTGCAACATGGATTCTTTGGTGGCCAAAAAGGTCAAAGTGATGCATAATACCCTTGATAGTTTTGTGTTGAATGTGGATAGGCTTAAGGTTGATCATGAAACTAGATTGGTAGCTTTGGAACAAAAAGTCTTGAAAGTCTTGGCAGATATTGCTACCCTAGTTTCTGTGAATCATGTGTCTTTCCAGAATAGTGTAGAGGGTTTGACTGTCCTTAATGAAAAAGAAAAGAAATGGACTAGTAAACAACTACTTGATGGGAAGGAGATTCAATACCTAGAGGAGGTGGTCTTATCGTGCAATATTGAGGCTGGTAAAGATGAAGGACCTTGTATTTAGACTAGGAGAAAAATGAGGAAAGGGGATTTGGTGCTTGTTAAGGAAATTGATAGTGTGGTCAAGATGCATGACAAAGTAATTTCTAAGGATGTGGAGGCAGTGAGAATTCTTAAGAACCTATAGTAGTTACTACTCCTTTTTTTTTGCATTTTTTGGTCTTGTCCTTGTTGTTTGTTTGTTGTTGGTTTAGCTGATGGTTGGTCTTTTGCTTAGGGGTTGCTTGGTTTTAATGGTTTATTTTAATTAGTAGCCTACCATTTTTGTATAGGGTTTCAGGAACCCTTCAAAATGTGTTTTCCTAATCAAAAACATCCTTTTATTTAATTACTATTATAATAAAAGAATAAAAGAATATTATTACTAAATAATATTATAATTAATAAGAACATTATAAGTTCTTTTATTTCATTTAGAGACTATTTGAAAAAAAGGGATGATGTCAAATAAAATAAAATAAATATTATTATTATTAAAATAACATACATTTTAGTAAAGCATGCAAATACCTTTATTTTATTTAAAGAAAGAAAATATTAAATTATTTTAAAAGAAATAAGGAAGAATATATACTCAAAGAAGAAAAGAAAAAGAGCCCCTTCACATTTCTGATTGATGCTTCCACAACTTGCAAGTGATTTTAACATGTAAGAATTTGAAAAAGGGTTTGGAAAATTTGGCTTCACACATTTAATTGCAATTTTCTTAGAGGTATCTAATGAATTTCAAAGGAAAAAAAATAGATATTTTGCAGTCATGGCATTCGATGGGGGAACCTCTCTTCATGGTTGGGAGGATGCTGGGAAGGTGGTTCTAGCTAGAGTGATTGCCTATTCTAGTGCAATATACCAAACACTCTACATTGAGAAACTTCCTCCCTGTCAAAATAATATGGAGGATGATTCCATTAACAATAAATGGTATGAAGATTTATTAAGGTATTTTTATGTGTTCAAAGATTACTAGGAACATGGATTTCTAGCTAATGTAAAATTGCTAAGGTTTTTTGAACTATAATGAATCAATATTTTAGACATGATAGATGATCTATGATGGGTTTAAGAAAATAGGTCTATAGGATATTAAGGTTGATGTTTATGTCTGCTCCTTTTTCTTATTAGAGTAGGAAAGAAAGAGTTTATGAAATGAATCTACAATTAAGAATATAATTTAAGGCAACAAATTCCAAATAATTTATTTGATATATCTTCATCTTCTCACCTTTTCTCTTGATTACATGGTTAATTTTGATTACCAAAATGTGTGTTGCAATGTTTTTGATTAAGGGTAAAAAATGGGTTTTGATGGGGCCTGGAACCTAGTACAAAGGAAAGAAAGCTGCACTTATGATAAAACATAAACAATTAGTAGCACAACATCAACCTCAAATAAGATAATCGTGACTACACAAAGCTGAAAACAAACAAGAAAGGGCTAAAAACCCTTACACAACTTGATTTTAGCCAGGACCAAAAACCCTTTTATCCAAACCTAGAAGCCCATGAAAGTACAAAAAACCTACCTGCATCTACCAGGCATCAGTACACCTACCTGCATCTACCAGGCAACAACACACCAACCGCTCAAGGAATACACCCCAGAGCTGAAGGAAATATCCACCTTAATGGTATCAAACACCATCAAACCCTTAACCAAAAAAACCATCTCCACCAACAAACCCACCACAAGGATGGGGTAAGAGAGGACCATGAACCGCATGAACCCGAAACAGAAATCAGCAACCCTACAACACAAAAACATCTGGTACCAAGAAACTGACTTAGCCTCCACCTCTAAAGGAGGGAGCTCCCCTCTAATGGAAAGGAAACCATGCTACACTAATCCACCACAACTTGTAAAATCCAACCCCCTCAACCTCCACCTCCATAGGAGAAGCACCCACCTCCATAGGAACCGCAACTGAGGGATCCATAGACCATCTCCTTCCAAATCTACCTATAGAGGAAAAGAACCCACCTCCATAAGGTCGAAGGAAATAGCCATCACAACAACTAGACAAGTGAGCAAGGGCTCCTTCAGTAACCTCTGAACCAATATCAACACAAGGAACACACCCCATAATAGGGCCACCAAAAAGGAAGAGTGGAACCACTGGTAGCACCACCAATCACAGGAAAGGCCCAACATAGAACCAAAACCAAAAATAGATAGCAAAACAATGCTCATCCAAAAGAGCCACAAAACAAGAGGCTGCAAAGCCTCACCACAAACCAGATAAAAAGAGGAGAAATCTCCCTCCCACAGGAATAAACCCAAAAGGGACCACACCAAAATAGGGGAACCCCAACACAAAACCGAAGAACAGCCAAAGCAGCATCATAGAGGACCACATCCCCAACAACCTCCCAAGTAGATAAGACATGAAGCAAAACCCTCTCAAGGCACACCAAGCTCAAGGAAAAAGGCCAAGAGCATTGTAGAGGAAGAACATCAGAAAGATGAGAGACCCCACCAACAACCCAAGTCAGAACCATCCAAAACAACTCCAAAGAATCTTCAACAAAAAGCCCAAGAGCTGACCCACATAAAAAGCCAAGGCACCAACACACATTGTCCTTAGCTTGCCAAGATTTAGGGGATAGGAACCAAGAAAAATCCCTCATAGCGCATCCAAAAAAGGACACACCATTCACAAAACCGCCATCAGCGCAACATGCACAAGAGCCACCGACAACCACCAAAGCCCGAGCATCCCAATACAACAAAGCCCCAGGAAAAGACACACCCATAGGAAACACCAGGTCTCCCATCCCCACATAGGAAAGTGAAGAACCTCCACAAGAGCAGCAGGAGCAAGATCCACCACCAACCGTGAGCATCCAAACATCACAAGGAGCCCCGGGAAAAGCCGCATTAGCACACAAACCTCTCTAACCCATGTAGGAAAGGAACCAGGCAAGGTTCCCAGCAATCATTCCCACGCAGAGCCCCGCATCAACATTATCCTCCTCAGATTCATCTTTGTCTCCCTCCAGTGATTTCAAAACGCCCACGTTGCTCCTCTTCTCGCCCACGCTACTCCGCATCTCCATCGTTGCTCTATTTTTAGTTCAATTTCAAAGTTGTGGTCTTATTCCTTTTAAGAGTGTGTTGCAATGTTAAAAACCAACAATGTGTAGTTTTTCTGATATTTTATTACCAAGATCTTATAGTCAAGAGGGAAAGTGGGGAAGTAACATATGCATCCTTGTTATTAAACTTTGAAATTCAAACTCTAGAGTTTCATATTCTTTCTCCTCCTTTGCTAGACACCATACTCTATGCCATATTAAAGAATCGGATTGGGGGAATAATTAATGGTGGTGATACATGGAGAGTATAATAGGGAAAAACTCAAAATTTAGCAATATTATTATCTTTCCATCCTAAAACTATGCCCTTGTGTCCTCCATTCTAGAAACATTGTAATAATCCCCTTTCCATTATCCTTCCATGGATGTCCATATCCAGTTACAAAGATCTTCCTTGGTAAAGAGATATGTTGTTCCTCGATGCACATAAACATAGATGTTTTATTCTTAATTTACAAATTAGTTAAGATATAACAGTGGATTATGCAAAACTTAAAATAGTATTATGGCTATGTGAAAATATAATAGTTGATAATATAAAACTTTAAACAAAGCATTGTGGTTGTGTGAAATTTGTTCAAAATATGGAAAGCATGTCCATTTTATATTTTGTTTCTCTCATATGAAAATAATAAATAGTCGAAATATTCTTTCCTTGAGCTTAAACACCTTTTCATATCTCTATAAACCTAGGATATTTTGAGAAATTATTGAATAATTTGTAACTTTAAGTCATTGATGTTTGTATGGTAAACCTTTCTTGTAAATGAATCCTTGCTTCTTATAGATGATCATCCTAGGGTTCCATGAATGGTAGTGCATTATTTTGTTATCCAATCAATTGGTAATTTAACCAACAAGTCAAATTATATAAATTTATAAGACTATCATGTGGTCAAACTGTTGTTCTATATAACTAGTGAGCTATATTGCAGATAAAACTTCTCTTAAGTGGTTGGGATTCTTGAAAAACCATTTCTGGGTTTTGTTCCTTTATCTATCACCTTTCCAAAACATTTTGAATTTTTGAATTTGAATTAATAACAAAAAATTTATTACCATTTAATCACTGTCCTCTTTGCTGCAATCAATAGATTGAATATTGTTAAATGATTATATGATGAAAATATGCAATTCAATAGGTATTCTCACTAAATTTAAATGTATTATTTTAGGGTGAACATATTTAATATTATTATCCCTTCCACTAATTTCTAGAAAGAGATCTAGGTTTGAGGAATTAGCAAATAAGGGGTAAGACACTTGGCTCCTTTATTAGTTAAAGTAAGCGAATTTGGGAGTTATGATTACATTATAAAATTGTTACCTTGATGGGCTACTTGGTAAATGATATTGTATTGGTAATTTAATATTTGAACTAATTCTAGCATGGGATTATCTTTTGGGTATATTGTTGGTTCTTCTAGTAGAATATCTGTTAGAAACCAAGATCAAACATGCAAACCAAAAGGCCTTCCACAGAAGAGAAAAACAATAAAAAGCAAGAGCTTTGCATGAAGATGTGCAAATTGATATATTCAGAATTAAGATATTACAAGAGATGATTTTCTTTATAAAATAAATGTATGCAACCCTAATGTTGACCTAAAAATAGCTCAACTAAATAAAACTTACTTATTAATTAATTAAACTAATTATTACCTAAGCAAAACCTAAGTAAACTTAATAAAGTGTAATTAAATAATTAATTACACCAACACCCTCCCTTAAGTGCAACCTAGGGAGACTAAAAAAGAATGCACCTAAAAACTAAGATGAATGCAAGAAAGAATGAATGGGTCTTGGAAACAAGGCCTGATCAGGTACCCATTTACAAATGAAAGAATGAGGTAGAGAAGGAAAACCCAGTGGGATGAAACCCCCCTACAATGAGATGACATGCTGCAAAGAAGCACTAGAAGAACACTGTAGAGTAACACTAGAACCAAAATCTGGCAAGCAAGGAAAGATACTTCTGTCTACTATTGAAACCAGATGAGAGTCACTGATTGACTCAAAGAATCATGAAAAAAGAAATAGTAGACCCGATGCCTCATAACACTCAAAAACTTCAAATGGGAACAACCCTGGAATCTATGAAGCAACAGTCAATTATTGAATGATGTGATACTGAAATGAAGTGCAAAGATGCAAGTTGCACTCTCCCAACTGCCAAAATATCCAAGTAATCTCCAAAACACCCATCGAGACAAATCTGGAATAATGATAAACTTGGGATAGATACAAAAAGAAGTGCATGGACATCAACATATAACTCCTCAATACCTTTCCAACGCCGCAAAGATAGCGAAAATCGAAGATCGTGGCAAAAAGTTATGAGCTTAGAAGCATAAAATAAACATCTGACTTCAAATAGAAATAAATGTAGCTAAACAAAAAAATACTGAAAAATAAAATGCACCAAAGGAAATTTCTTGGAACCAGCTTTCCAGCGATATCTCGTTTGCTCGATTTCGATACTGTATGTGCAAGTTATGCCAAAAAAAAACTACTCCTTTAGAGCAAACTGGGGTTAGGAGGGGGCAAAAGAGGCCGTACAAGCACTAGCATCATGCTCACATCAGCACTTCACTGCAAACAATTTGATGGCCATCTGGCCGTCGCTGCAAAAATTGGCCCCCCTACAAAAAAGGTTTTGGCGGAGCCCTTGGTCACCAATATGACCAGGGCAAGGTGTTGAGGTTAGTCGGGGGCCGGGCACTTGGGTCCTAGTCCCCCATATGATCGCAGGAACTGCAGAGGAGAGCTCGTCGGGGCTAGCTCAAGCTGGTGGTCGAAAGGGGGAGCCACTGACAGTGGCGGCAGAATCGTGGCTACCTGGTGGCCGCCCGGTGGCCGCCCGACAGTGGATCTCATCAATACTGCAGGCGCTAGTGAGAATCCCAAGAAAACCTTTTTTTAATTTTTTTTTTTGATTTTTCGTGCCTCGGGGAGCATGCTGGGGAGGCCATATAGCCTCTCTGGAAAATTTGTTTTGCCTTCCAAACCAACTGCTTAGAAATCGATGATTTGATAAGTGATCTTAGGGTTTTTGGCTATTGCAAACGCGATGGTGACCTCCGTTCATGCTCAACATGCTCTCAAAAATCAGCTACCTCCAGAGCTTCCAAAAAATCACCAAACTTGAAACCCTCATAGATTTCTTCAACAATGGCCAAAATTAGTAAAATGAAAGTCAATCTTGACTTTTTCCAGTGCTCTGAATCCAATGGTGAAGCCCAATCTGATCCAAGATGCCACATAGATGAATGCAAGGCATAAAATCGTTGAGGAGCCCCGAACGAACTCTGCAATGATTTTCTCCAGAATTTGAGAAGGGGCTGCATGTTAAGGCTTTGATACCATGTTAGAAACCAAGATCTGACATGCAAACCAAAAGGCCATCCACAAAAGAGAAAAACAATAAAAAACAAGAGCTTTGCATGAAGATGTGCAAATTGATATATTCGGAATTAAGATATTACAAGAGATGATTTTCTTTATAAAAGCAATGTATGCAACCCTAATGTTGACCTAAATATAGCTCAACTAAATAAAGCTTACTTATTAATTAAGTAAACTAATTATTACCTAAGAAAAACCTAATTAAACTTAATAAAGTGTAATTAAATAATTAATTACACCAACAATGTGAAGATATCATATTAAGATGATTGAAACATTCTACGCTAAAACCTCGATTGTCATTGGTTACCTTCATAAATGCATTATTGGAGTGACTTACATTCTCTTCCATTTAATGTAATGTATTGTTTGGAGTGACTTACATTCTCTTCCATATAATGTGTTCAATTGATGAGCACATTAGATATGTGTTGAATTAGCATGTAGGTGTGCTAGCTTGATAGTGATTCACATAGTGAATTGGATTGGCTTACCTTATCTATCATATAATATGTCCCATGGATGACTCTATTAAATATGCACTGCATGAGCATATTGGTATGCTTTCTTGACAAAGATCCACACAGTGAACTAGATTCCATCGTGCATGTTGTCCACATAGTGCTAGATCCTTTGTGATAGGTTGGAATTCTCTAGTGGAGTAGCACGAGGAAGCTAACACTTTGTGGTAGGGTAGATATAACCTTGATGATTCTCTCACTGCATTAGATTACGAAGGAAGAAAATAGAGAAGGGTTTGTAATGCAAGTTTTAATGTAATTACATATTTGTATTTATTGTCCTTTATAGTTCAGAATTGTTATAGGAGAGCATGGCTATTGAATTGATTTGTCTATTGTAATTATTTTTTACATAGGTGTATTTGTAAATGGATTTTACACTAGTGGTAATAATTAGAAAACTATTTATATAATTTGGGAGAAAAATTGGTTAAAGTGATTGACTCATGTGAATATTCTTACATTTATTTTACTCATTAATTATCATAAGTTGCTAGTGATTATGTAGTAGTTGTTACATATGGTATCAAAGCTTTGGGTTCAGCGCTAGGGCCTAGAGTCTACAACATTAAAGTTGCATTTCTTTTGAGAATTCAAAAAAATACTTGAATTGTGGAGATACTATGTGTATGTAAATAACGTGAATAAGAAAATTAAAACTAAACCACACACCAATGAAACATTATATCAAGGAATTCAATTAACAATCATGAAATTGAAACAACAAATCCTCAATGTTGCCCCATTGTCCTCTATCTCCAAGGATTCTTTAAGTCATCTTTGCTCTCAGATTGTATGTGCACATGACTTTCCAAATGACAACTTGAAGAATGAGAGACGTTGGAAATGCAAGAGATATTTCCTACATTATGTGATGATGAACTAGTTGTATATGATATACAAAGATAATAGTGTTGCTATGATATTGCTATATGAAAATGATATGATGAAAATGATGTGACTAAGATGCTGCTAATGAAAATTCCATGATTAAACTACTTGATGCTAAAATGCTAATGCTAAAATTCTCACCAGAATGACAAGGCTAATTAAAATTTTGTAGAGTATAATTGCTACAAATCCTCAGCTCTCCTTTTTTTGTAAATGAGGGACTTATTTATAGATTTTCCAAGGCATGAGCCTAGGTGGCAGGAATCAATGGTATGGATTTGATCTGGAGAGATGAATGGTTGAAGATGAAGAGGTTAGAGAAAAAAGGCGAAGTGTGTTCCTTGCATAAGAACAAACTGCCAAGTGTGGAGAGGAATCAAATGGAGATGAAGGCCAAGTGTCTCAAATTAGTTAGAATTTGTTGATGATAAATGCCAAATTAAATATTAGAAATATTTAATTTCTTGAGACACATGATGAGGTGGAAGGTGGGAAGAAGTTAGTAGAAATGTGCTTAAATTCGAATTTAAATTTTAAATTTAATGAGAGGAGGTTAATTAAATAAAACAAACTAATTAAGTTTGTTCATTTAATTAAGATGTGAAGAAAATGATTTAGGATAGAAAGGAATTACAGAAAATGAACTATATAAATAAATTATTCAATTTATTTATAATTAGAAGAATTAAAAGATTATTAATTAAATAACTTGTATTTAATTAATATTCCAGACCGAATTTGAGTGTATACATTTTGCCCCTCTTTGAAGAGATGTGTTTGCGACACGTTGCTTCAAAGAAAAATTTGTTGATAGTGTTGATAAAAAATTTCAATATGCCCCAGACACTAATTTTCGAGTGATAATGCGTGTATGCCCCCTCAGAAGATAAATTAGGGATTTGTTTTGAAGTTTTAGGATTTTTTGAATTTTTCAAAAAAAATTATGATTTTATGAGGATTTTCAAAATTTCAAGATTTTGCGACAATTTATCTCCCGATAAAAAAGAACGACCCTACCAATTGATTGATTAATGCCCCTTTTTGAATAATAATAATAATAATCCCACTTGAATACCCTCCATTTAGCCCTTAAAAGGTTAAAAGGTGGAAAAGGTCATTTTAATTCATTTGCAATTTAGAGAGTGAGCTGATTGAGTGATCAAGAAAAAATGGTGATCCCATACCACACCCATCGATTCGAGTGAGTTCAACGACACCACCACCTTGCCGCATATGGACCTCTGATACGTACCCCGAGAAACTATGTTTTAAAATTTTGAAATTGTTTTTCATGTGTTTTTTATGTTTTAAAAATCAGCAGTTGCATTTTATCGCATAGGGTTTATGATATAGAGCATCTAGGGAATGTTTTAGAGCTTTTAGGTTGTTAGCGCATTTGTGCTATGTTTCAGTGCATTTGCTGATTTTTTTAGCACATATGGGAGTTTAGCGCATTGATGTTGTAAAGTGGTGCATCCATTTACTACTGTAGCACATTTAACGTTTTGGTGCATTTATGGATTTTTGTAGCGCATTGATGGATTGTTTTAGCACATCCATTGTTTCAACACATAGATGTGTTGTTTT
This sequence comes from Sequoiadendron giganteum, assembly GCA_007115665.2. Lineage (NCBI taxonomy): Eukaryota > Viridiplantae > Streptophyta > Pinopsida > Cupressales > Cupressaceae > Sequoiadendron > Sequoiadendron giganteum. The sequence goes on along the minus strand of CM021109.1, from coordinate 330,608,593 downwards.
AGCACATAGACACCATAATTGATGAAATATTAATTTTTCTCCTTGTTTTTTATGCTTGATGATTGCGTCAGCCATTATTTTGATGATGTTTGATAGGATAGATGATGATTGACCTCATGATAGATGAGAGTCAATGATAGGATAAATGATGATTGACATCATGATAGGTGAGAGTCAATGATAGATGCTCTATGAGATTTGACTGAGATCTCATTTGAACTAATTAGATTGATTGATAAAATTCTGATTTTTAATACGTCATGCTTATAGGAGGACTTAGGAGTTGTTCAGTCTTGCGAGTGCTACCTGAAGACTTGGGATATGATTCTGCGTCTGGTGTAGGTGGATTTGGATGTTATTGAGTGGTGTGATTTATCTTCCTTTCTTGATATACCCCAGTATAGGATAAATAAGGGATTATTGACTATGCTAGCTGAGAGATGGCATAGTGACCACAACATGTTCCATCTAGCTACTGGTGAGATGATTGTTACCCCGGAGGATGTTTACCAGATATTGGGATTCTTGTGTTCAGAGAGCTAGTTGTATATGATCATACAGAGCAGGGAGGTACTGAGGCACTAAGGAAGATCATTGTTGATGATGAGATTAGTGGTTACAAGATCTTGTGGTAGGATATGGTGGATTCTTATTAGCCATTACCATCTGTTTTAGCTGGATTTGTTGAAGGTTTCTTATGTCTCGACCGTAGGTTGAAGGGATTGTCCATTGGGTGGGGAAGGTTTTTGGAGAGGATGATCACCCAAGGGATCGAATATGCATGGGGTTTTTGTATGTTATCACATTTGTATCATGATCTGCATTAGGTAGTGTATCTTAGAGTTGTTAGTTTATCAACTAGAGTGACATTGCTTTAGATTTGGGTGTGGGAGCATATAGCTATTACTCGTCCTTCGTGGGGTAGAGATCGTTTGATTGGTAGGCCGTATGTTTTTTGGTATATAGGTATTCATGTCCAACGCAAGTTGGGAAAATTGGATTATTGGCAACGAGTGCTTGATGATCTAGACACAGTGATATGGCGACCATATTTAGACTGCGAGTAGTGGCCCGAGGATGATTTGGAGATGCCATATGTTTATACATCGAGATATTTGATTGGATGGATCAGATTCATTATTGAGAGATTCATGCTCATGAGGGTGCTTCGTTAGTATGGCCGGGTTTAGGGGATGCCCAGGGAGTTGCACTATATGCACATAGACAACATGATATTCCAGAGTGGGGACCCACCCTATCTTATGATGCAACATGTGAGGATTACTTTGGATTATAGGTACAAGTATGGGATTACTGTCCAGAGATCGTAGCTGGTGTGATGACAAATGAGTATGTTGAGTACTTTTAAACACATGCCATACCAAGGATATGTAGTCCTAATGAGCCAGTGTTGGCATTTGATGATGATGAGAGAGTGCTAGCACCGAGATGGAGGGGTGGGGGAGATGGTGGTGATGAGGGGGGAGATGGTGGAAATGGAGGAGATGATGGAGATGGAGGGGATGATGGAGATGGAGGGGATGCGGGTGGCAGAGAGATACTATAATCCAGATTACCTCAGAGGAGGAGATCGGTTCCCTCAGGACAACAGCAGACAAAACCATCCTAGATTCAGATTCGTGTGCCTTCCCACTAGAAGTAGGCACATATTGATGCTTTATAGTTATAGGTGGAGGGCCTACAGGGATAGCTAGCGTAGACATAGGAGTATATTTCCTCTCTAACAATAGAGAGAGATACCACGAGGTAGTGATGTGAGCATGTAGAGACCTTGGTCAAGAGATTACAAAGAGTTTTTGAGGGGACTACTACAGGGGATATGCTCAGAGAGGTTTGACATTCAACTCGAGAGACAGAGTATTATAGATCACATTATTATCAGGTAGTTCTAGCAGAGTGACATGTCCTTAGCTATGCTCAGTCTCTCAGTGCCAAGTCAGGTTAGAGTCAATCATAGACAATGATCAAGGGTGTGTCTAGGCCACCTCCTAGAGATCCAACAGGCATAGATCCATATACAGATCCATCTAGTGGTGCAACATCAACAACATCGAGGCCTACAATGTCTAGGGGGAGCATCACAAAGCCTTGATGTACTCATATTTGATGTAGTGACACTTGATGTATTCATTTGTTCAGTTGGGGAATTTATGATTTCCTGCCATTTTGTTGATGTATCTCTCTACATGTTGTGATATCATTGTACACTTGACATGGATTATTTTGAGATTATATGAGATTTCATAGAGACTATTGATCTATATGTTGTCTACATGCTTTTTATGATGAATTCTTATGATGGATGCATTTGATTTTCATTCTATATGCTATGTGATATTTATATGATTATGCAATGATGGTTATGTATGGATGTAATGATGAAATGATGATGTGTGGATTATGCTTTTATATGGCTTTATGGATGATGCTTTATGATATGCAGATAAGATGCGATGCACTTTATTTTTATATTTTCTAATGCAAATATATGATCTAATGCATGGATGGATGGCTCATGATAATACTTTCTAATGTATGTATGGATGATATGATAATGATTATACAACTAAATGTGAATGATCTTTTGTTTTGTTATGTCAAATGTACTTAATCCTTTAATGAGAGAGATAAAATCATTTTGAAATTTTCCAACCTTGGAGAACCTAAAATGCACATGCAAAAACTAATATGAATGCAATCTATCTTAACCTTGCAAATTTTATTATGCAATGTTTTCATCGTGTCAACCAATTTTTTGTGCTTTTTATCATCATTGAGCTTTTTGATATGTTGAAAGTTAGTACAAACACTATTGATGGTTTTTTCTGCATAGCAACAACTCAAACAAAATATATAGTATCCTATCTCTCTTGAAAGGTCAATATCTATTGAAAAAGAGATAACCCCAAGGTCTCTTGGGTGTTAGGTCATGACTTGCAACAAAACAACTCAGAGATAAATGTGAAAATACTGGTAATCATAAAGGGACCTTACAAAACAAATACTGGAAACTCTAAACTTATTAGATTTTGCAATATAATGATACTCAAATTCCTATTCTAACCAAAGTTCAAAGAAATAGAAAAAGATAAGGGTTTTAGAAATCCTAAGATTAAGATTACTCCTAAGATCAACAATACTAATGATGAAATACTTGGAATGAACCAATCTATCAAAACTAATTTTTGCTCAACCTAAGCTATACCTGCAATCTCACAGAAACAGTGCAATCTTCTAGGGAATAAGAGATTTTCAGATCATGGACATTCATTCAATCGAACAGGATAAATTCCCACAATTGAACTAAGCACACAAAAATTAGGCACAAGTTGACCTTGCACAAAAATCCCACAATCAAGAAGTTGCCCAAAGTATGAACCAGAGATCGCTACAACACTCCAAGCACTAAATCGCAAGCACCATGAAATCATTTAACTCTAAATCTAAAATGCATCAGATATTTCCAAGCAATTTCAAAGATAGAATAAGAACCATGCAAGAAAAATCAATCCAAAGAAGCCACCAATAATAGCACAATGTCTTCACTTGTATTGAATCACCAATAATAGAAACAATTCTGATGTTTTGTGTTACAAAACTTGCTTGAAAATAAAACTAAATCCTAATTCTGACTTTCTACTCTAAAAATCTAATCCTCTATAACTTGTCTAACTATAGTCCAACTCTCTAACTGACTAAATTTGTCTAACTAACCGACTAACTAACTAAATAACTAACCCCTTTCAGAAGAGGCAAAATGCCTTACTTATAGAGATCCATCCCATTGGCCCAAGCTAGGGTTACAAAGGAAGGTCAGCCACCAACCAGATTGGCCTTGGACTATTCACAATAAATCGCCACCCTATATTGAATGCATGTGGCGCCCCTTCAGATCGACATTGGATCTCTACAAATCTTGCTTTAGATAGAATACACCCTGCAGGTCAATTCCACCATTAATGTCTCACTCGCATGAAGCAGAAGAATTATAATGAGCATGCAATGTGAGTTTGAATATGGGCTGCTGATCAATAGCTAAGCTAGGCACTTGAATGACCCTGATTGAGTCAAGCCTGTTTGAATTTGTCCTGTCATGTCCAACTCAGATGAATGACCATTGAGCATTCATTGACTTAACCTTCTTGTGTATGAGTGAGTTCCACCTGCCCGTGGCCACAAAGTGTACTTGGTTGTATCTCGTGATATCTTTAAAATATGCTCATTCTCTTGATCCTAGAGTCACTTAACCAATGATTGCCCTACTTGATCCAACCTGCATTCAAAGAGGACCACAATAAGTATCCATTATAGCATCAAAATCCAAGTTAGTCCCTCATAAACAACATGCTAATCATCAAATAAATCCAAATAATCAATAAGAATCCCTTGAAATATCATTAAGGAACCCTTCTTCAAAGTTCAGGATTTTCATCCCTTCGTATAATTGAGACCATAAGGGAATTTCGAGGAATTTAGGGCTAGGTGGAAGCAAAAACAAAACCAAATGAAGGTGGGACCAAAACCGGATGGAGGTGGAACCAAAAATAGACGGAGGCGGGGTGAAAACAAGATAGAAGCGGAAACAAAGCTAGACAAAGCTAGGGCCAAAACTAGATGGGATCAGAAACAAAACAAGACAGAGGCAGAAATAAAAAACCAGACAGCAGACGGAGGTGGAAACAAAACTAGATGGAGGCAAAAGAAAACCAGAAAAGACCTTTTACAAAGTTCTGAGTCTAGTTCCCACCCCAATTCCGCTTCCGGTGAAAGGAAATGAGGTGAAGGAAAAAGGAAAATGAAAGAAGACCCAAGGGAGGAAACCAAACCAAAGGCCGAACACAAACAAAACAACAAAGAAAACAAGGAAACAAGAAGCAGAGTTGAAATCAGAATGAAAACCGAACCAAGAACTTTGTGAAGGTTCAGGGTTTAGTTTCATCATGTGCCTCACCTCTGGAGATGAAAGAAAAAAGTAAAACCAAAGAAGACCCAAGGGAGGAAACCAACCCAAAGGACGAACATAAAAAAAATAGCAAAGAAAACAACAAAGAAAACAAGGAAACAAGAAGCAGAGCCAGAACTAGAATGAAAAACCAAACCAAGAACTTTGTGAATGTTCAAAGTTTAGTTTCATCCTACACCTAAACCTGTAAAGCAAAGGACACAAAGTCTTAGGAAGAATAGAACAACTCCTAAGACCTAGACAAAACACTAAGGACAAATAAAAGGCAAAGGGAGCCCACCTCTAGAGAGGACATCCACAAGACTCCTTGACCACTTGGAACTCAAAATAGGGGCACTTTACAAACAAGGCAAGCATTTAGGAATAGTGCAAAGTAACCAAATCCCATGACTAAAGGACCAAAGCATCAAAGAACAAAATCTCATGATTTTCAAAGACAAGCTCAAAAGTCATGGCCACATAAAAGAGCCAAAAGACCAGGAAAAAAGGGTCCCTACTTTCAGTGGGGCGCGTGTCCAAAAAGTTCACAACAAATGGTGACTCCGCTGGGGAAGTGCTCCAGAGCATTTCAATGACAAATTGGAATCAGGAACCCAGAATCTCTGGTTTCAGTCCTTACATTAGGTCGCCCTATGAACAAGGTTCTAGAAATCATTAACAAGAAAACCTTTCCTGTACTTGGGTCAAAGTGTGTGTGCATGCATTCATTTCCTTTTCCTCAGTTGCAGAAGGGACCAAACTTAGTCTGACCAGGCTACATAAAGATTCCAACCCCAAAAACAACCTGGATAGAGTCTCGCTGCCAATTAGGCATCCATAGCCCTAAAAGAGATACTAGGATACCTCTGATAAGGTGAAAATTTCTTTTGATTTTCAACATTTTCCTTTTCCTTTTTTTTGATATTCTCATTGAGATCTTTTAAAATTTCCCTTTCACCTTGCAAGCAATGAAGCTCACACTCAGGGATGAGAACCACAGTGGCACTAGAGCAGAATATAAGTTTTTTCACCCAGCCAGACTTCATAAGGACCATATGCAACCTCAGAAAATTTAAGATTTGTGTGAAAGTATGAGACCCAAATACATTCCAAAATTTGACTTACTCAAATGACTCCAATTCCAAGCATATGCAACATCAGATGAATGAATTCCACCAATTGACTCTGAAAAGATGATTAGAGTTTATAAAAGAAATCCTCAGAATAGCCCTAGGCAAGCAACCAGTTATACAGATGCAACAAGACCAAAAGAAAGCAAGAAAACCTTAAGCAAGAGCGGAGGAAAAAAAAAAAACCAACCAAAGAAAACCTACTCTAACCAAAAGAAGAAAATGAGAAAAACAAACAAAAGAAACCCTAATCTAACCAAAACAAACAAAAAGGAAACCTAATCTACCTATGTACAAGGAAAAAGTTGTAAACAGCTTAGGACTAGAAATAATGCTTCAAATACTACCCATTGACAGGAAGTGGGATATTTTCTCCAGTGAGATTTTTCAAACGAAAAGCATTATCTCCCAGAATCTCTGCAATCTGATAAGGGCTGAGACAAAGTCTGTCAAATTTTCCATGCTCCCCTTTTCGGTCATGGGATTTATCCTAGTAGAGAACCAAGTCAGAGATTCTAAAGGCTTTCACCTTGGCTCTCATATCAAACCATCTTTTCACTACACCTTGAAGTTTGGAAAAGTTTTCTAGGGCTTCATCTCTTCTCTCTTCAAGGTGTAACAGTTCAGTCAAGCAGGCTTCATGCTTATCCTCTCCATCATAATATTCATTAATGAATTTTAGGGTAGGGATCTTTAGCTGGATGGGAAATACAAGTTCCAAACCATACACTAGGTGATAAGGAGAGTTTCCTAGGGATGTTTTCTATCTAGTGCGGTCTGCCCAAAGAGAAAATCTTAGCTGGGTGTGCCAATCCTTGGGATTCTTCTCTAATAGCTTACAAATGATTGTTAAAAGATTCTTATTGGAAGACTCAGCTAAACCATTACCCTATGGATAGTAATTAGATGCAAATTTTATGACAATTCCATGATCAAAGGCCTAGTTAGAAAATTTCAATGATGCAAATGCAGGACCATTATCACAAACTAAAGCCAATGGACATCCAAAGTGATTAATAATACCTAACTTAATGAAATTAATTACCACTTCAGAAGTGCATTTTTTGCATGCAAGAGCCTCAATCCATTTGGTAAAGTAATCAATTATGGTGAGAATATACATGTGGCCTATAGAGGAAGGTCAATTGATTGGACCTATAAAGTCCATTCCCCATTGTGCAAATGGTTTTACCTCTATAATAGGATGAATTGGAAGGTTGCACATTTCTCCTTGCTGCAGTCTAACATACATGACAAGTCCTCACATGGTTATGTGTTTCTTTGAACAAGGTAGGCCAATAATAGACTGCCCTAAGGATCCAATTTGTAGTGGAAGGTGTTGAGCAATGGCCTGTGCCATATTTTTCATGAAATCTGGTCATTACTCTCCCAACTTCTTCCTTTCCTAAGCATCTCAAATAAACCCCCTCATGATTTCTCTTATACAAGACAACTCCCTTCATCATAAAAATATCACTCTTCAAATGCAAAGCTCTCCTTTGTACTACATTAAGGTGTTCAGGACATTGTTGGTTCAACAGATAGTACATAATTTCATCATACCAGTCTCCTGGAAACACTTCTTGGAGGTGATATTGCTGAGCTTTGAGGTCAGGACCCATCTTAGCCATTATCTTTGTCAGTCCATTCCCTCTCACCAATTTCATGGGTTGGATCTCAATATCATATTCCTACAACATAGTTACCCACTTGGTTCTGCATTCTCTCAATTCATTTTGCATCAATAACAACTTAACTATAGGATCAGGTACTATGGCCAAGATCTTATTTCTCAAGATATAGTGTCTGAATTTCTTCACAGCCCAGACTAGGACATAGGATTGCTTTTCCACATTAGGATATCTCATTTCTACATCCTTTAAAGGAGCACTCATAAAAGCTATGGGATGTTCATCGCCTTTGTCAAAATTTTGAGTTAGCATTCCAGCACAGGAGTGATCAAAAGAAAATGAGTATATGTAAAAAGGCTTGACATAATTTGGACTTACCAATACCAAAGCCTCCTTAGCTTCTGCACTCTTGATTTCTACAAATGCCTCCTTAGCTTCTGCACTCCATTCAACTTTTTCTTGTTGTTTCAACATAGCATTCAAAGGCTTCACTATCTCTACAAATCCATTAATAAAATTTCTGACAAAGTTAATTTTCCCAAAGAATGACTTCATTTCCTTTCTGCTTGTGGGGGGTTGAATCTTCAATATAGCCTCCACTCATTCTGGATCAGTGACAATACCTTATTCTGAAATAACATGTCCTAACAATTTTCCCTCAGTGACTCCAAATATGCATTTCTTTGGATTAAGTGAGATGCCAAACTCCCCGCACCTTTGGAATTATTTGCATAAATTTGTTATGTGATCACCTCGCTTCTTGGAAAAAACTATCAAATCATCCATATAAATAATGATGCACCTACCAATAATATTTTTAAAGGAAATATCCATAGCTTTCTGGAATGTAACTCCAACATTGATTAATCCAAAGGGCATTCTCCTATAAGAGAAAGTTTCCATTTTGTAGTAAAGGAAGTTTTGTGTCTATCCTCATATTGTACCATAACCTGATTGTACCCAGAGTACCTATCTATAAAAGACATCATCCGAGATCCATTGACAATTTGAAGTACTTCATCTAGGGAAGGAACTAGATAATTATCCTTTTCTGATGCCCTGTTAAGGTTCCTAAATTCAACACAGTCTAATTTCTCCATTTTTCTTCCTTACTGGAACCAAGTTTGCAACCCATGTTGAATGTCTCACTGGAAATATGATTCATGCTGAAAGTAGCTTCTGCACCTCCCTCTGAATGATGGGTTCCAACAAAGCATTAATTGGCCTTTTCCTTTGCCTGAATGGTCTGATATTTGACTTCAAAGGAATAGTGTGTGTGATGATCAAAGTATTTTATGTATTTAAGTCCCCATAACTCCATTCTATCACATCATGGTATGTGTGTAATGCATCAATAATTACTCTCCTTTCCTCTGGAGTGCACACCTTACCAATAAAGACATTTTTTACACCACTCTAGGTCCCCATATTGTATATTTCACATTGACTACTGAGGGACTCTTTTTTCACTTGTTGTTCTTGATCTTTTATTTTATCCAAATTGAAGATTCTCTCCAACTGCACCATACATCTTGGGATAGTATTAGTCTCCAGGTTAATGACCCCTTCTAGGTCCATTTCAACCTCTTGAGGTTCCACCTCATCAATCACTTGAGAAGCAAACACATCACAACTAGTGATGAAATCAAGAATATGTTTGTCATCCTCAAACACCTAGAAATTGGTTACATTGTTAGGCACTGAGGGTACTGGAGTGAGATCCATAGTGAACTTCAAAATTGACAGCAATAAGGGTTGCAATGTACTAGCTACTTGCGCCAAAGAATCTTCAGTTTGATTCTTACTTCAAGGGATCAACCGGATATCAAAGGCATCAAATCTTTCAATGAGATCCCATACTCTATGCCTGTAATTGGTCATCCTTCTATCATGACATGAGTATTATTTCCTTACTTATTTAACTACCAGCTCAGAATCACCAAACACTTGCAAGATCTTAAATTTCTTTCTTAATGCCATTAATAATCCATGGACCAAAGCCTCATACTCAGCTACATTATTAGTGCATTGGAGCTAGAGCCTATGAGTAGAAAAATAGGTTTTACTTTTGGGGCCGATTAGCTCAAATCTTGCTCCAAAACCCTACTTTGATTTGGATCCATCAAATATCAATGTCCAACAACCATCAGCTTCTGATTTCCTCAAACTATCCTTGTCCTTGCTACTACTTGAAGGCTCTTCAGGAGGTCTTGGGCTCTTTCCTTTTGGATCATTTTGAACGTTCTATATATCCAACCTGATAGCTGGGGTTGGATTAATGCATCTTTGTATTTTCTCCACTGCAGTTTGGCACAAGCAACATTCCAACTCAGAGTGAGGAGCATTGTGAAATTTGCACCAATTAGGGAGCAACAATTCTTTAAAATTCATATTCCTGCCCTGCTGGATCTGATCCTCTACACAATTTTGGATAAACTCTTAGAAATTATCTAGCAAGCTGAGTTGTCTATCTTCTTGGCTATCAAATTCCTTTGTTAGTTCAAGCAGTGCTTCAAAATTACTGGCTTCTAATGTGGATTCATCAAAGGAGATTTGCAACGTAAAGAATTCTTCTGTATTTGAAATAGGGGCAGCTAGTACATAGTTCCCCATGCTAACCTTTGACACCAATATCTCATTCGAAGTATTTTGGTATTCAGTGATTACATACTTCATTTTGGGTTCTCTCTCAATTCGGATTTGATTTGGGAATCCTTTCTAAGGGAGCCACATGTGAGAATGGTTTGTGGATGTGTATCCATTCAGGGCCTTGGTGAAATCTCGACCCAAGATCAAACCATAAGTGTCAGGAATATCTACCACCTAAATATTAAGTACTTGTTGCACTCTAGGATTTGAAGCAACTTGCATGGGGATCATGTTCAGTTCTCCCACTATATTTACCTCTATCTTGTCCAATTGGGTGACCTTCTTCTGAGAGGATGTAGGGGTAATACCTAGAGATCTATAGACAACAAAAGGCATAACATTTTTAGATACTCCTAAATCTAGAAGACAATTGTGTAGATTCTTCCCAAAGATACAAACATAAATCAAGAAGCGAGGGGTTTCCATTTTTCCTTGGAACAAACTCAATTGAGTGTCAACTTGTGCAACCTAATTCTTATATTTTTCTTTACCTTTATCCCTAGGTTGTGCTTGACCTAGACCTTTGGCTGCCTGTGAACAAGGAGGCCTTCCCACTACCTCATTGACTGCTACTCCTTGTGGTGATGTACTTGAATTAAAAGACCCCAGGAATATATTTCTGATTTCAGAAACCCTTAACAAATCAAAAGATGAAAGAATCACCTTTACTTTCATGAGTTCCTTAGTCACATATTCACCTAATTCTTCCACATTCATTTCGACATGGGTCTCCTTAAAATAACCAATCTACTTATCTTTTGTTGTATCAACATCACTTCCTTTTTACGCCTCAGGTTGTCCTCCTGTTGCAAAGTATTATGTTGGAACATGAGGGTAAGATGGATTATTATTGGCATGTGGGTCCGGTGGAGTGGTAAAATTGTTTGGAGGAATAGATGTAGTAAATGGGCCTCCAGTTGGTGGATTCCTGTTAGGCCTATTCCTCAAATCATACTTTCTTGTAGGTTGCTAAAACATTTGTACTTCTTCAACACTAGCTTCCTCTTCATCTAGGGGACCATTATTATTCTCAATTCCTTCATTAAATAATTGAGAAATTTTATCTTCATTCAACACTTGTTTAGCCTCCTCATTTTGGCTACTTAACTCCTCTTCTGGTTCATTCTCTTCATCCCTCAGGAAAGGAGCATGATTCAACACAAAAATCAAGGAATCATAGGGATTTGAGGGTACCAACTCCTGACTAGTAGAGTTGTTCTCAACTTCATACTGAAAGAGGGAAGCAATGGTTTGAAATTCAGGACAATCAAGCTCAGAGTGTTGACTTGTCTTGTGAAGCTTGCACCACCCTGACAAAGTTGCTTCAAATAGATATACACCACTTGGAGGTTTCTCTTGATTGGAAGGTTGATCCAGTGGAGTGGGGACACATCTATTAATAGGTATGGTGTTCCATGGCCTATTCTACCTAGGTGGTTGTCTCCTTTCAAACCCTTGTCCACCTTGTTTTCCTCTATCAAAGTTCTGACCAGAATCTTGTCCTCTTTCAAAACTTTGATTTCTGTCAGAATGCTGCCCTCTATTGAAGTTTTTCCCTCATGCAACATCTCGGTTCTCCCTATTGTAATTTGATTTCATTCTCTTCTGAGCAGCTTGGAGTTGGTTGTTCTGGCTCCTCAAGTAGGTTACCTCTATATTCAATTTTTTCACTTGCTTGATTAGCTCATCTAACCTTTCCTTATTAGGACTACTATAAGGCACTGAATTCACATTGTTTGGAGGGTATCCTGACACTCCCCCATGACCCATAGACTGCTTCAAAACTTTTGAGTTCTACAAATATGTAAGGAAACTAGCCTGTTGTTGTGGATGAAGGGGTTGATTAGCACCTTGTTGTGGATAACTGGGCATTAGGCGAGCCTGGCTTATTGGATGACCTGGGTGAGGAACCAAAGGCAACTATGGAATGGGGTTCATAATGGGAGTGTGACTATTCAACGTCTGGTTAAGAGCTTGGACTTGCCCAGGGTGAGCAGTGGCTCCTAAAGATGACAAGGGTCTTGACAAGTGTTGTCTCAAATCTGTACTAACCTTAAAAACCTCTGTATATGTAGTGATCAAGGTAGTTGGGGGATTAGTTCTCCACTTAAGGAAGGTGGATGTAAGACTATCAAGGGCTTCAAAATAGACCTCTAAGGCAGTGGCATCATCCAGAACATAAGGTGCCTGCAATCTAGTGTATGCATGGTGGAACCTATTGTTGAATGACCCTATAGGCTCATTAACTTCTCTCTTAACCCTGGTAAACTGCATTTAGAGCTCATTGGAACTGATGGGGATTTTAAAATTTTGTAGAAATGTAACCTCAAGTTCAGCCAAATTATGGATTGATGCAACAGGTAAATGATTGTACCAATAAAAGGCATCCTCTCCTAGAGAATAAGGGAAAAGTCTACATGCAACACCCTCATGATTAATCCCTCTATCCCTCAGGAAAGTCTAAAAAATCCTAATATGCTCCTCTACTGTCCTATTTGGGTCATTCATGTGGAACTTAGAGCAAAAATGCTCAGGGTTCTTGGGCATAACATTTTAGTTATTGAAGGATAGAGGTGATGGGTTATTTGCCAAGAAAGCGATTGGTGGAGGTGGAGGTGGTAAAGGTTGATTTATGACTAGTTGGGGTTGTTGAATGGAACTGGCCTAAGAATCAAATGAAGATGAGGTGGATGAGGGTGAGGATGGTGGAAATGATGGATTGGATGATGACTTCTGTCTTCTTCTGGTCCTTCTTGACCTAGTTTGAGGTGACAATTCTTGAAACTCTTCTTCTTCTGGTGTAGATCTTGGTTCTCCTTTTGAGTCTATAAGGAGAAAGGGCATTTAGAAAATAGTCCATCTTTCTTATTCAGGCCCTCCTTCTAATGCCAATCTATTAATGGTGTTTTCTGCACAACAACAAATTGGACAAAATATATAGTATCCTATCTCTCTTGAAAGCTCAATCTCTATTGAAAAAGAGATAACCCTAAGGTCTCTCAGGTGTCAGGTCATGACTTGCAACAAAACAACTCAGAGATAAATGTGAAAATGTTGGTAATCACAAAGGGACCTTACAAAACAAATACTGGACACTCTAAAATTATCATATTTTGCAATATAATGACACTGAAATTCCTATTCTAACCAAAGTTCAAAGAAATAGAAAAAGATAAGGGTTTCAAAAATCTTGATTAAGATTACTCCTAAGATCAACAATACTAATTATGAAATACTTGGAATAGACAAATCCCTGAAAACTAATTTCTGCTCAACCTAGGCTATACCTACAATCTCACTAAAACAGTGCAATCTTCTAGGGAATTAGAGATTTTCAGATCATGGACATTCATTCAATTGAACTGGATAAATACCCACAATTGAACTAAGCACACAAATATCAGACACAGGTTGAACTTGCGCAACAATCCCACAATCAAGAAGCTGCCCAAAGTATGAACCATAGATCACTACAACACTCCAAGCACTAAATCACAAGCACCATTAAATCATTTAACTCTAAATCTAAAATGCATTCAAATATTTCCAAGCAATTTCAAAGATGGAATAAGAACCATGCAAGATGAATCAATCCAAAGAAGCCATCAATAATAGAAAAATATCTTCACTTGTATTGAATCACCAATAATAGAAACAATTTTGATGTTCTATGTTACAACACTTGCTTGAAAATAAAACTAACTCCTAATTATGACTTTCTGCTCTAAAAATCTAATCCTCTATAGCTTGTCTAACTCTAGTCTAACTCTCTAACTAAATAACTTTGTCAAACTAACTGACTAACTAACCCCTTTCAAAAGAGGCAAAATTCCATACTTATAGAGATCCATCCCATTGGCCCAAGCTAGGGTTACAAAGCAAGGTTGGCACAAACTAGATTGACCTTGGAAAGTTCACAATAAATTTCCACCCTACGTTGAATGCATGTGGCACCCCTTCAGACCAGCCTTGGATCTCTACAAATCTCGGTTCAGATAGAATACACCCTACGGGTCACTTCCACCATTAATGTCTCACCCGTGCAAAGCAGAAGAATTATAACGGGCGTCCAATGTGAGTTTGAATATGGGCCACCAATCAATAGTTGAGCTGGGCACTTGAACGACCCTGATCAAGTCATTTTTTTTGAATCTGTCCTATCACATCCAGCTTGGATGAATGACCATTGAGAATTCATTAAATTAACCTTCTCATGTACGAGCGAGTTCCATGTGCCCACGACCGCAAAGTGTACTTGGCTGTATCCTACGAATCCCACAAAATATTTAAAACACACTCATTCTCTTGATCCTGGATTTGCTTAACCAGCGACTGCCTTGCTTGATCCAACCTGCATTCAAAGAGGACCATAATAAGTATCCATTATAGCATCAAAATCTAAGTTATTTCCTCATAAACAACATGTTTATCATCAAAGAAATCCAAATAATCAATCAAAATCCCTTAAAATATCATTATGGCACCCTTCTTCAAAGTTTGGGATTTTTATCCCTTCATGGAATTTAGACTAGAAGGGAATTTCAGGGAATTCCATGCCATGTGGAAGCAGAAATAAAACTAGACAAAGGTGGGACCAAACTAGATAGAGGCGAAAACAAAACCAGACGGGACTAGAAACAAAACCAGATGGAGGCGAAAAAAAAACTAGACGAGACCTTTTGCAAAGTTTTGAGTCTAGTTCTCACCCTGGTTCTGCTTCTGGTGAAAGGAAAGGAGGTGAAGGAAAAAGGAAAACCAAAGAAGACCCAAGGGAGGAAACCAACCCAAAGGCTGAACACAAACAAAACAATAAAGAAAACAGGGAAACAAGAAGCAGAGCCAAAACCGGAATGGAAACCGAACCAAGAACTTTGTGAAGGTTCAAAGTTTAGTTTCATCCCATGCTCAAACCCACAAAGAAAAGGAAAAAAAGTATTAGGAGGAAAAGAACAACTCCTAAGACCCAAACAAAACACCAAGGACAACAAAAAGGCAAAGGGAACCCACCTCCAGAGAGGACATCCGCAAGACTCCCTAACCACTTAGAACTCAAAATAAGGGAACTTTACAAACAAGACAAGCATTTATGAATAGTGGAAAGTAACCAAATCCCATGACCAAAGGACCAAAGCATCAAAGACCAAAATCTCATGATTTTCAAAGACAAGCTCAAAAGGCATGGCCACAAAAAAGAGCCAAAAGACCAAGCAAAAAGGGTCTCTACTTCCAGTGGGGCAAGTGTGCAAAAACTACACAACAAACACCAATGGTATAATTAGACCATGATGAAATAAGTACAACTTCCATGGATTTTTGATATTGCAAGGTAATACAAGCATCTAGGTATAATTGAACCAAGATGACTTGAGTATTTCTTGTGTAAAGTAGACAAGAGTTAATCCTTTTCCTATGCAAATCTGAACTGTCATCAATGATGATTTGTAGCTCACGTCCTATGAGAAATTTACATAGTAGTAATGATCAAATCATAGACAACAGGCAAAGAAAAATATCATACTCCATCGTAGCTTCTCTAGTCGATGACATCCTTGAGTTGCTTCAAAGAAATGATAACTAAAATCAAGATACAACACTTGAATATTTATGCTAAAGTGATTAAACCATGATTTAGAAGAATATCATCCAGTTAGATTTTTTTTATCGATCTTGCTATTGATTTGGATGGTTGGTTTTTGTGAAAATTGTTATTGATATTCAATGTTGAGTTTCATTGTGAACGTTATGTTTTCTATGTTGTCTAACTGTTCCTTGTCTGTTTTTTTAAGCTCAAAGTAGATTGCCCCTAATGAGAAACAAACCAATATGTTGTGAATACGCACAATGATCACCAAGCCAGGATGAGACACGATTGCAAATCCCGGGTATGTACATGAGGTTCTTATGATGGACAAGCATAATGATGGCAAAAAGTGGATGACTGACACACGTTCCAATAGATAGAAAAGCTAATCTATCACAAAGAGTGCCTTTTGCCAGGTTTTCATTACTTGTTTTTATTTCATTTTTTTTATTTTAATTTTTTTTTCTCTTTTTCACTTTTTTTGGATTTTTCTACTTTTTAACTTTTTTGGATTTTTCTGCTTTTTTTCTTTTTTGCTCTTTTTGGATTTTTCTACTTTTTTTTTTGTATTTTTTGCTTTTTGCTGTGCATTGGATGAGTTATGTATAAAACTTCTTGAGATGAGTGTTGTTGATAGGTTCTTCAAACAGGTCCCCTTCAAGTGTAGATAACTGATATGCTCTAGATCCATATACTGATACAATGACAAAAGGACCTAGCCAATTAGGTTCAAATTTTTCCTTCTTTTCCTGATCTTGTTGATTGTGAGGATTCTCTTTTAGTACCAAGTCGCCAACCTAAAATGTTCTTGGTCTTTCCTTATGGTTATAGCTCCTTGATATTCTTTGTTGATAAGCTTTTAGATGATCGACAACATGCTGACGACATTCTTCTAACAATTCCAACTCCTATAGTCTGGATACTCGATAGTCTTCCTCTGAAATGATTCCTTTCAATGATACCCAAAGTGAAGGTATCTCAACCTCAATAGGTAAGATAGTTTTTGATCCATGCACAAGGGCATATAGTGTGGCTCCTATAGGGGTGCAGATGCTAGTACAGTATGCCCACAAGGAAGGTTTTAATTGGACATTCCAGTTGCATCCAACATCATTGAGAGTTTTCTTTAGGATTTTCAGAATGGTCTTATTTGAGGCTTCCGCTTGGCCATTCCCTTGAGGGTAATATGGTGTGGAAAATCTATGTTGGATATGGAATTTTTCACAAAGTTCTCGCACATCTTGGTTTTTGAAGGGTCTACCATTGTCAGTGACAATGGAGCTAGGGATGCCATACTAACAGACAATGTAGTTTAGGATGAAGGAGACAATTTGTTTACCAATGATCATGGATAATGAGACAACTTCAATCCACTTTGTGAAATACTCAATGGCTATGATTATGAAGTTATGCCCATTATAGGAAGATGGATGAATCTTACCTACAAGATCAAGTACCCATTGATAGAAAGGCCAGGTTGATGTGAATGGTTGCAACTCCTCCACCAGTGCATGTACGATATTTCCATGGACTTGAAATTTCTTTCACCTCTTAATAAATTGAAAGGATTCTTTCTTCATGTTTGGCCAATAATATCCCAAGCGTAGGATTTTCTTAGCTAGAGTAAGACCACTTGAATGAGTACCAAAAATACCTTCATGAACTTCTTGCAAGGAAGTTTTAGATTCATCACATTCAAGAAATTAGGGGAGAGTACCATCGAGACCTCGTCGATAAAGTGTATTAGCTATTAGGGTGTATCGGGCTGCTTGACAGATAAAGTTTCATTTATTGTTCCAAGATAGATCAAGTGGAAGGGCATTGTCTCTTAGATAGGTGTAAATCCTCCCATAGATTGAAGAATTAGCAACAACTAGATGACACACGACTTGGGATTCAAGATTTTCATATGTAGGAGTAAATAATTATTCCACCATGAATTCATAACTTCATTTTTCTGGTATTTGTAAAAGAGAAGCGATGGTTGTCATGGCACCTGCAGCTTTTTTGTCTACTCTTGGAATTTGTTCAAACTTGATCTCAACAAAGTATTTCTTGAAGTCATATATCATTCTCTTGTATGGCATCAACTTGTCAACATTTTTTTGATAGTGATCATTAACTTGATTGATGACTAATTGGGAGTCTCCATAAACTTGTAATTATGTGATTTTCCATTCCACTACTACCTTGATACCAATGATTAATGCTTCATATTCAACCATGTTGTTTGTGTAAGGGAACATCAACCTATAATATTTTGGGATAGTGTGTCCTTGAGGAGTAACAAACAAGATTCCAACACTCGATCCATGTTGAGTGTAAGACTCATCAAAGTATAATATCCAATATTGTGTTGTCATTGTGTGGATGTCAGCATCTGAGAATTTAATGTGCATAAGATGGTCATATTGTAATGGTGCTTCAGCTAACTAATCTGCTATTTCTTGGCCCTTGATTTCTCTTTTATCTACATATTGAATGTCAAATTCACTCAATATCATCACCCACCTTGCTAATCTTCTTGTTATATTGGCTTTGCTGAGTAGATATTTAAATGGATCTATCTTGGCTATGAGTTTGATGGTATGAGTTAACATATAATGTCACAATTTTTTGAGTAGAAAACACCATTTCCAAACAAGCCTTTTCAATTAATGTATAGTTAATTTCATATTCATTCAGTGTTCTACTGATGTAGTAGATGGAATTTTCTTTTCCTATAGAGTCTTCTTGTGCTAGCAAAGCTCCCAAAGATACCTCAGTAGTTTCCATGTAGAGTAGAAGTGGTTTTCCCTCTATTGGTGGTACCAATATAGGTGGATTCATAAGATATTGTTTTAATTGATTAAAGGCAGCTTCACATTTTTCATCCCATTTGAAAGAAACATTCTTGTGTAACAAGATGAGACTTGTCTGCCAGTTGTGCGATGAATCTTATGATGGATTGGAATCTTCCATGTAGAGATCTTAGTTGGCTAATGTTCTTAGGAGGTGGCATTTCCATGATTTCTTTGACTTTAGCTGGATCTACTTCGATGCCTTTGGCTGAGACTATGTATCTTAAGATTTTTGCTGATGTTACTCTAAATACACACTTCTTTGGATTTAATCACACATTGAACTTTTCCAATCAGTTAAAGTGTTTATCCAAGATTTCTAGATGTCCTCCATGAATGTGTGCATCATATCGTGAAATATCATTGTCATTGCATGCTGATAGGTGGCTCTTGCATTCTTTAATCCAAAAGGCATGACATTCCAACAAATTGTACCCCATGGGAATGTGATAGCTATTTTATCTTGATCTTCTAGTGCAATCTTGATCTGATTATAGCTTGAAAAACCATCCATGAGTGATAGCATAGCATGTCCCATTGTTAAGTCTATAATGATGTCTATATTGGGCAAAGGAAAGTCATCCTTTGGACAAGCCTTTTTAAGATCCCTAAAATTTATGCATATTCTGATGTTGTTGTCTAGTTTGGAGATTGGTACAATGTTTCAAATCCATTCTACATAGTCAATTGGTCAGATGAACCCCACATCTAATAATTCTTTTAATTATGCTTTCACTAGTAGGGCGATGTGTTGATGCATTTTTATCAATTTTTGATTTACTGGTTTCAATTTTGGTGCTATGGATAAGTGATGTGTTATTATATCTAGATCTATTCCTAGAATGTTAGCATAAGACCAAGCAAAATTAATTTGTCTTTCTTCAAATAATTTGGTGAAATTTGGCTTTTCTTGCTCTATCATTGATGCCACTAGGTGTATGGTCTTTGTTGTTTCTATAGTACCGATGTTTATGGATTGCGTAGGCTCAACCAATACTGAAGATATTTCTTGATAATTCTCAAGAAGAGTGTGAAATATCTCATCCTTCAGTGCGTCAGAGAGGTTTTCATCATTGGATACACTCTCTTTTTACTTTTTCATGATCTAATACTGTCATTGCCTAGTTTTCACCACTAGTTCAATTTTTATTTTCTTTATTTTATAGCTAAGAGACTTGGAACTCCCTTGTTTTGAAGCTTTGTTATGAAATTCATTGGTGGAAATTTTTTTTGCATTTGTAGAACAAAGGGAATTGACAATGGCATTATCATCTGAAAAGACAGGGATATCAAGAGGCTCGATTTGTTCCCAGTCAATGAGTTTAGGATGTATCAAAGGTAAGAAATCATCGGGTTGGTCAAGATCAAAGGTGGTGAGGGTCATGATGGAAACGTCAAGGTGTTTTCTAGCAACCTCAAGATCTACAATTTTACTCTCTTCTGAATCATCTATCTCGATAGATGTTTGATCATGCTCACTAGAGCCATTGATATGTAATGATCCAAATTCAAATGGTCTAGACCCTGAGCTTTCTCCCTCCATATGTATGGGTACATACCTCTTTATCAAATCAATTTCCTTGTCTTGACAAGATTCTTTAGATAGTGAATCCCATTCATATTCATTTGAGTCTATTTCAGAACTAGCTTGCAACTAGAGGATTTGTTCACAAACCTTCTGAGTGGCTTCTTCTTTTGTCTCTTCTTTGTATCCTAACCCTATATTATCTTTTGCATTGATTGTAATAGGTTGGATTGGTTCCACAATACCTTGTTTTTCATTTTCCAATAGGACCTTTTCCTTCATATCCCATATTTTCTAAGATTTTGGACCCTTTACCATATTGCTCTATTGGTATATTGGAATTTTCTGCTATAGATTCTTCTTCATCTTTGTAAAGCCAATTTAGAATGTCTTTGTCCTCAAATTCATTAGCTAGAGTACCCGATTTTACAAATTTACCCTCAAAGATAGTGATGGGTTGTGAAGATTTTTTTTTAGATGTTGATGGTTTTCCATATGACTTTGGAGAATGTAGTAGCTGTGAGAGACATAAGTACTGCTCAAAGGAATATTCACCCATTCCTTTATCTTTCAACTGAACCTTTTTCTCGAACTGTTTTGACAAGGAATTTAGTTGGCTTTCATTACTTGAGGAAGTAGAAGGACGTTGGGTTTCATTACTTGATGAAGTAGATGTGAGAGATTCTTTTTGTGTGGTACAAAGATATCTTGGACTATCTTGAGAGTGTTGCAGTATTGGGGATTATTAGAATCTGCTGAAATTGTGATCTCTTTTCCATTGTACGATAATTTTAAACATCGATGGTATGTTGATGGCACTACTTGCATTGCATGGATCCAAGGTCAACCCAAGAGTATATTTTAGGTCAAGTCCTTGTCTAAAACTTGGCAGACTATATCTTTTTGAACTGGTCCCACTTGAATTGGCAATACTATCAGTCCTTGAGAGTGTCTTTCTTCATCATCATAGGCTTTTATGGTGATCTATCTTTTGGAATCTATTGCATTTTATGAAAATCCCAATGAATGGATAAGCTTTAAAGTACATATATTTAGACTGAATCCTCCATCTATTAAAATGTGTTTGACTCGATGTTTATGGATTGAAACCTCAACATGGAGTGGAGCTTTGTGTGGATGAGTGAGGGATACATCATCATTTTTTGAGAATAATAACTAGTAAAGCGCAATCAAATTTCCCACCATAGCTTGGAATTGACAAACTTCCAAATTGGTTGGTATTGTGCTGTCCACTAAAGCTTTTTCTAGAATATCCTTATGGGCTGGTGAAATTTTAAGAAGTTCCAGAATGGATATCTACGTTGGGATCTTTTGTAGTTGATATACTATAGTCTATCGATTTGAAGAAGCAACAGGTGTTTTAGATGTATTTCCTTTCAATATGAGCTTGGAATGCCCTCTTGTGGTGACATTTACGGGTAGGTTGTCTTGTTTATCATTGATTTTGATAACATTGATTTGATTATCAACTACAAAATTGTCTTGTTTATCATTGATTTGATTATCAACTACAAAAACATCTTGTTTATCCTTGATTTTGATGACATTGATTTGATTGTCAACTACAAAAATGTGATGGATGGTAGTATCATAGACATAATACACATTCTTCATGTTGTTGTTTGTTGAAGAGGATTCTCCTTTTTTGTAGTTGGGTAGAGGGTTGTTAAATTCTCCATGATCATCATTTTTTTTAATGCCCTTCTATTGATAGTTCACGTATATCTATCAAGTCTTGCACCAAATTTTTTAATTGCATACAATCATTTGTTTTATGACCTTTGCTTCTATGAAAATAATAGTAATTTGCATCGTTCCACCATAATAGTTTGACTCTTGGTTCAAAATATCGTGTATTCGGTAATGTTATAAGTTTGCTAGAAAGGAGCTCTTTTAATGTTGATTCAAGTGACTGCCCCAAAGGTGTAAATTTTATTTGATGTGGGGGTGGAGCTAGTTTAGATTCATTGTTGTTTTGATTGTTTTTGAGTGCAGCACCTAATAAATTAAAGACTAGTTTTGTGTTATGTTTGTCAACTAAACCATCATTACTAGCATTCTTATTTATTATCCAAAATTTTAATTTGTCATTGTTGTTATGATGGTTATTAGAGTTTGTTCAATCGTTATAGATTTTCAATACTCATATTTTAACCAAGGCTTCCTCAATATTCAGTTCATTTTCAATCAACCTTTTAAAATTGGGTAGACACTGCAATTGGAGTCTATAACTCAGCTCATTGTTGAGATTATCACTAAATTTCTCCATATTTTCTTTCTCAGGTATAGGATGAGCATATCTAGAAAACAATCATCTCCATATTTGCAAGAATGTAAGGAATGGTTTTCCATTTTTCTATTTTGTGTTGTAGAGATCTTTCATGGTTATTTCATGCTGAATTTTGTATGAATATTGGGAGATAAATTTATTTACCAGCTCCTCAAATGATCTAATACCTGGTGGGAGTTTTGAAAACCATTCCATGCATTGACCACCCAAAATTATTAGAAATAATATCTTTAGATAGGTTTCTTCATGTGCAAATTCCAAACTCATGGTGCAAAATTCTCTTACATGATCTTGAGGATAAATTTTACCATCGTATTTGTCACATATTGGAAAATCACAATTTGGTGGAAAAGGTATCATGTTCACATTTCTATCAAATGGATAAGGACACATGTCTTGCAACAAATATCTCTTTCTTGTTCCCATTTGCATGTTTTGGACTTGTTGTTGAGGAACTTGTATTTGTCAAGCTAAGGCATTTAATGGATCTGTGATTCATGAGTTAGCTTATGTTTTCTTGGGAGCTTCTTTCAATTGATTGATATCAAAATCATTGGGTATTTTTACACCTTGATTTTCCAGCATTAGAAAATATTTTTCTCCATCCTTTTCTATAATTTTCTCTATGAACTTGTGAAATTTAGGGTCTTGTTGATCTTGTTGAATGTCCTCATCAGTTATCTCATCTATGCTAGGTTGGTGAAATCTATGAAAAGGATTTTCTTCTCCTTTTGCCATGATGGTTTGGGTTTTTGTTTCTTTTTCTTTGAGTTTTTTATTTTGAGCTCTTGTTAAAATGAGCATGCAAGTGATAGAGTTTTTCTATACTTTGATCTTTGTTTTGGGAGTGCCAATGAAACACCTAAGTCAAATAGGATGATAGATCCTATTGATAAGACCAAGTTAAATCTGATGTACAATGTTTGTTTCGTGATAAAGGATGATAGATCCTGATGATGAAACTTAGCTAACAATTAGAGATGATATTGATGATTAGGCACTTTAAGATGTTTCATCTAAGTTTAGCTAAAGGGATTGCACTTGCAAAAGCCAATTTTTTCAAGTTTAAAGAATTTTTTTGATGAGAAAGAATCTCTGCTCAAAAAAGGGTCCCTAAATATGATTCTAGTTGTTGGACAAAAGTTCAATTTTACTCTTTGTTTGAGTATTAGGTGTATGTACCATAATTGGTTGTATACACGCTGAAAGATGGGGTAAATGTGCTAGAACAAGCCCTATATGTGCTATTTTGTCACTTAAATGTGTTAGAACAAAAACCTTATGCATTGAAAGATGGCTTAAATGCACCAGAACAAACCCTATATGCGCTAAACTGGAAATGTCACCATTTTGAAAGTTTGTTTGGTTTTCTTGTTTTTGAGCCAATGAATTGAGTGTTTTCATGGATGATCTTCTGAACAATGGTTTATAAACACAGAAGAAAGTAGTAAAATAGTTGTTTCACCCTATGATCTAAACATCAAGTGTATTTTCTAGGATCTGGTCTAATCCCTTTGATTTCCACTGGTATTGAACAATAGAAAATTGATCATTCAGACTCTTCTAATGTCAAGGGTCATTAATAACATCACAACCCACATCTTAGAACTACGCCATCTCACACAACCATGTCACCCCCTAGAGGGTGCTCGTGTTTTTTCCTTTTTCAGGTCTTAACCCAAAGTAGATTTCTCCACTATTGGCTAGAAATCCCTAGTAGTTATATGGTGAGTATCTTGGGGGTATATTCTTCCCTCCCCTTGCATTATGAATATTATAAAGTTCAAAAGTTACTCAGCTTGGCTACTACACTTAAATTTTTAAGTAAGGGCTTATGTTCAGTGCAACAAATGATGAAATCCATCAAGAGGCCTCCCAACCTTTAGAACAAAGGATTTGGGGATAGCTATCAATGCACACTACCATTGAATGTGATTTTCATCATGATTCACATTTGATTATAGTGGGTTGGAAGGCTTGGCTTTAATTGTTCTCACTTAGTTCATTCCCTCCTTTAGAAGCGGGGAGGTAGGCCTACTAAAGGTGCTATTGAAATAAACTAAAAGAGTGAGTCTAGTGTTTTGGTCACCCAATAAAGGGGAGAGCATAGGCCTATCACTTTGCAAACACAACATACATGGTGTTCTTTAACCTCTTATTTAAACTAGATGCCTAATTTAATCAAAGGAAGATAAATCCAACCGCTACAAACATCATCAATAGTTTTAGATATGTCTTTGAAAATGTATAGAGTATCTACAAAATAGAAAAAACATAGATCAATCCCTCAAAATTTTAAATTTCTGCAAATAAAGATATATGCGCTAAAACAAAGAGCATATATGCTAAAAATTTTAGTATATGCGCTATTAAACACATCCAATGCTCTATTCTAGAAAGAAGAAAAGGGAAACCAAATCCTATATATGTGTAGACATGGGAGATAGATGCTCTGTTCTAGGCTGCAGATGTGTTATAACATAGCTTGGATGCACTAAAAGTCACTACCAATGCGCCAAAATAGACATCGGATGCGCTACATAGGAATTCACGAACGGACCTGTTGACAAAACTTGCTAGAAAAATGTTAAAAATGTGGGCTCGAGCCCCACGATGGGTGCCAATTTATGTGTGTATGTAAATAACATGAATAAGAAAAGTAAAACAAAACCTCACACCAATGAAACATTATATCAATGAATTCAAATAACAATCAAATTAAAACAATAATTCCTCAATGTTGTCCCATTGTCCTCTATCTCCAAGGATTATTTAAGTCATTTTTTCTCTTAGATTGTATGTGCACGTGAATTTCTAAATGACAACTTGAAGAATGAGAGATGTTGGAAATTCAAGAGATATTTCTTACATTATGTGATGATAAACTAGTTGTAGATGATATACAAAGATAATAATGCTGCTATGATATTGTTATATGAAAATGATATGATGAAAATGTTGTGACTAATGTGTTGCTAATGAAAATCCCATGATTAAACTACTTGATACTAAAATGATAATGCTAAAATAATTGCTAGAATAAGAAGGCTAATTAAAATTTGTTAGAAGTTGATAAACCAACCTCATAGACCCCAATGAACTCCTGCAAGCAATAACCTGTCACAAAAAAAGAAAGATGTTCTAGAACAAAAAATATGCTCTACAAGTCTCAAGATGAAAAATACATTAAGAGAATGAATAATTATAATGAGATCAATTCTTAAGAAAGAAGATCAAACCCTAAAGGAAACCCTAGTGTGCACACTTAATAATTAATAAATAATTAATTATTAATGTGCCTAAGTTTAGCTTAAGTAAACCTAAAGTGATAAGTGACTTAATTAATTAACCAATATGATTAAATTAATTAAGTGAAATGACTTATTACTCTAACACCCCCCGTTAAGATGAACTTAGGGAGTAGCTAAAACATTAGGAAAAGATGCATGAAAGAAAAGATGGGTCCCGACAACAAGGCCTGATCAGGTAACCATGTACAAATGCAATGCAAACTTGGGTCCTGGAAACTCAGCCTGATGAGGTACCCAATCACAGCCAAATCTCTATAAAGTGGACAAAAGGAGAAAAACCAGTGGGAAAAACTCCTCTCCAAAAAGAGATGGAAATACAAGAGTGAAAGAAGAAGAGAGATAGAAGGACTCAACATGACCCCCCAAGAACCACTTCTATCACACAAGCATAAAATATGTTCCCCCCATAGGAGAGAGAAAAATAGGATATGAATCCCCCCCACAAATAAATAGCTCTTGTATCATTCGAAAACATCTTAAGACATAATATGATCCACTACCTGTAAACAACATTTCTCCCCTTAGGAAGAAATAGGCCAACTGATGAAATGTGAAGCCAATCTAAAAACATGGGTGAATCTAGAATCCAAATTTAAATGGCAGGTGTCTGAAAATTTCTCAAGCGTCCTCAAGTCAAAAAGAGAAAATGCCAATCCTGAAACCTGTGAAGACTAATGAAATAATGCTCCAAAGATGATGAACATGATGGGCCAACAATGGTGATGTGGATTTCAACAAAGAGGAGATGAATGTCCTCAAAATAATCCTCCAAATCTGTAATATAGGACTCCACAAGCAAGAAAGATATTTCTACAAAATAAGTCCAAAGTAGCTATGTCTAGAAGATGAATGATGCCCTGCTACACTGAATTAGTAACAACAAGAGATGCTAATGAAGTCTCAATTTGAAGAGTAGGAACATGAATACAAGTCTCTGAACCATCAACACATCCAAGACCTATGATATACTCAAACTCCTCTAGAGTACGATTATCATAGGGTATGAAATGTACATCTGCAAGAGGGATGAGACAATCTGTAGCGGGATCCTCTCAGAATGGAGGGATATTAGAGTCTTCAAAAATATCCCAAAGATGTTGTCAAAGTGTGTGAGGACAAAAAATTTCAGATAAAGCACACAAAGTGTCAAAATCAACACTACAACCAATAACCCCTACAATATGATCTCGAATAATAACCCATGTTGATAAACTCCTTGATGTGTCTAGTGTAGGTATGAGTCCATACAAATGAGGAAAAATACCGAGCCACCTGAGATGTGTTAGGATTCCATGATGCCAAGACTCATAGTTGTCCTTATCTAGCTTGATCACGTAAGGGTGAGTAGAAAAACCCATGATACGGGGGGTCATGTTGAGTCCTTCTATCTCTCTTCTTCTTTCACTCATGTATTTGCATCTCTTTTTGGAGAGGATTTTTTCCCACTGGGTTTTCTCGTTTTGTCCACTTTATAGAGATTTGGTTGTGATTGGGTACCTCATTAGGTTGAGTTGCCAGGACCCAAGTTTGCATTGCATTTGTACATGGGTACCTGATTAGGCCTTGTTGCCGAGACCCATCTTTTCTTTCATGCATCTTTTCCTAGTGTTTTAGCTACTCCCTAAGTTCATCTTAAGGGGGGGTGCTAGAGCAATAAGTCATTTCACTTAATTAATTTAATCATAGCAATTTGCATGATGATGTGAAAATGAATAATATTTAGGAATTAAGAAATTACAAAAGATGAATTGCTTTATAAAAGAAAAGTATGCATGAACGTTAAGGTAAAACCTAATTTTGAACTAAAATTAGCTCAATTAAATAAAAATTACTTATTAATTAAGTAAACTAATTATTACCTAAGTAAACTTAATAAAGTATAATTAAATAATTAATTACACCAACACCCCTCCTTAAGTGCAACTTAGGGAGAAAGAAAAAAACATGCAAATAATGCAAGGATGGGTCCATGAAAGCATGAATGGGTCCCGAATACAAGACCATGTTAGGTACCCATATAAAAATGCAATGAATGGGAAAGAGGAGAAAATATAGTGGGACAACCCCCCTCCCTGATGCCAAGGAACACTAGAAAAATCATAAACTGGAACAACCTTGGAATCTATGAAGCAATAGTAGATGAATAAATGATGCTCCTCATAAGAGGGAATGATATGATGAAAGAATCTGGAAGCTATGTGTATTTCGATGCCGGTGCCAAACTATGACTAAAAATGATCCATAGGAGCAAGTATCATGAAGATTATAGAAAATTAACCATAAAATGAATGGCCCTCAAACTGAGATGTGACCCGATGTGATTCTAATGTGATTCATGATCATTAACCATAGGCTCTCAATCTGAGATGTGAACTGATGTGAACCAAAATGTGTCAAGCTATGAGCAATATGTGGCCAAAAGAAACAACATAATCCAGATACACCTCATGCGAGTTGTCATCAATACGAAGATCAAAGTGCATGCAATGTAGCTTCACTCTAATCAAATTATCATGCAAGAACCCCCCTTGATGGAACTTTATAGAATTTCATTTATTACAATACCCCATGATTGTAAAAGGAGAAAATGCAAAACATGAATAAAGCAAAGAAAAATGCAAACCTAATGCATGAAAAAAAGAAAGAGTGAATGCAAAAACCAATGTTCACATCTGCCTCCATGATGAAAAATAACCTCAGATATGTGTAGAGGATTTAATCAAATTTTCGGTGCCACTTGAATTGCAAAAAATTGATAACCGAGGCAAAAGTTATGCCCTCCGAAGTGAAAACTTCTTCATCTGACTTCAAAGGCCTGCAAAATAAATCTGAAGAAAAATATGGAAAAAATACCTACACCAATCGATTGGGCTCGGAACTAGATTTCCAACAATTTCTCGTTTTCGAAAAACAAACTCTGTATGCTTAAGATATGACCATTTTACTAAAAATGCTCATTTTGGCTTTAAACCAAATATTTTATTAATTTAAAGATTAAAAAATTAATAAAAATATTCAACTATACCTTCATGGCATGAAAACTGAGGGAGCACATAAATCGAGAGGCACACAAATCAAGGAAAAATGGCATGAAAACTAAGGCAGCTAAAAAATACTCTGTGCACCCAAAAAATATGGCATGAAAATTGAGGCGTCTATATGGATCCATACACTTGTATGGATTTTTCTGGTAGCATTTTTGAAAATCCCCAAAAACACAAAACAAAACAATTTTCAACAAGCCTTATCTCATTTTATATGAAAATAGGGGTTTTTGGGCCTTCTGAGCGCACCCATGTAGTTCGTTTCACACCAGCATGCACTATTTGACAGATAAAGGTCAAAATTTCTCAAAAAGTGATGGAAAAACCCTCCGATCTGGCAAAAAACTGTCATAGCTTCAAACCCTCACAGATTTGATAAACAAAGATGAAAATCAATGAAACAAAAGCCAATCCTAACTTTTTCCAGTGCTCTGAATCCAATGGAGATGTCCAATCTGATCCAAAACATTGCAGAAATAAGCTCAAGGTATGAAACCCTTGAGGAACCCTGAACATTCTCTGCAATGAATTTCTCCAAAAAATGAGAAGGGGCTTCAAATCAAGGCTTTGATACCATGTTATAAGTTGATAAACCAACCTCATAGACCCTAGTGAACACCTACAAGCAATAACTTGTCACAAAGAAAGAAAGATGTTTCAGAACAACAAAGATTCTCTGTAAGCCTCAAGCTGAAAAATGCATTAAGAGAATGAATAATTACAATGAGATCAATCCTTAAAAAAGGAGATCAAACCCTAAAGGAAACCCTAGTGTTCACACTTAATAATTAATAATTAATTAATTATTAATGTGCCTAAGTTTAGCTTAAGTGAACCTAAAGTGATAAGTAACTTAATTAATTAGTCAATATGATTAAATTAATTAAGTGAAATGACTTATTACTCTAACAAAATTCTGCAGAGTATAATTGCTACAAATGGTCAACTCTCCTTTTGTTGTAAATGAGGGCCTTATTTATAGATTTTCCAAGGAATGAGCCTGGTGGGATGAATCAACGGTCTGGATTCAATCTAGAGAGATGAAAGGTTGAAGATGAAGAGGTTAAAGAGAAAAGGGGAAGTGTATTCCTTGCATAAGAACAAACTGCCAAGTGTGGAGAGGAATCAAATGAAGATGATGGCCAAGTGTCTCAAATTAGTTAGAATTTTTTGATGATAAATGCCAAATTAAATATTAGAAATATTTAATTTCTTGAGACACATGATGAGGTGGAAGGTAGGAAGAAGTTAGTAGAAATGTGCTTAAATGCAAATATAAAATTCAAATTTAATGAGAGGAGGTTAATCAAATAAAACAAAATAATTAAATTTGTTCATTTAATTAAGATGTGAAGAAAATTATTTAGGATAGAAATAAATTAGAGAAAATGAACTATATAAATAAATTATTCAATTTATTTATAAGTAGAAGAATTAAAAGATTGTTAATTAAATAACTTGTATTTAATCAATATTCCAAACCGAATTTGAGTGTATACAGATACCTAGATGATTTTGAGTCTTGTTTTCAAGATGGTTTAGTATTGGAACTGAGTAAGGGAAATACAATCAATGAATAGAAGATAGTAATCTAGAATGAAATTGACTTGTATGAGTTATTACTTGCTATTATGAAAGGAAATAACCTATGATGTGAGGTGTATGTTAGAATGACTTCAAATTCATGTTGAATGAATGTTGCTTGATTGAAATTATATTTGAACAACACATATTTTTTGATTGATGTATTTCATGATTATGGCTTACTCATGAGTTTTATATGGGTAGGAAATTATCGTGGTCATAAATGTGAACATCTATATATGCTAAGTTCACTATTATGGTTACAATATGATTAAGCCTTCTTCTATGAGTGGGTTTGCATTTAAGGATCAATATTATGATGCTTGAGACTGGCAATGGTAAAGGAGTATACTATGCTAGTGATGGATCTCCTTGGTTTCTTATTGATTTGATAGATTGTAGGGAAGAGAGATTCTACTAAAGAATAGGTAGGTAATAGTTGGACCAACCACATATTATAGTTTTGGCCTATCCTAAAGTGGAAAATGGTACCTTAGATTATCCAAGGTAGGTAATACCTTGGGATCATGAAGTGATATTAACTTATGTGTAATTTAATGTGTTAATTCCTCCCTAAGTACTTGTGTAAATGGCTTAGGGTTATATGCATTGATATGTTGGCGCCCTTGCTAATGATGGCATCAAGTAGTATGGGATGATTGATTATTGTCATAGCAGGCTTATGTGATTATGAATCAGGTAGTGGATTAATGCATGCAATATGTTGCATTCATTTCTACTTTACTTATTTTTCCTTATGTGAACATGTGATGTATTGTGTGGATTTTCACATTGGATATTTATGATATATGATTGAGTTAGTCACTATTAAAATTTGATGTATACATGATCTTGTCACTATTGTATTGAGACATGCATATGATCCAATAATGTTTGTACTTGTGATATGCATATTAATTAGTCACTATGTATAAATGATGTGTATGAGTAGTCACCTTATGTATGTATGATGTATAATGGGGCTACTCACTTTGTGTATATGTGATGCATGTTGGGGCTAGTCACTATGTATATGTGATGTGTCACTCCCTATTGGAATTGGGGAATTATAAAATGCTTTGACCATTGTGTATTTATGTATGTTTTCATACTACTAATTAATATACTTCATATGCCTCTATGAATACTATTGTTGTGACATCTTTTCCAAAGATT
Organism: Sequoiadendron giganteum; assembly: GCA_007115665.2. Classification (NCBI taxonomy): domain Eukaryota; kingdom Viridiplantae; phylum Streptophyta; class Pinopsida; order Cupressales; family Cupressaceae; genus Sequoiadendron; species Sequoiadendron giganteum. Next base: position 330,576,848 of record CM021109.1, on the reverse strand, counting down.
GTGTCATATACATTAGATGAGGCTATATGTTGATAGTATCAATTCTCCTACTTGTGATGTCCATGATATTCTTCATGGTGATGTTGTGTATGTTGGAAGATTGAAATCATTGAGAGGGGGGGTGTGTTGGGTCTCAAAAATGCAGGTTTGAACCACAAGAGGTTGCCAAGCTCTCACAACGCTTTTGGCCAATGTACAAGGACAATTGATGCAATTGTACCTTCTACTCTTTAGGTTCTACTAGACCAAGGCGGGTTAACCTATTTTAATGATGCAAATTGAAATGTGTTTCCCGATTGAGCAATCTATCCACGATGACAAATAGAAGTGAATAGATGAAAATCACTACAACTAAGCCTACTCCTATTGCACAAAAGAAAGGATTTGAATAAGTTGTTTGATATGAAATTTTATCTCTAGGTTGAGGCAGATCAATGCCTTCTATCCACATGGGCACTGGAGTCAAAAATTATGAATTATGTGTGTTTCCTTCTCTGGCTTAACTCTAGTTGTTAGGCACTTTAAAAATGAAATTATAATGACTGGCATACAACTTCAATTATTTATGCTTTGCATAAATAGTGCTGGAATGTTTTCTTACTAGATTCTACTTCAACAATCCAAAAGAAATCCTAAGTCACTCTGACTTACTTGAAGGAATTTAATTCTGACTTGTAGAAACCAGCAAATAAAAATCACACAAAGTGGGAAAATGCACCCTGATAAATCACACATATGCTTGATACATTGACTTAAATGATCAGAGGACTTCAAGTTGGAGACAACTAGATAAGAAATATAAATGATTATAACACAACAACTAAACACAGTAAAGGTTTCATCGATCGAAAAATAATTCATCCATTGCTTTGCTTTAAAAAAGGATCTGTCATTATTTCATTCCCAGTTCCATTTTCTAGAAAAATCTAACTACTACTCTAACTTACTACTCTCCTCACTATTCCAACTTTCTCAAATATTTATACATTACAATCCCAAAGGTCACAACCTTTCACATTCATTTTATTTAAAATATTTCTGCAAAGTCTTCTTTATGTTTACCTCTTTACCTTGGTCAACATTATGTCTTCATGAGGTGCCACGGTATTGAATTTTCCATGCTTTCTTTTCCCCTACCACATTACTATGGTTTTCTTTTACACTATTGGCGGTTGCACGGTATTAACTATCACAGTCCATTATTCTTCCACCACTCTACCATGGCTTTCACTTTTGCTATCGGTGGTATGGTAGTTTCTAGCATTAACTGCTCCATCACTTTTTACCACAGTCACCGCGGTCACCTTGATGACGACTAGCGGTACTGCGGTCTGACTGTCATGGTCTACCCTTTTTCTCACCGCTCCACCGCCAGCTTCATTCTACTTGGTTGTGGTGTAGTGGTAATCGTCTGTTAACCGCCACCTCGCTACCTCATTGCTACCTCCATTCACCACAATTACTGTGGTCTCCAACCCCACCGACTGTGGTACCACGGTAACCTCTCCCAACTGTCGCCTTGCCATCTGCTAACCCTTATTGTGCCGCCATGGTCAATGTTTTGATTGCACACAGTGGCACAGTAAACACTTTGTGCCTGCTCCTTAGCCGCTACTGCCATACCGTGAGTGTGGATTGAGCCATAAATGGTATAGTGGTAGGCTTCAATGCTCAACCATGTAACCGTTAATGGCTTTAAAAGAGGTTGCGGTAAAGTGGTGAAAGCCAAAAAGATATGAATATATAGCAGCGGTATAAGGTAAATATGCTTGAATATTTTTGATAGGAGAAAGATGAATTTCTATGAGAAAGATAGGAAAATTTAAGGGATACAAGCCAAAATAAGGCAACAGTACAAGGGTAAAAGCCACTTTTACACTGTAAAGAGGGGGGGGAATGATTTTTTATGAGAGAAATATTGAAAGCATTAGGTTTAAAATGGAAAAATCATTTAGGATTTTGATTGAATTTTTGGGTTCTAACAGTGGCTTCTATTGGAGATGAATGGTTTAGCAAATCACTACAAGAATCCAGAATCTCTACTAGGAGAGCAGACCAAGCGAAGGAAATGAAAAATGAAGGCCATGGAATATGGAGGGAATGAACAAATGAAGGATATGAAAGATGGAGCATGGAGAATGGAAAACCCTACACTACTATACATGGAAAGAAAATGATGTTATCAACAAGGGCACCTCTGGGAATGTCCATGTACTGGCAAACCTAGCCCTTCAAAAAATTAAAAATTACTGTGCATGGAAAAGAATGTTTAAAGAGGTTTGTTAGGGATTGTCCATGCACTGGCAATCCCTAATCCTCTGTATCTGCTATGGTTCAAAAAATCAAACCATAAGGGATGGCCCCAAGCCACCCCAAAAGAAGAACTTGCACTTTCCTCTGTCATAGACCTTGTTCTGATTAGAGCTCATCGGGTTTCTTTTGAAACTATCCATTCCATCTGCACTGTTACATGCAAAAACCTTCAGGAAATCATTGTATTTAATCTGATTCATATTCATTTCACCACTCTACATTTCATAATAGAAATCTTTGTCACCCTCATTACACAAAGTGTATCCACATTTAACAAAACATTCATAGGCTTTCCCATTATCATACATTAATGAATCATCCTGCAGTAGTACTGGGACCTAAAAATCCAAATGCTTCTCATGAAAGTCAAAAGATTATGTCTCATTAACATCCTCCGAAACAATCAAATCAGAAACACTTTCCATTTCTTTCCTAATGAAAGTCAATTTTTTTTCTCATTAACATCCTCTGAAACAATCAAATCAGAAACATTTTCCATTTCTTTCCTATCACCAGTTGGCACTGACACACACATTTGATCCATACAGTCTTCTTTATACATATTTGAATCAACAAATATTGAACACTCATCATCAACAACATGCAAACCAACATCCTTTTCTTGTAGGCAAGAATAATTCAAATCACATACCTCTTCTTGGATAGACATGAATCTTTGATCAACTTCAAAAATTTCATCACTGTGAGAGATGGACATGGAACCATTTGAATCATTACACATAGTACCTTCACTGTCAAAGCATATATAGGTTGGAACCAAAACTCTGGAATCATCTTTATGTGCATACTTCTGGTATTCAAGAGTTAACACATTTGAAACTTGCTCACTACTAAGTGAATAGGTCTCTGCTTCCATATCTTCTACCATGTCTCCAACCTCTTCTTGATCTTCATAAGGACTGCAACAATCACCCTATTGTAGATCAACATCCATAACTTCATCCTCGCAATTTGAGTGTTCAATGGATCCCTCATAACATACACTGTCACAATCTGTAATGTAGGAGATATCTTCTATATCTTCATCCTCCTCATGCATGTTGTTATAGGAATTATTTTGAATTTCCCATGTCTCATCTTCTAGTTGTGTTGCTTGATTGGTTTCTCCATACTCATCAGTGGTTTCATCATTTTTATGCATTTTCTCATCTATGATACAGATTAACTTATTCATTTGGTCTAGAGTAACTGGCTTCAATGACTTAGGCCAATGAATGGAGATAGGCTCATATACCCTCATGAACTGCTCAATAAAGTGTGATTCAGACTTATTAGGCAAGGAACTAATAGGTATTCACATATAGGCATCTTCCATTCTATCGAACAAAGAACGTCCCCATTCTCCTTCATGTCTCCTTATATCAAAAAATGAATCCATGGGGAAAATTCCACATTCTAATTCTATGATAGAGTCTTGGCTTTGAGTATGTGCATATTCAACCTCTTTCTCCTCAAGATACTGATTCTGATATGTATTTTCAAGAGAGTCTATCTTTGTTTTCACTGATTGATCAATTCTACCATTGATATGATTGCCACCATCCTCATACATCTTCTTATCAATGATATCAATTAGCACATGTACTTTGTCAAAAGTGACTGGTTTTACTAACCCAGGCCAATGAATTGAATCAGGCCAACATACTTTCATGAACTGCTCAATAAACATGGATGTGTTAGGCCTGTGATTAATAGGTATTTGCACATAGATATTCACCATTTTTTTTGAAGAGAGAGCATCTAGATTCCCTTTTGTGTCTCTTTATGCCATAAAACATTTTTAGAAGAACCTAGCTTATCTTTTGAAGATGGATAGCAGGTTCCACATCAGGTGCAAATTAATGATAACAAATATAAGTTGGACTATGGTGTGCAGGGTATTGAGGTGGGTGGGCTGGGAAAAAAAGGCCTTTTATACTTTGAAGAAATATTATAAATTGTATTGTTCCAAGTATTCTTCATCAAGTTCTTTATCAGAGTCGCCACTCACTTTCTTAAAAGTGAGAAAATGAAATTATTTTTAATTCACCCAACAAAGTCACTTTTCATTAAACTTCTTAACTATGAATCTCTCTTCAATGACTGTTGTCTCCTTTCTTCTTCTGCTATTTTGACAAAATATTATTGCTTCAGAACATCCATGTATTATTTATCAAATGAAACAGAGTTGCCACCTACTTTTCCCAAAAAGTAGGAAAATGATTTTCTTTTGATATTGTTTTGGTTTTCCCCAATAGAATATCTAAAAAAAAATGTAAGACTTTGTTGACTCTATAAATGGATAGGCTGAAAAAAATTTCTTGAGTAATAGTCTGTAGTGGAGTCGCCAAACTATTCTGTGTGTGACTCAGATGGGGAGTTGCAAACCACACAAGTGTAATTCTCTGATTGAAGACCAAATTTGAAACTGTATGACTCTATATGGAAAGGCTGAAAAATTTATTGATAGGTTTTTCCCCAGCAGAGTTGTCAAATTGTTGGGTCTCAAAAATGAAGGTTTGAACCATGAGAGGTTGGAAAGCTCTCACAATGCTTTTGGCCAGCATACAAGGCCAATTGATGCAATTGAACCTTCTTCTGTTTAGGTTCTACTAGACCAAGGTAGGTGAACCTATGTAAATGATGCAAAATTGAGTTGTATGATTCCTACTTGTGCTATCTATCCTTGATGGAAAACAGTGAGGGATAGATAAGAGCCTAATAACTACTTCTACTCCTAATGATGCTTGAAATATGAATATATAGATAAGATTTTTGAAATCCTAAAATGGAATAGGTATGACCAGTGCCTAATTTTGTTGGGTAAATGGAGTCAAGATGTAAATGATGTGTGACCTACTAACTGGATACAATTCTAATTGTTTGGCACTTATACTTGTTTATACCTGGTATAAACATGAAAGGATGTGACTGAAAAAATATTCTTATTGATCCAATCAAATCCTACTAGGTTACGATGATCTATCTAAAAGGGTTTTAATCCTTCCTTGAAGTAACCAATTTAAAGGGGTCACACAGTGGCAGCAGATGTGTACTGACAAAATGAAACATATACTTGATATATTCAGTTTTGAATAACTTAATAGGATTGTTTGGAGACAGTATGAAAACCTTTAATTATGGACTCTTCTTATTGATCCAATTGATATTTCCAAATTACTGTAATCTGTTAAAAGGATTTTAATTCCTACTTGAAGAAACCAATTAAGCAAATTACACAAGAACAAAAAATGTGTGATGAATTTTAGTATTCACTTGGAATAAATTCAAACAATAAGGAACACCAACTTGGAGACAACTGAATAATTGTTTAATTTGACAAACAACTGCCACCAATATTTGATCACCAAATCTATGTATTCTTCTCCATTATATGATCTGAAAAGATTTTACAATATACATCATGATATCTTATTTCGGCAACTGTTTACCCTATCCAACTACCTAAAAATCTCCCCCCTTTTTTCTACAAATTTTACAAAATATTTATACATCATATCTGAAGAGTCACAACCCTTCACCTTCCTGGTAAAACTGTTTTTTATTTCATGACAACAATCAAAATATTTAATTGTGTTGCCTCTCGGTAGACTAAATATTTTTTACAATAGTTCTACATTTTATTTTTCACTTTAATACTTTATATCTTTTCCCGCTTTAATTTCATTTAAAATATTGTTGCGAAGTCTTCCTTTATTCCTACCGCTCTACCGCAGTCAAAATGTTGACCGGTCGCGGTATAGCGGTGGTTGAATTTTCCACACATGGGTCTCCACTTCTCCTGACTGCCTTACCATGGTCTTCTTTTTGCTTCCCACGGTTATCTCTTACCTTACCACCCAATCATGACCTCACATTCTTCAACCCGCGGTATAGCGGAATGTGGTATCTACTGTTATCTTTTTGTTACTGCCCTACCACGGTCTTCGTTTTAACTCTTGGTAGTACTAACATTAACTGTCATCTTTAACTATCAACTGCTGTCCACCGCACCACTATGGTTTACTTTGGAGCCCCTAGTGGTATAGCGGTAGCCGCATTGCCGGTTCATTGCTCACCATGACGCTTCCGCGGCCTGCTCAGAGTTCGTTCGCGGTATTGTGGTGGCTCCCATGACTGCCTACCTATTCACCATAGTCACCATGGTATACAACCCAACTGGCCACGATAACGCGGTAGCTGCTCCCAATTTCCACCTTGCTTATTGCCTGCCTCTGCTGACTACTTACCATGATCACCAAGGTCACTGGTTTGATCACCAGCAGTACCACGGTGACCGGTGTTTTGACCACTGCCTGTAACTTACCACCCACCATGATACCATGGTCTAAGTTTAGACCACGCGTGGTGTGGTAGTAAGAGCTTTATGCAAACCCCTTAACTGCTACTGCCATACCATGGGCCCCTTTGTGGGAGGGCACGGTAAAGTGGTGAAGATAATAAAAATAAATAATATGGCCGTGGTAAAATGTAGAAGTCAATTTTGGATTTTTTGGATGGCGATGAAGTGAATTATTTATGAAAAGGATAGGAGAATAGATATAAATGAATAAAATATTTTAGGATATTGATGGAAAATTAGGTTCAAATGGGAAAAAACTTTAGGGTTTAAGTGGGAAATTTTGGGTTCTAACAAGGTGAATCAGTGATTTATGAAAGTCACAATATTTTTCAAAACCAAGAGTTTATGTTTGTTTTGAACCAAGAGAACAAATAATAGTTTGTAAAGAAAACTTGACTTGTACATTAAACTAAATTAGGAATATGAATAAAACATTGACATGAATTGAGAGGTTGAACCAAATGAGTATTTTTCATGTATCAGAGTTCACAACATTAACAAAAATTTTGTGCAAGACACTTTGATATAACATTTGGAGAAATGAAAGATTGAACTTTAACAATTTTCAATGCAACTGATGACATAAAATAAATGAGATCAATCACACACATAAAGCCATCACATAACACAAAAATTGTCCTGAGTGGAAAAACCCTCTTGGGGAATAAAAAACCACTCAAAAAATATTTCTCTTTATTCACTTAGAGCACCATCTCTTTCAAGTTTATAAGCACCAACTCCACAAAATACATGAGCATCAACTCCACAAGTTATAGGAGCACAAACTCCATTACATTACATAACAATTACAGTATACTATCAACAATCTAGAAGTGCAAATTGCTGCAGTCCTAAACTATCAATAGAAGACTGAAGATATTCAGATTAAGCACATTGAAGAATGTTGTGTGTCAACATCTTCTCAAATGATAAACAAATTTCCAATATAGAACAAATTTTGTACCAAAACAATCTCTTAAAGAGTACTCATGGAATATCTTTCTCTTATCTTTGTTCACCATTCACAAAAACTAAAATCTATCTTAAATAGCCAATGCTTTCAATGCAATTTTTAAAAAAATTGTAGAACCAACCAAGTTAGGGTTAGAGAAACCACAAATGAGTTAAAAAAAATCTATTACAAAAACCATGAAGAGAAATCCAAAAACCCTAAAAGGTTTTTCATAACTAACACAAGTTAAGCCTCCTTTTAAAACTTAACAACAATTTCTTCAACAACAAAGATTTATCCTCAAACTTGTAATAACCAATCTACCAAAACTACCAAGAATGATTTTAACAAATCAACATAATCCTTTTCTTAACAAATTGTTCACAAGGCCCGTATACAAAAACATTTTTTGCAAATACCTGATTATGGTGTAACGAAATAAAATAGATACCAAAGAAATTAATTGAAGACAACCATAATTTCCCAGCTCAACAAATCCTCTTTAGTTCAACTTCCATAGTCGCTACCTCGTTCAGCTCAAAGATAGCATTCAAAACTTTAATAACAATTCTATTTTTACTGTCCTAGCTCATACAATGAGAAAACTCACATATCCAAACCATGCCGATTGAAAGAAGCTCAAAGAAATTTTAAACAACAAAATGTTCATGGTGGCTAGGGTTATGAACCCTACTCATAGCATAATACAAATTCTTTTACCAAACAATACTATTGCCAAGAGCTTTCTGGATTCAACAATGATGTATAAACTTTTGAAATCCACTGCCATACATTAATTCCCCAAAATATGCCGAGTATATCGTGTCGATGGAGGAAATGATATTGTGAATATCCACTGCCAAAGTCATTACAAATGATGATAGCAATAATATCCGCTACCAAAGTTATCAAAAATTATTACAACATAAAGATATTTGATTATTAATACCAAATAAATTATAGCTGACAGTGCCAAGCCACAAATAATAATAGTCGACAAACTTCAGCCCAAATAGTCCGATATCACATGTTAAAAAAAGACAATATTATCACCTTGCCACTGTTATGGATTTTAACAAAAGTCAATTCTATGTGTCGATGTCACATGTAAAATGTGATTTCTATTGATTCAACAAACCCGAAACAATATTATGACTTTTAAAAAGTCTATTCCTTTGATAATAAAACAACGTCATAACTTTTGAATGTAAATATTTGAATCCCCTCATATGATCAAACTGAAAACTTCAATGTAATGTCACAAAGCTAATATAATAAAAAATATAACCATCCTTATGTAACCGATGTCTTAAATACCAAGAATGCCTTAGAAAAATACAGTGGTGCAATAATGTAAGATAGATAATGCACTAATATATCATTCAAAGACAACCTGAATATACCTATTGAATATAGCTATGAAAAATACCTTAAAGGAGAAAACACTGACATGTTACCTTTGAGGAATCAAACTCAAACACAAATGATAAACATTATCAGCCTCATCAAATATATATATGAAAAACCTGAATCAAAGACATGTAATTGAATATCATGAAACATGTGCACCAATTGAAACCTGTAATTGCCAATGCAACCATCATGTATTACCAAAGCTAGTTTTTTCATCAAGGAAAAAACACTCAACAACTGAAAGCCAATAGTGTATTTATTGTATTCAATATTTTATTACTTTAGATTATTGATAATTTCATTCATGCAATTTTTAAAGAGTTATGATGTTGATTCCTTGTTATGATATGCCGAGTATGCCATCACAATTGGAAGTGAACCAGGGAGGAACTATTGTTTGGTTATGAACAATAGATATCATGAAACTATTCATATATGTTTAGGTACAATAAAGTATGTATGGTAAGATGAACATAATTGCATGATTTCTTATAAAAGAGGGACATGTGTTGGAAAGGTGCTAAGTGGCTCCCAGGTTATCCTATGGGTGTAAATAAAGTATAAAATTATTTGACCAAAGATTGAGTCACTTCATGAGTAAATAGAAATTTGCATACATATTTGTGCTAGAAAGCATTAAATAAGTTGCAAGTTTCAGTTACTTCATGATAACATAGATTTCACACATGTCGTGATGAGATGGACATATTGATCAAGACACATGTGAGTAGGAATGAATGATGAGATGAACAAATTGTCTAGGTCACATGATTGATGAGATAAATAGTCATGATGAGATGAACATATCTATTCACTGACTCTTCAAGTCACATGTGAGAATTCATGCACAATAGATGAACACTGAGAGGGGGGTTGAATTAGTGTTTCAACAATATTCAACCCAAATATTTTTTCAAAATACTTAGTATCTTTGTGATCATTGAATGTTTAACTTTAAGAGTGTAATAAAATGTAACAACCAATAGTAGATTCTTAATCACAAGAACCCAAATGTTGCAAAGTAGATAAAAGAAGAAACAAGACCAAAAAGCATCAAACATGATAATCACACGGATCATAAGAGAATCATAACACAATATTTTCATGAGTGGAAAACCCTCATAGGAATGAAAAAACACTTGGTAAAATGCTTCACAGGCTTAATCAAAAACACTGATTACAAAGCTTCATTAGCTATTGTTTATGCCTCACTAGAAAATCCTCATTGGCTCTTCAAGTTCATAATTGCCTCATTGGTATAAAGATGTCTCACTGATATTTCTCAATAATCAAGATAAAAAGTAAATGACAAAGGATTACCCTATTTCTCTAATGCTCATATCAACTTACAGCCTTAATCATTCCATGTCCTCTAAACTCCATTTCACTTGAAGTATAAGACACACACAATAAATTAACCTTATTCACTATCTTTTTGCAACAATATTTTAAGCACAAATTTTTTCTTTACAACTCATTCAACATTTCAAGAATATATTTTTTCAATCAAATGCAGTAAAGGGTTTTGAAAGAAAACTCTCTTTACAAAACAAAGCAATCATAACATTTGAAACAAAAAAATTCTAGCACTCTAAATCTCCAAATCACAAAGTAACAACAATTTTCAAATGCTCATTTTTGTAAAAGTAGGGTTTTGAGAGAAACCTCCATATTAAAATCATAGTAATAATATAATCAAAAAAGAGCTAAAAAGTAAAGATGATACTTGATATCTCAAGTTTTTTTTATCTTACTATCTAACCAAAAACTAAACTTGAGCATGTCATATATATAAATCATCAATCTAATAAAAATCGGTCCAATCATACTTCAGTTAGTTTTGGAATGTAATTGAAAGAACTTATAAAACCTAACTCCACAAACTGCCAGATCCTTTATCTTCTCTTATCTATTGCACATTTGCTGCTGCCAAAACCTTGAAACATGTCGATGCATACCAAACTTTGAAATCCTCATTTTTATGCCATAAACAATAGTCTAAAACATTCAATATACCTAAATATAAAAGATTCACCTTCTTAGACAATAGCACTATAAGAAGGGCATGTCTCTTAGTATAAATAAACCTCTCAAGTGGTCACTTAAGTGTCTCTTTTACTAGTGATGTCAAGTCACTAATCAAACATCATAAAAATGAATTTGTTTTAAACTTTGCATAGAAATCCTTATGTAGGGTTTTAGAATCAAGCTTTCAAAAAATGAAGGAACCCAATGAACTTAATTCATGTGAATGAACCATGATTTCAGCTAGCCATTGAATAGCACCATCAATATTTTCTTTTCAACACTAGTGGAACAACTTCACTTTAAATCCACCATGAGATGAATGAATCTTATCAACATCATGAAGCAATAACCTTGTAGTTTTTATGATCAAGGAGCCAAACCACTTACTAAGTATTGAAAGAGGAAACCATAAGACACAATACTGTCACATTAATGATACACTCCAACTTTCAGCTTTCTAAAACATATGTTCAATAATGTACACCACTTCTTGCATAATTCCATCATGAAATGATCAAACTGTGAATAAAGAAAGGATAAAATGTATGGAAATGAACCAAGAAGTATGATGAAGTAACTTCATATCAACATCATCCAATGCCACCAACACAACTCATTAAATCAACCAATATATCCACTATTGAAATTAATGACAAATAATGCCAAAGTCAACAAACTCCCCCTCTAGTAGTGATGTCAACACTTTTTCTCTTTCCCCTATGAAGATAAAATATTCCTTTTCATGTTCACTGGTTCACAATTTTCCCACACAATCCCCGCCACTTTGCAACCCACAGTCACTTTGTTTCCACCTAAAAATAAAAATAGCTTGAAACTCTGCACAAAATATCTTGAACACTAAACTTCTCCCTATTTGACAATAATGCCAAAGTTACTAAGTCTCCAACAATACCATTGGACTATAGGCATGAAGAACACTAGACAATAAAAGGCACACGAATGAATAGTAACAAGATCATTAAGTAATATTTCAAAAAATTCAAGAGTGTATGTGTAGCATAAGAAATATGAAAGAGAATATAAACTAGTCAGATGGTATCAAGAATAAGCAGAAACTACCACTGTTAAGTGTTTAAAAAAAAAAAAAAACTGTCACCATGTCACTATCTCAATATCATGATATATAGATCAATGAAGTTCATTGAATTTTGACAAGACCACACCTGAAAAACATGAGAGACTATTAATAGAAATCATGACATTTGTCTTTACAAATAACAACACCATAGTACTATCCATTATCAATTCAACACTTGACAACAATTGCACTTCAAAAATTGAATCAAGCAACCAAAATATATAAGCTCCCCTTGTGATATTTTCTCTCACACTAGACTTTGACTTGCTTCTAGGATATCCTTTGGTTTATTAATTTCCAATTTAAATTAGATGTCAATGCGTTATCCTTGATACCACTATAACTTTATTTATCCATTGTGCGCATTCAAATTCTAAGAGCATATTTTTTAGTACCATTTAGCATTGAGAAGAAGGGCACTTGAAACAATGAAAAATATAGGAAAACTTTGTTTTGTTGTAAATCCCAATGTCACCTCCCTTTTAACCTCTCTTAGGTATTTGAGAAAGCATCCAGACTACCCTCATTCCAAAATACCCACAAAGTGGATCTATTGAGAAGGAGTTAAAAGCTTTCAAGCAAATGGAGTGGTGGATAAAAAGTACAAAGTGGATTTCTTGAAATGGTGATAAAAAATTTCAAACCAATGCCTTCTTAATGAAACAACCCCTTTTTTCAACTCCATTACTTTCATGCCCTCAAGATTATCATTTTCATAGGTTCATATTTTACATTGTCAATTTTTTTCATAAGTATTGTTCTTATATGGTAACTTCCACTAGATATTGTCTCCTTATGCATGTTATTGACTGATCCTTGTAATATAAGACCTTAAGCCTTCATTATGAAGTTTATTCTCATAAAATTATGCTTTTTTATAATGATTAAGGGTCTTTTCCAAATCTAAAACCTTGTTTCTTGATTCTTTTTTTTTGCTTGAAGTCATAAAATTGCGACTGTCTTCATCACTGTTGTTTGAAGACTTCCTTTCTTCATGATAACTTTAAAAAATTTCTTATTACTACCCTTTATGTTTGATCTTCTCATCTTATACATAGACATATCTACCCTCAATGTAACACTTAATGTCCTTATGAAGAACTATCCATCATGAATTCTTTGCACAAGGTTTGTCACAATAATCAAGATACTATCTACAAGTCACTGTCCACCAAAAAATGCTTCTAGAACATTGCTCAAATCAAACAACCATAGTGCCAAAGATATCAAATAACCAGAGTGCCAAATATTTTTACTAGTGGATCAGAGAGAGCATCAAAGTATTCTTCACTATGATTAGTCAATGAAACATGAGTATCAACAAAACCAACTCAAAAGATGTGATCATATCAACAATGAATATCAACCACTTTATAAAACTGTGCATGCAGTATATCAAATATTGTGAGTAAAAACTATATTGCCTTTAAACATAGATTGAATTAGACCCAACATGCATCACCTTCTTAGCTGAAATTGCATCCAAATGGCAAACTATCATTCAAAGATATGCAAACCTAATACCAATTGAATATCAAATTATATGTCAAAACCTATCACCAAACTGCAAAAATATCAAAAACCATCATGAATATCAACTAAAACATCTCAACATCATCAAAAATTTGGAAAAGAGGAAGAATATACTTGTCCTCAAGACAAGAAATATCAAAGCATATCATAATCCATAGTATCTATGTATTGGCACTATCCATTGAGAGGACTGCTACACTATGAGGACTGCCACCAGGATCATGAGGCATACATTAAGCCATTATAATGAAAGAGAAAAGGTTGAAAGAACACTATCTATAAATAACTAATGTCATCAAGAAACAACAACTATTTCCATCGAATCAATTCATTATATTTCACTAGATACTATCATCATTTGCATGCTTCCAAAAGGAATACCTCCATTGATAGCTTTGATAAAATGGTTTTGAATTAAACCACAAAATTACACATCAGCCACTACCAATGCAAGTAGCCCATCAAACTTGAATGAATCAACATGACCAAGAAAAATCATGACTTCAAGACAACATGACCTTGAAGCAATATTGTTCCCAATTCTATGCCTTATACTAAAGCATTATCAAATAGAAACAACATCAACAACATGAAACTTTTGCATCATCAATTAGTGACATCAATGATTGAACACCACAAGACCACTGTGGAAGCATTGTAAACCATAGACATAAAGTGTAAGCACCATGAGAAAACAATAACAACTATATTACAAAAAAGTATTACCAGCTTCCATGGGCAACATGATCCCATATCTGATGAGGCCTTACAGAGACCTCATATATTTTCTAAGTTTAACACTTGATACTTTATATGTGGCTTAAAAATTATGATATTATATTTTATATGCTTCATTTATGGACTTAATTATGCATGAAGACTTAGAATATGAATACTTTTTATATAAATGCTTATTCTCTTTGAATGCATAATTAAATGGCATTTAATGTGTGATTTTTTTGTTGTTATGAATATTTAACTCATGTCTGGAAGATAATTTATGGATCAGAAGAAGTGCTAACCATTTTTTATTCAAAATGAAACTAGTGGCCTACCTTTCATCACTTAGTAGCCTTGACCAACTTACTTGTCAGCCAAACAACTATTCTACCCTGCATACAATCCACCTCTGCAGTTCTTTTCAATGTTAACTGAAGATGATCACAAAGATCCCCATGTTATTTATTAGTTCATCTTTATTCTTGTTTTCAATCAAAATTATTTCATGAGTATGATGCTATAATTGATCTTGAATTTGAAATTGCATTTTTATGATCTTCATTCCATCACTATGATTGATAAAATAGAATATTTTATGTTTAAGATTAGTATTAAATTTCAGTTAATGGGATTGAAGATAGAATAGTTCATTAATCATGATAAGTAGTTATGTTCTTAATTTTATTAATGGAATATGCACAGAGAAGGAGTTGTTACTTGTGTTGGCAACACAATGGAAGAAAACTGAGAGGGGGGGTGAATCAGCTATCATAGAATTTTGAACTTATTAAAATTATTGACCCTTATTCTCAAATCTGATTAATAACAATGAAAGCATGAATCAACAACACATTAGAACCACACATAACACCAATATTTTTGTGTGGAAACCCTGTTAGGGGAAAAACCACGATGGAGATCAGTCCAAAAGTTTATACTTTGTTAAAATTATAAGAAGAATAAATGGGAAATGCACATGTATTCAGGTGCACTACCTAGAGCTCACTGCTCAAAGGAACACTCACTATCTTATAGAAACATTCAGATTAAATCCATCTGAAGAATTTAAACTAAGAAAGTAGCATTTTCTAATGCCTGATTATAGTTTTGGTTAAGCACATGAACACTTCTTTACTCTTCTTCACTCTTCTTCACACTCTTCTCTACCTTCGAATGATTTGAACCTTATTCACACATATCACTTGCATACTTTGCACTTGCACAATTTCAAATGAAGAAACAATCACTTATATATATCTGCAAGAAGAAATTACATCGCTTCATGTTGGCTTCAACAAAATAATAGAATGAATGCAAACTGTCATCCCAAAACAATAAAGGTTATCAATATGAATCAACCAAGGTCAGCCACAACATAGTAGAGACCCAAAAAAAAGTTCAAAGATCCTTCCTCGAAGATCCACAACACATTTCAATCACCTTGTCGGCCATGAACATGAAAAACATGAACAAA
Source organism: Sequoiadendron giganteum (assembly GCA_007115665.2). Taxonomy (NCBI): domain Eukaryota; kingdom Viridiplantae; phylum Streptophyta; class Pinopsida; order Cupressales; family Cupressaceae; genus Sequoiadendron; species Sequoiadendron giganteum. The sequence goes on along the minus strand of CM021109.1, from coordinate 330,560,953 downwards.
CAAGAGAAAATATTGGATCACGAGCATAATGATCAATGTGGATGTGCAACACAGATAGAAAATGATCTAGAAATTTCCATGAACACCATAGGAACATACACAACAATTCAAATTACCAGATTCACATTATCTTCTTCCATGAACACCAACTACAATAATAGAATAACTATCGAAACACATAAACTCATAACTTTTTCAAATCATCATGCGCACCTCTGAAACTTTTAGTGAATAGAATAGATAGGCTTTAAAACAAACCCTTTAATCCACAACTTCTCACCATCAACATACTGAACTTTCCATCATACTGATTCTCACTACTTCATAGACAACTTGTAATATATTTTATTACAATTTTTCTCAATATCCTCAACATATACAATCTTAAAGACATTAATTCTATAATAGTGTTGACATCAATGACAACCAAATATCAACAACACAACCACAACATCCAACAAATTGATAGATTAGATATATATGGAATGGAATAGGTTGCTTCTGAATTAGTTATATTTCAATTATGTTGCTTAATTATATTTTGAATTCAATTTATAATAGATTCTCATTTTTATTTAAATAGATTAAGGTTAAAATCCATTCTTAATGATCTGATCTATCTTGAAACATATCTTATCTCTGCATATTTTCTATCTGGAATAATTAGTCTTAGAATAAGTTTAAGGAAACAATTAGAAAAATAGTGTAGGGACACTTTCGATAAGGAAGGAACAAAACCAAACCGCTCCTAACAAAGTGGACCAACAAAAAACCCCCCCCAAAAAATAGTCCAACTCTGACCTCAAATAGCTTTAGACACTCCCGAGTTGAAAATTAAAATATTAAATGATTAGGGAATTGTGACAACAACAACCCCTTCCCATAATTTTTGGTGTCGTTGTTGGGAAATGATCTGGCCTTAGAAGAAAATTGAAGCCTTAAGTATTGGTAAGAATATTTTTGTTAGTTGATGAACAATAAAAGAGATCAATTTGGAAGATTCATCAGAAGAGATCTAATATCTTCTCTGGAAGGATCTCCTCCACACTCTACAAGTTCATCATCATCTACTAGAATAGTCTCCAACCACTCAGAAAATATGGGAGACAGGAGGAAGGGATGAAGAGGAAGAGGTTCCTAACATAACATTCTCTTTCCCTATTTCCATTAATAGGTAGGCTAATGAACCACCTATGAAAAATATCTCACCCTTTGTTTTACCTACATTTCATGGGTAAAATTTGGAGGAACCTCACCAATTCTTATTTGAATTGAAAGTATTGTGTCAAGCTTATGATTATACATCTGATAATAAAAAGTTGAAACTATTTCCATCCACTCTGAAGGAATCAACCTTGTGTTGGTTCATGGGCCTAAATTGCTAATTCCATTAACACTTGAGAAGAAATGGAGATGGTTTTTTTTGGACAAATACCAAGATTACTATCGGGTTAGAGACATGAAAGAGAAACTATTTAAAATGAAACAGTTAGAAGAAGAAATTTTAGAAGATTATGTGGATAGATACCAATTTTTTTTTAAAAGATGTGGGAATGGGTTGGATTAGGAAATCAGTAAGTCCATTTTCCTAAAAGGAATTGATGATGATTCAAGAGATGCCTTGAACTTGATAGGAAAAGGATACAACAATAAACTCACCTTTGAGGGCATAGTTGAGATCTACGGGAACTATTCAAGGACAAGACCAAGTTCTAGGAAGAAGAACAGGGGTTCCTCTTCTGATGTTTCTAAGGTCATGGAGGAAATAGAAATTTTTAAAAATGGTCTCCTTATCCACCTCAATTCTCAACCTAACAAAAGCATAGTAGAACCATTGGCTATATATTCTCCTAAATGTAGAGACAAACATCCATTAAGGGAATTCCCTCTTAATCAGGTAGATTTGTGTGATATTTGTGAGAAGAAGCATTCCATTGGTAAATGTAATCTCCTTCCAAAGATTAAAAACCATTGGAATAAATATCCTCAATCTACACCTGTAGAATAAGAACTCAACTATGTAGGATAGAGGCAGTTTAACCCTACTTTTGAAGGACAATCTAATCCTAGAAATAATGCTAATTGGGGTCCAAATCAATGGAACAATCAATGGAATCTTCCTAGTCAATGGAATCCACAGTCTCACTAGAATTCTCAAAAAATGCCAATTCGACCTCCTTCTATGGCAACATCTTGGGTACCACCTTGGGGACAACCCAAATCAACCAATCCTCAATGGAACCAGCCATAGTGGCAACCTATCAATATTAGTGGCAGCCTAATCAACCTCAATGGAAACCTAATCAAGGTAATCAATGGAATAATTAGGGACCAAGAAGACCTTGGAATCAAAATCAAACACTTTTTCCTGGTCCCACCCAACCTTCACATTTTGAAGCGGTGAACTAGCATCAAATTCTAGCTTAGCCAGTTCCCAATCCTAAAAATATTAAACCTCAATAGCCATCTTACAATGCCGATACCAATATAGTTGGCTTAAACAATATTGATTTGAAATATATTCAGTTGAGGACTCGACTAATACCATCACAACCTGATTTGAATAAAGATAAAAAAGAACCAAATTTGATGAAAGATACATTACAAAGGAATGTAAACGTTTCTTCTGATAAACACACACACTGAATGACTTCAACAAGAAACAATGATTGAGAAACAAACTAAAGATAAACAAAATGATTTAGAATATTCCCAAATTATCAGAGAGCTCAAGAAGATTACCATTGAAATTCCACTCTTGAGAGCTATTCGTGATATACCAAAAATTAACTAGGTTGTTAAATATATATGTGTCAAAACACCTGGTAGGAAAAATAAGTTACTTCCTACCATTCAAACTAGAGGAAAACTTTCTAATGTTTTGTTAGGGAAATTGATCCCTCAAAAGTATGGTGATCCTGGAAGTCCAATAATTACCCTTCGCATTAATGACATTGAAATTCAAAATGTCCTGATTGACTTAGGTGCTGCCATTAATGATATTACAATTGTATCAACTAACAAATTAGGGATCACAAATGTTCAACCAACAACCACGCTTTTACAACTAGTAGATCAATCAATTACAAAACTAGAGGGAATTCTTGGGGATATCATTGTTACCATCGATAAATTGGAATATCCAGTTGATTTCTTTGTTTTGAAAGGTCAGCAAAGGAAGAAATGCTATCCAATCATTTTGGGGAGACATTCGTTGGCAACAACTGCTTCCCTTATTGATTGTAGGTTTGGAAGTATGACCATTTCTAATGGATTCAGACAAAATGAACTATTCATTTTCCTTCCAGCACAACCCTCTTTGTCATCTGAAAACCAAAGCTATATTGATGGTTTTAATTCAAAAGATGATGAGGTTAGAGAACTTGCAATGGTGACGTTGATGGAACATGTGGAAGAATATCAAGAATGTATGGATGAGGAAGAAGGAAACCTTGAATTTAATTTTGTTATTGATGAACAAGATCATTTCCCTTTAACAAATATCATGAATTCTAATTCAAATAATAACCAATTGCTCCATTAAATTTTGCCACATCCATGTCCTTTAAATACTTTGATTGAGGAACCATCCACTCTTCAAGACAAGACTAAGAAAATAATAGTGCAACTAGATAATCCTTTACTCATTAATGTATCTTTATCAACTAAGCAAGAAGATGATCTAAACTAAATTTTAGAGAAGAAAACTAAAGCATTTGCTTGGGATTGTAAAGATATGTGGTGAAGGGGCACCTAGTCTTAATGATGTAAAAGGGGGGTCAATATTACATTTTTGTGATATTGAGTCATTTTTATTTGTAATAAGGTCCATTTAGACCATGTTCCATGTTTGAAGTCATATGGGGTTTGTTTTGAGTCAAGTTGTCAAGATTTGCAAAAAGTTACAAAGTTTCTCAAGCAGCTTTTGCATTCTTGGTCTTTTAGGGAAGTTGAACGGTCAAAAATTTGAAAGGTAGTTTGGAAAAATTAGAATATACTTGGAAATTTTTAAATATTCCCTTTTGTGGTTGAGGAAAGTTTCTAGTGTGTTTGGGAGATCAAACAATAACAATACTCTATTTTTCTACATTTTAATTGAGTTTCTTGCTGCTACAGAGGTTTGTACAGCTCTGTATGACTTGGACATGTGCTAGGTTTTATTGGAATTGATGGTGGACTGAGATAAATATCTTTTTCAATTGATTTCATTCATTTTCATCAAATTAGGAGTGAGTTAGAGCCGTTTTACTATAAACAACTAGGAAACCCTAGTTTTGAGGGTTTGATTGAATAAAACATGGATTAGGGCCCATTCCAACGATGGAAAAACTTGATAATAAGTGGAATGGAGGTAGATAGGTTATTAATTTTTGTGGTGTTTTTAGAAGAATGGGATGGAGTTAGGGCTGAGTTTGATGTAGTCTTAGCCTAATATCACCATGTATTAGGCTTAGGTGATTAGGTAGACTTAGGGTTTTGAAAGAAAGTTGTTTGGAGATTGTTTCAGCTGACGAAAATTGTATGTATAGATCCCATATGATATTTAAAAATCTATGGGATGGAGAATTGGGGTGTGGATATTGTAAACCCCAAAGTTGCTTTGTAAAACAAGCCTAATTAGGCCCAATTATAGTGTAGCACTCCAAATTGGAGGGTGTTGTTACAAAACAACCATATCTACAATTTTGATATGTTTTCAAGTGCCATAAAGGGTATCTCCAATGGTGTTCAAATTTTTGGTTTGAAGTCTTCTATGAAAGTTATGCTAAAAATCCCCGGTTTCAAATACTACTAGAGAAATAGAGGATTTGTGAGAAAACCACCAAGTTAGGGTTACAAAGTTGAAAATTTTGTTTAATTAAGATTGTGTTGTTAACCTCCACCATACTCTACATCAAATTTTTATCAGAGCATAGTTTTTGGTCAATAAGTGGAAAAGGTTGAAGTTTGAAAGAAGGAAAGATGCCTCCTAAGAGTAATCCAATGACCAGAGAATTGAGAGAGTTGAAAGAAAAACATGCCAAGGATTTGAGATAGGTAAAGGAGTCTCAATAAGCTATCCTAGCCAGAACTAAAACACTTGAATCAAACCAAAGGAGAGGTATGATCACCGAAGACCAAAGTGACCAAGAGGAAGAGGAAGAGGAAGAGGGTGATAATGAAAACCCTCAAAGAGGAGTCAAATGTGAGGAAGACTTGAAACCTAATGAATTGAGAATGGTTAAGATGATGAAGGTTGTCAAAGGAGACACTCCTAAGGTGAATATGTAATTACCCATGTATGGTGGGAAGTTGGATAGTGAAGAAGTGCTAGGTTGGATTGATGCACTTGATACCTATTTTGAGTATGAAGAGGTAGTAAAAGACCAAAAGGTAAAATTTTCCAAAATAAAATTGAAATTCCCTACCTTAACCTGGTGGAATTATGTGCAGGAAGAGAGGTTGAAGAAGGGCAAGTCAAAAATAAATTCTTAGGACATAATGGTGGCTAAAATCAAGAGCCAATTTCTACCTGGTGATTATGTTATTCAAACATTTAGAAGGCTACAAAACCTCAAAAAAAAGGAGATGGATGTAATGGATTATACTGGGGAGTTTCATAGGTTAAGCATTAGAGAAGGTCATGTTGAGGATGAGGTGGAGAAAGTAGCCAGGTGCATAAATAGATTGGGGTTCAATATATAAGATGAGTTAAGTCTTACCACCCCTAGAATGGAGGAAGAATGCTTCCAAATGATAGTCAAGGTAGAAGAAAGGATGAAGAGAAGGCAAGTGAAACAAAGTAGAGGAAAAGGAAGAAGCTTCAAGGTTAGAGGAACATTTGGAGGAAGAGGAAAATTTCAAAAGCCACAAGGAGAAAAAAGTGGTCATCAAGAACAGAGCTCGAAATCAAGAGGAAATTTTAGAGGCAAAAGATCAAATAGTAGAGGAAGAATTGGAGGTTAGGGAAGATGATCAAATACATTCTCACGAAGATGTTATCATTGTAACAAGATTGGTCATCAAGCTTGGAAATGTCTAGATAAGCAACCTTCTACTTCACATGGTGGAGAAAGGAGAACTCAATTTGTGCAAGAGGAAGACAATGAGAGTGTAAAATCTCCATCACAACATGCTGCTCAAGAAATAGGTGAATCTATGATGGTAAGGAGAACACTAATCAAAGTTCCTATGATGAAAGAGCCTCCAAAAATAAAATCCCTCTTTAGAACCACCTGCAAATCTCAAGGTAAGGTTTGTAAAGCTGTTGTTAATTCAGGTTTCACAGATAATTTAGTTGCTATAGAGATGGTAGAAAAGTTAAAAATGAAGAGAATCCCACATACCACTCCTTACAAGGTCTCTTGGTTGAATAAGGGACAACATGTCATATTTAATGAGCAAACATGGGTGGAATTTAACATAGGTGGGTATAAAGACAAAATATTGTGTGACATCATCCCAATGGATGTTTGTCATATGATTTTAGGGAGACATTGGTAGTATGATAGGAAGTCTAAACATGATGGGAAAAATAATATCTATGTGATAGAAAAGGATGGTATCTCATTTACACTCACACCATTTCAAGATGAAGTCCTAGACAAATAAGTAGGGTCTAGTATAATGCTGGTAGGAGAAAAGGAGTTCTTGAAAACTATGAAGGAAGAGGGTGGAAAAGGTTATGCCATTGTGATCAGACCAAAAACTATGATGATAGTTGCAACAAAGGTTGATGATGTGCCTAAAGAGGTCCAAGACTTGTTGAACAAATACAAAGACATTGTGGTAGATGAACTTCCTAGCTCCTTACCACCAATAAGAGATGTGGGACACCATATATATTTCATACCAGGGGAAAACCTACCTAACAAAGCAGCATATAAAATGACTGCAAAATAGAATGAAGAGATTAGGAAGAAAATTCAAGAGCTACTTGACAAAGGCCCAATAAGAGAGATTATTAGCCCATGTGTTGTTCCTACCATTTTTCCACCAAATAAAGAGAGAGATTGGAGATTGTGCACTAACTCAAGGGAAATTAACAAGATTACAATAAGGTATAGGTTCCCCATACCAAGAATGAAAGATTTTATGGATTTCTTAGGAGGGGCTTGTTATTTTTATGAGATTGAGCTCAAAAGTGGCTACCACCAAATAAAAATTAGAGAATGGAATGAGTGGGAAACTTCCTTAAAAACAAATGAGGGGTTGTATGAATGGCTTGTTATTCCTTTTGGGTTTTTAAATGTACCAAAAACCTTTATGAGATTAATGAATTATGCTATAAAAACCTTCATTGGTAAGTTTGTGGTTGTCTACTTGGATGATATTCTTATTTTTAGCAAAACTAAAGAGGAACACTTGCAACATCTAGATTTGGTTTTGAAAAAGTTGAATGAAGAAAAGCTGATGATAAATTTGAAGAAGTGTGAATTAATGAAGGAAGAACTGGTATATCTTGGCTTTGTGATCTCTAAGGGATCTTTGAAGATGGATCCTAGAAAGATGGAATCAATTCTTAGTTGGCCTACTCCTACATCAATAAGTGAGGTAAGATGTTTCTACGGCCTAGCCAATTTTTATAGAAAACTTGTGAAGAATTTCAGACATATATGATCTCCAATCATTGACACAATAAAAGGGGATAAAAGGAAAAAGTTTGTATGGTATTATGAGGTAGAAAAGATTTTCCAATATCTAAAACAAAGGGTAGCACAAAAACCTATCTTAGAATTTCCTGACTTTAACAAAGTTTTCACAATTGAATGTGATGCAAATGGGTATGCAATTGGGGAAGTATTGAGCCAAGAGGGCAGGCCTATTGCTTTCTTCAGTAAGAAGATCAATGAGGCAAAGAAAAAGTATTCCTCTTATGACTTGGAGTTATATGCTATGGTACAATCCTTGAAGAAGTGGAGACACTGTCTCCTTCCTAAATAATTTATTGTTTTTACTAACAATCATGCTTTGTAGTTATTAAATAGCCAAGAAAAACTCAGCCACATACATGTGAAGTGGGTGGAGTACCTACAAAGCTTCACCTTTACCATCAAACACAAAAAGGGGTAGTCAAATAAGGTGGTAGATGCTTTGAGCAGAAGGAAATTGTTGGTTCAAGAGGTTTAGTTGCAGAGTGTGGGTATTGATGCTTTGAAAGGTATGTATGTAGAGGATGATGATTTCAAAGAAATTTATGCTTATTGCAATTAGTTTAATGGCCCTTTTGATGAATAAATTTTTGATTTCTTGATTGAATAAGGTTTACTCTTTAAAGGGGCTCAACAATCCCAAATTTTGTATGAGAGACAATTTTACAAAGGAGAAGCATTGTGGCAGCTTAGTAGGTCACTTTGGTGTGGATAAACTTTAGAATAGGTAAGAAGACATTTCTATTGGCCCAAGATGGAAAGTGATGTTAGAAAATTTATATAAAAGTGTGTTGTTTGTCAAAAATCCAAGGGTTGAAGTACAAATGTAGGTCTCTATCAACCATTTCCAATTCCAAATAGACCGTGGGAGTACATCAACATGGATTTTGGTTTTTGGGGTTTCCCAAAAATCAAAGAGGATTTGATAGTGTGTTTTTTGTTGTAGACCGGTTTAGTAAAATGACACACTTTATACCATGCAAAAGTAAAAATGATGCCTCATACATTGCAGGGTTGTTTTTCAAGGAAGTGGTCAAGATCCATGGATTACCATTGACAATTTTTTCAAACATGGATAATAAATTTGTGGGTCATTTTTGGAGAACCCTTTGGAAGAAGTTAGGGAAAAACTTGAATTTTAGCTCTATCGATCATCCCTAAACAAATGGGTAGACTAAAGTTGTCAATAGAAGTCTTGTAAATATCCTTAGATGCTTGACTAAAGAACAATCAACACAATGGGATCTAATCCTACCCCAAGCTGATTTTGCATATAATGACTCTGTGAACCAAAGTTTTGGTAAAATCCCATTTGAGATTGTGTATGGATTTTAGCCTAGGGGAGTGTTTGAACTTAGATATTTGAGTGGAATGGAGAGAAGAAGTGTTGAAGGAGAAGAGTTTGCAATGGTCGTGAAAGACATACATCAATAGGTTAGAGAGAACCTTGAAAAGAGTGTTGATAAATATAAACAAGATACATATTTGAAAAGGAGAGAGGTTCATTTCGGAGTGGGGGACTTGGTCTTATCTCATTTGAGGTAGGAAAGGCTATGTAAAGGGAAGTATTCAAAGCTACAGATGAAGAATATAGGGCCATGTGGGGTGGTCCATAAATTTGGGGCAAATACATATGAGATAGAACTCCCTCCTAGAGTTGCTATCTCTCACATTTTTAATGATTCTGACATATACCCTTATAAAGGGGCTGTGATTGTAGGTATAGGTGTAGGTACATCAAAGGTTCTAGATGAAGATTGGGTCAAATATTTTCCACCAAGTAAACCATTAAAGCTAGCATGCATCTTGTACACCAAACAAGCCAAAAGAACAAGGAATAAGGTGTAATATGAGTACTTGGTGAAGTGGAAAGGCCTTCCCATGGAGGATTCCACTTGGATGATAGAGGAAGACATCAAAAAGTATGGTGCAACAATTCAAGATCTGCTCTCATGTGCAACTTGAAATTTTGTTTTCCCCAAGAGTATGGTGCAGGGGCACCTAGTCTTAATGATGTAAACAGGGGGTCCATGTTAAGTTTTTGTGATATTGAGTCATTTTTATTTGTAATAAGGTCTATTCAGACCATGTTCTTTGTTACTGCGGGGTTGGTTTAGAGTAAAGTTGTCAAGATTTTCAAAAAGTTGCAAAGTTGCTCAAGTAAGTTTTGCATTTTAGGTCTTTTGTGGAAGTTGAATAGTCAAAAATTTGAAAGGTAGTTTGGAACCATTAGAATTAGCTTGGAAATTTTTAAATATTGCCTTGTGTTGTTGATTCAAGTTTCTAGTGTGTTTGGGAGATCAAACAATAACAATATACTCTATTTTTCTGCATTTTAATTGAGTTTCTTACTGCTATAAAGGTTTGTATGATTATGTACAACTAAGACATGTGCTAAGTTGTATTAGAATTGATGGTGGAATGAGTTAACTCTCTTTTTCAATTGATTTCATTCATTTTTATTGTGTTAAGAGTGAGTTAGAGCCTTTTTACTATAAACAACCAAGAAACCTTGGTTTTGAGGGTTTGATTGAAGAAAACATGGATTAGGGCCCATTTCACTGGTGGAAAAATTTGATAATTAGTGGAATGGAGGTAGATATGTTGTTATTATTTTTTTTGGTGTTTGCAAAAGCAAGGGATGGAGTTAGGGCCGAGTTTGATGCAACCCTAGCCTAATATCACCATGTATTAAGCTTAGGTGATTAGGTAAACTTAGGGTTTTGAAAGAAAAATGTTTGGAGATTATTTCAGTTGATGAAAACTATATGTACAGATCCCATATGACATGTCAAAATCTATGGAATAAAGAATTGGTGTGTGGAGATTGTAAACCCCAAAGTTGCTCTATAAAACAAGCCTAATTAGGCCTAATTACAACGTAGCAGTCCAAGTTGGAGGGTGTTGTTACAAAACAACCATATCTAAAATTTTGATATGTTTTCAAGTGGAATAAAGGGTATCTAAAATGGTGTTATAATTTTGGTTATGAATTCTTCTTTGAAGGTTATGCTGAAAAGCCCTGGTTTCAAGTACTATTAGAGAAATAGAGGTATATTGAAAAAACCACCAAGTTAGGGTTACAAAGTTGCAAAGTTTGTTTAATTGAGATTGTGTTGTTAACCTCCACCCTACTTTGCATAAATATGAGTGGTTTCCATCAAGATATCTATACACATCACATTTACACCGAGGATATTAAACTTGTAAGACAAGCTCAAAGAAGGATTAATCCTGTACTAAGAGATTTTGTGAGGTTGCAAATAGGGAAACTGCTCTAGGTGGGATTCATTTATCCTATTTCAAACAGAAAATAGGATTCCCCACTTGTCATAGTACCTAAGAAAAATGGAAAATGGAGAGTATGTGTGGATTATAGAGAATTGAACAAGGCTACTAAGAGAGATTATTTTCCATTGCCTTTTGTAGATCAAGTATTGGATAACCTATCAAGTAGCAGTTAATTTTATTTTATTGGTTTTAGTGGGTATAACCAAATCTAGGTAACTATAGAAGATCAAGATAAGACAAAATTTACTTTCCCATGGGGTACCTACGCTTATAGAGTCTTGCCTTTTTGACTGTGTAATGCACCTGCAACTTTTCAATGTGTTGTTCTTGCCATTTTTGTAGATTTAATAGAAACATGTGTAGATGTATACATGGATGATTTTATAGTCCATGGTAAAACTTATGAAGAATATTTGAATAATCTAAATAAAGTTTTGAATAGGTGCAAAGAGCATAGGTTATCATTAAACCATGAGAAAATTCTACTAATGATGACTGAAGGAATTGTGTTAGACATCATGTGTCAAAAGAGGGAATCAAGGTAGATCCTAAGAAGATTGAAGTTATTCTGTAGATACCAATACATCAGAATCATATTGATATGAGAATCTTTCTAGGACATGCTAGTTATTACAGAAGGTTTATAGAAGGGTTTACTAAGATTGCAAGTCCTTTATTTAATTTATTAAAGAAATATTCATAATTTCTTTGGACTGCAATGCGTCAACAATATTTTGATGATATAAAACATACCTTAACAAACTCACCTGTCATAGCTGGGCCAGTCTAGGGTGAACCTTTTCATATAAATGCAAATGCGTCTAATTTTTCAATCGAATTAGTTCTTGGACAGAAGGACAAATCATGAGTGATGCATGCCATTTATTAGATAAGTAAAAATCTTAATCCAACTGAATAGAATGATACCACTACTAAAAATGAATTTTTAGTAGTTGTTTATGCCATTAATAAACTTAGACATTATATTACTGGTTATAAAAATTTTGTGCATAAAGATCATGCAACTATTTGATACCTAATTAATAAATTTGTGGTGGGAGGACACATCATTCAATGGTTATTGTTATTACAAAAATTTGATATAACAATAGTTGATAAACCAGGTAAAGAAAATGTAGTGGTTGACTTTTGTCCAGAATGGTTTTATAAGGGAATAATGAACTAATAGAAGATGCATTTCCTGATGAAAACCTATTTTCCATATTAGTTCAATCACCTTGGTTTTCTGATATTGCTAATTATTTAGTAACTGGAAAATGTCCTTATTTTTCATCTAAACAACAAAAGAGATTAATTAGAGAAATTTCCACATTTAAATGGATTAATGGCTTGCTATTTAAAATGTGTCCAGATCATGCCATGAGAAGATGTGTATAGGAAATATATTTTTATGATATCTTGAGTGCATGTCACGATGAGCCAGGTGCGAGACATTATTCCAAAGTGAGAATAGTGCATAAGATTCTTGGAGCAGGCTATTTCTGGCCAACAATGACTAAGGATGCAACTCACTACATTAGACATTGTGATCAATGTCAGAGAATGTGGAGGCACACATGCTCTATAGAAATTCCACTACAAACACAAGTTTCCTTAGAACCATATGAGAAATGGGGAATCGACTTTGGTTGTCCCATAGATCCACCATCAAAAGGAAATCATTACATCCTTGTGTGTACTGATTATGTCACTAAATGGGCAGAAGTCAAGGCATTGTCAGCTGCTAAGGAAGAAAGATTTGTAGATTTCTTATATAAGAACATCCTACAGAGGTATGGAGCACCTAGAACACTTGTATCAGATCAAGGGCCACAATATATGTCTTTGATGCTTCGGGAATTTCTTCAGAGATACCAAGTTCAATATTTGGAAGTCATCACCATACCATCCTCAAGAAAATGGGCAAGTAAAGGTTACTAATAGAGAGTTGGAGAACATACACACCAAGATAGTCTCATCTCAAAAGAGTGACTGGTCTGATATATTAATAGAAGTTGTTTGGGCATACAACATAGCATGGAAAACAACCACAAGTTTTTCTCTATATGAGTTAGTTTATGGGAAGATTCCTATTCTTCCTATAGAATTTGAACTTGAAACACTTAGAACAACTTTAAATGTGGGTATAGACTTGACTGAAGCACAAATAAACAAAGTGATGTAGTTGAATACGTTAGATGAAATGAGGATGGAAGCTTTGAACCAAAATAAGATTATTCAAAATCAAAGGAATTAGTGGCATGGTAAGAATATCCATAGTAAGAAATTTACTCTAGGAGATTGGGCATTACTATTTGATTCATGGTTTTAGGAATTCAAAGGGAAGTTGCATACAAGATGGCTTCGATCGTATGAGATTAAGATTTTTTTTGATAATGGAGTTGTCCAATTGATACCTATTTATGGAGAAAAGAAGACAATGTTGGTAAATGGACATAGACTTAGGTTATATCATAAACCAACATCAAAAGAAAAATTCACAACTGAACTTCAATCAATGATATAACATTTTACCAAGGAAGATTTTTCTTCTTTGGGTGAAGTGTCTTGTCCTTAACACTTTTTCAGTTGTTTTGAATAAAGAAGGTAAATTGAAAACCATAAATGATGGTTCACCTTCTGAATAAAGAAAGTAAATTGAAAACCAACAATGGCGGTTTACTTTAAAAAAAAAAAATATTTCTCTAATCTTCTTGTCTCTTCTAGGTATAGGTTCGGAAATATTCTGATGGCTCCTTACAGAAAGCTCTTTATGGCTCCTAATTAAATTGGAAATTAATTCCTTGATGAAGCTTTGATTAGATGTTCAACTTGATTCAATTTTTGATGACTCCTGATTATTTCTGATTGGTTGTTCTCGATATTGAAAGATCTTAAGAGAAAAACTTTCAGTAGCTTTGAAATGTTGATGATCAGTTGGAAGTAGAGGAATTAATTGTTTTGCTAACTTGTTTGTTGATTGTGTAGGTATAGGTTAATTTGATATTATATATTTTCATGGTTTGACATAATAACATGTGGAGAAAAGTGGGCTCCCAAAGGGTTGAGACCAACATGCTACCTTCTTATTTTGAGAAGGAATTGAGTGAAATTCATTACATATATCAACTATGATCATGCATATTATACCATCTGATGAACTCTCATAGATTCTGATCATTGTTGAAAATCATGGAGATTATTCCAATTGATTTTGTCATCAAAGTACACTATCTTTAAACATTAAATGTCATTTCACACGAGGTAGGCTTTTATATGATGTGTTCATTTTCAAAGTTTAAATGCATTAATTATTTTTCATAAAGTTGTTATTAAAGTCATATCATTATGTTTAAATGCCAAATGTAATTTATTAAGTGGTGAAAAGATGGGGTGGAATTTTTATTGTTTTCAAGGTAATAATTATGAAGTGATATTTTTAAACAAGGAATCAATCTATACGTCAAAATCAGTGAATGAGTTGCCGCCACATATCGCTAGCAAATCTCAAAAATTTGATTGATGGGAAGTTTCATGCATGTGAAGTGCACTATGACAAAACTGAACATTATGGCATATGAAATGAATTCAATGTCTAGGTATAGAAGCAATCGCGAGCCACTTCATATTCATTTTTCAAGAAAAGGAACCCATTGTCATTTCTACAATATCCCCATTTCCACATATTTCCTAATTTGTTTCAGAGTTTTTGAATTCTTCATCTATGAAAATGGGTTACAAGAGAATGGTTGAACCAAAGGAAGACATTATTGATGGTGAAACAAGAAGATGGTTGTAGAGGGTAGGTTGGATAGACCTCATTCTCAAATATGAAGGGTATGAATGGGATGTAATTCAAGAATTTATAAGAAATTTCCATATCAACTTCACAGTAGTGAGAGGTGAGGCTATTGAAGTGTCCACGACTGTTATTAGTGCACTCTCTAGAATTCTAGCTAAGGGAGAAATTGTAAGTAAGGCTAATATGATTTAAAGGAGCTTCTAGAAATGTTTCATGTTGACCTAGAACCTTTTCCTACTTTTCAAATTCACAAAGGGAAAACAAGTGCATTGACTAAGGAAGTCTCGAAGAGCCATGGTCATCAATTGTCCATTGTTTAATGAAGTATTTTACTTGTGAGGGGAAATTCACTATAGTTGTGGGTCCAAATCTTTGAATGTTGATTCATATTCGTCATGGTGAAGAAAAACCAGAGGTAAGGGTAAATTTACCTATGCTCTTGTTTTCTAAAATCAGTGGTATGGCTATGAGATGTAAAGAAAAAGAAAGTAGAATCATTGCATTTGGTTATAAAGCATAATTTTATGAAAAAACTAAATGGTGAAGAAAAATGGAGATAATTTTTGATGCATACTAAGGATGAGGGTTCTAGGAAGTATAAAACCCCCATAAGAAGAACCTTGAAAGTAGAGAAAGAAAAGGGCTCAAAGAAAATTAAGGAAAAAACTATTAGGAGACCTAGGAAACAAGACTTTGAGGAAGATAAAACTCCTAGGAAAAGAAAATAAAAACAAATGGAAACCTTAGAGGAATATGAGCATAAAGAAAGGAGCAGTAAAAAGAAGAAAGGAGTTGAGAAGAAAGAACTAAAGAAAATAAAACAAGATGAAAAACTTGAAAAACCTAAGGGGAAAATGAAATTGAAAAGAGGGAGGAAGAAGAAAGCTCAAAAATATCCTCCTATCATTCAAGTTGAGGAGTCAGAAATTAAAGAACTTGAAAAAGAAGAAAGACATTCTCAATCTCCAAGAAATAATTCCCTAGAATTATTTTCATCTTCCCCTGTTAAAGAAACTTCTATTCCAAGCCCTACTTTTCGAGAAGAAGAAGGTAATGCTCCAAAATCCCCTCTTGAAAAGGAAATTTCTAAGCCTTTATCACCAGTGTTTGAAGAAAATGTTTACATACCAAAATTCTATTTGTTTGAGGAAACCTAGATTCATGATGTTACCCCTAATTCTCTAAATTAGTCAAAGGAACAAATAGAAGAAATATTTGTCCATAGAGAGGGGAAGC
The DNA here is from genome assembly GCA_007115665.2 of Sequoiadendron giganteum. Lineage (NCBI taxonomy): Eukaryota > Viridiplantae > Streptophyta > Pinopsida > Cupressales > Cupressaceae > Sequoiadendron > Sequoiadendron giganteum. The sequence goes on along the minus strand of CM021109.1, from coordinate 330,544,993 downwards.
ACCCCTTAGAGCAATAGGAAGAGCTTGAAGATAATATGAATTAGAGGGAGGAAGAAGAGAGATAGATTCATTTTTCACTTAGGTTATCTAAGTTAGTAAGGGAAATACAAGAATACAAAATGTAGAATATGATACTAGAGATGAAATTGAAACAAAAAGATGAAGAAATTTCAAAGTCTGAAACAAAGGCAAAAAAGTTGAATCACAGTTACAAAAAGATACGAACTAGTTGTTAACAAAACTGAAAAGTGTAAAATAAACCCTAGGGAAGATGATTGAGAAATGTGAGTAGAAAGATAATAAAATTCAGAAGTTGAAGGAAGAAATGAGAAGAAATTAATGAGTAGCTCCTGAAAGGAAAGAACCAGAGAAAACAATATCTTCATCTTCTAGATTACTTGGTTTACCTCCACTAGAGGAAAAACCACAAAACATTCCACAAACCCAAGGTATCTTTCCCTTGCTGCAATGAAATACAAAAAACTCAATAAACAACTTCATAATAAGATAGAAGAAATTACCAAGGAAAATGATGAAGCAAAAAAGAGAGTAATTGAAGTGGTAGACATAGCCTTTGCACTAGTAGCAACCAAAAAAACTTCAAGGATGTATGGTTTATTTCTTAGAGAGTTGTTTTTGAAATGGAAATTAAATCAACTTGTGTTACAAAGGCCTATTGAATTTTGGACTGATAATGATTTTTTGCAATCTTATTTTAAAAGTCATCCAAGTATTCAAAATCAGATGTGTAAATTTTTTCATCATGGTTTCATTATGGGAGATATAGATGATTCTATCCTCAAATTTTATGTTGGAGAGCTCCAGATTGGATCATTTTTCTCTTTACTTCATAATCAAATCGAATGGAGGAAAAGAATGGGAGAATACAGGGAAGCAATAAAGAAATGTAGTATGCTAATGAGAGGAGAGACACCTAATGCAATTGACTACATTAAGAAATTCATATCCGTGACCAGACTCAATGATGTTTCCCCCATTTATGTGTCTAACTTATTAAAGAGTATTGCATATTATCAGGATGTAGAAGTCACATTAACCCAATTAGCTCATGATGTATGTAAAGAAAGATATAATTCCATTCCTGATCAGTTAAAAAGGAGAGAGCCTATCAGTCCAAACAATATCAAATGGAGTTTGACAAGGGTAAGATATATTATCAGCTTAATACAAAAAAACCAAGAGTTGTAGATTGGGATGAGATTCAGGATTCCCATTATTATTATATCGACCCAAAAAATCAATGCACTAGAAATGATATCTACAGAAGTCTTGAAATAATGGTATGAGAAAATGGAACATAACCAAGGTTTTTCCAATAAATGTAGGACAACAGACCAATGCAAAGGAGGTTTCTTCGATTGTGCTTTGTGGATCAAAACTCTCAAAAAAGAAATCCCTGATGTAATAAACTCGTAACCATGAGGACATGGTTAAGAATAGGAGGGGAAGGATGATGATGCCTTACAAAGACCTCATATATTTTCTATGTTTAACATGTGATACTTTATGTTTAGCTTAAAAAATTATGATATTATCTTTTATATGCTTCATTTATGGAATTAATTATGCATGAAGACTTAGAATATGAATACTTTTATATAAATGATTATTCTCTTTGAATGCAAATTTAAATGACATTTGATATGTGATTGTTTTGTTGTTATGAATGTTTAACTCATGACTGTAAGAGTATTTATGGATCAGAAGAAGTGCTAACCATTTTTTATTCAAAATGAAACTGGTGGCCTACCTTTCATGACTCAACAACCTTGATCAACTTAATTGTTAGCCAAAAAATTGTTCTACCTAGCATACAATCCACCTTTGCAATTCTTTCAACGTTAACTAGAGATGATAAAAAAGATCCCCATGATTGTTATTCAAGCACTCTAAAATATCTTTAGTAATCTAGAGTTTATTAGATTTATCACTTTTCCCTATTTTCAAATAAGAGAAGGATATATGCATCTAGTCTCAAGATTAGTTAGCAAGCAGATTGTATTAGTTTTCTATTCCAAGTAGATTTTATTTTTCAATTCCCAGTTGAAACATTTTGTACTTCACCCCTCTTTGGGCCAATTAGATGGAATAAAAAAAATATGTTGATCAATTCTATGTTAGATCCCTCCAGAGCTAGAGTAGGGCCTGCTCTACCAAAGGAAGGTGATCCTGTTAGTTATTAGTTCATCTTTATTCTTGTTTTCAATCAAAATTATTTCATGAGTATGATGCTAGAATAGATCTTGAATTTGGAATTGCATTGTTATGATCTTCATTCCATCATTGTGATTGATAAAATATAATATTTTCTATTTAAGCTTAGTATTAAATTTCAGTTAATTGGATTGAAGATAGAATAGTTCATTAATCATGATAAGTAGTTATGTTCTTAATGTTCTTAATGGATTATGCACAAAGAAGGAGTCGTTACTTGACAAATTGGATATATATGGAATGGAATAGGTTGCTTCTGAATTAGTTAGATTTCAATTATGTTGCTTAATTAGATTTTTAATTGAAGTTAAAATATATTATCATTTTTATGCAAATAGATTAGGGTTAAAATCCATTCCTAATGATCTGATCTAGCCTTAAACATATGTTATCTCTGCACATTTTTTGTCTAGAATAATTAGTCTTAGAATAATTTTAAGGACACAGTTAGAAAAATAGTGTAGGGACGCTTTCAATAAGGAATGAAAAAAATAGAAATGCTCCTGACAAAGTGGACCAACAACAAAACCCCCCCAAAAAATAGTCCGACTCTTATCACAAATAGCTTTAAACACTCCCGAGTTGAGAATTAAAAGATTAAATGATTAGGGAATTTTGACAACAATGACCCCTTCCCATCAATATCACTAATCTGAAATCAATCACCACAAATTGTTAAAGAAAACCAAAGCCATCATCAAGGAAACAATTTCAACCATTAAGACATTAAATTTAATTATCAAGGCAACATGATCAAAGCGTACACTTGAAAAACCATTGTACTACAAAGATATCACCATAAACACAATGTAACCAACAAAAAATAGGGATATAAAATGACACTTGAAGCCCCCCCTAAAAACACACATAAAAGGATTTAGTGAAGAGAAGTAGGAGGAAGATCATCCAATCTCTCCCTCAACTGATCAACCATACTCATGCATTTGGTTTCTTGTAGATTATAAATGTTTCCTTTGTTCCTCAAACCTGTTACAACAACTTCACCTATTTTCTTTCTAATCTCACATCCAAGAGCATAAAAAAGAATCTAAGAACCATGATCACAAATCTAAGTTAAACTTAAGAGATTATGCTTGAGACCCTCTACATAGTACACATCATGCAAAGGTAAGTAGTCATCAAAAGAAACAATACCTTTCCCTATGATCTTAATACAATTATCATTTCCAAACCACACTAAGACACCATCACAATATTCAAATTTGATAAAGTTTCCTTTATCCTCTGTCATGTGGTGAGAGCGTCCACTATCTACAACCCACAATTGTTTTTTCTTGGCATATAGAGTTGTTTGATCAAGCATATCTCATGTCTTTTAATCAACCCTCTTTGGCTTCTAGATTAACTTTGTTTTATTAGCATTTTTCTTGGAAAGAGTGTTAGTTCTCTTTTATTGTGTAACAGATTTGGACCTGCCACACTTTGTTATATATCTAAAATCTCCATTTTGAGAGCTTGATCTAATTTTAGACATAACTCTACATTTAGTTTCCTTATGCCTATATTGACTACACTGAAAGAAATGGCTAAAGAAATGCAAATTACTTCTTAATGGAACATTCATTTTCTCAACTGATGGTTTAAAAAAAACTCATTTGTAACATTGGCATGTTGAGATTCAACAAAATGAGAGCATTGGCCTTCCATAAACCCTAGACCAGTTTTATCTTTATGGTATCTTTTTTTACGTATAAAATCTGCCAGTTTTTTATTGCTATGACACATGTCAAGCTCTTTCCTCAAGTCAGCAATGTTTTCCTCTAAAGTGCAACATTATTTTTCTTTGATTTCTAATTGCATTCTAGTAATTCTAGAATTTGAATTTAAAGTTTTAGATCAACAATTTGTTTTTTAGAGTTATTCACCTTACTTACCAGGTTTATAGTATATTTTTGAATCTGATTTTGTTGTATCATAGCCTCCTTTCTGAGTTTCTTAATTTCACCTAGAGCACTTCTCAACTCACCCTCAAAATCCACCTCAAGTTTAGATTGATATACAATCTCTTCATTATGATTCTAATTTGGACTAATTATTGTCATAAACATGGTTTCTTCTCATTCTTCAATGGATGCATCTATACCACTATGTATAGGAGAAAATTTTCACCCCTTGGGAAAATTCCCCTTTCACATACCCTCACCTTAGAAAATAAAATCTGAAGGAAAATTTTTGCATCATCTACCTGTCTTTCATCCACTTGGCATATATTTTGTGCATCGGTGAGAGAATATTTGTTGAGGATGCATGCGCAACGTGCAAATATCCACACAACACATTGTCATCCTTAATAGATTCCTACATCTGAAGCTAGTAGAGGTGTTACACACTCGATTGGGTTCAAATTGTAACATCCCTCTTTGACAAACTAACCCCAAAAAACGGATTATTCTTCCTCATTATACCTTAAAATTCACTATAGACATTCAATAACTTACTCTCTTCACATTATCAAGCACATTCTCCAACATTCCAACATTTTCTTTATGAACATTGTAGTAGCAACAACACTCCATCAAATCCACATTGCAAGTGTAAGGCCATCATAGGTGTTGCAATCTTGGAGTCTTGCGAGACCTCCCTTCACAACAGTTGCGATGATGGTGACTTTGGCAAGTTTGTAGCTTGCTTTATCCTTCCATTGGCTAGTGAGATTTTGGGTGGATGTAGTAACGCTTCACTCCTCTCCTGTGTGATTTGATTGAGTAGCATAATATTGTTTGTAGAATTCATTTCTATTTCTCTTCTCCTTTATCACATATTCTACTTCGTTGCTTTTTAGTTGTCCGTGGAGGTGGAAACATGAAAATGAGGGTCTAAATGAGGTAGGCCCCTATATGACCCCAACATTTTTCCCTCTTTCTTTTGTGTAGGTGGATTTGCATTTGGAGCTAGCTGGTGAACTAGTGCTTCAATGAGTTGATCTTTATCTACTTGCTCCATTCTTTATGCATTTACTTTATATATTTCACTATCTTGTCACTTTCGTTAAAGTCAACTAGCTAGGTTGTTTAGCCAGTTTTCTGGTATTTTTATTGTGTATTTTTTTTCGTACAGATGCCAACATGTTGCATTGTCATCCTAGAACTGTGCTTCCATCCTCGGAAAAAGAGTTATCTAAGGTACAATATTGATCCTAAAAACCAGTTTGCCTAGTCTATACCTAAAACTCAGGTCTATAGAGTGGAAGAAGCATGTCATAGTGCTTTTAGTTCTTGATCCTTATCCCAAGACATCTTATAGAGTGAGGTAAGTTAGGGAAGCCCTTGACTCTTAGTTCTCCATGACCTGGAGCCTTGACATAGTTGGTCCCTCTCTCTTACATTTTTGGTGAACCTGATGTGAACCATTTTGGTTTCATTTGGTACTACTAAAGGCTCCTTTCCTCATGTTCTAGGAGAGTTGTAGGTGTGAGTGTTGTGAGGCCCTTCACCTTACAACCCAACCTGTGACCCGTAGAAGGCATAGTTGGAAGGTTCTGTAAGTATTACATAACGAAGCCCTAATTGGGTCACTGTCTTATTTCAAACCTTTGGGGGGCTTTGTGAGAGTATTGTTTAATGTGTGTAATGACCTCTTTTCTGCATCAACCTATCCCCTCTATGCAATCTACGAGTAGTAGTCTAAGTATAACCTTCTTCTCGTAGGACTTGTCAATGGGTTTCAATAGAGAACCATCTCATCTTTATATCGCTACACAAATCAATAGAAACATTGTAGCAAGTGTTCTTGTTGACCCAAAATCTCAAGTGAATATCATAATTGAGGAGATCATGTTAATTAACTTATTTCATAAAGATGGGTACAATGCACCTATGAGCACCATCTGTACACATAACAAACTTTCTGTACCTCCCATTGGTAGTATCAATTTCTCAATCCTTGTTGGACCCAAATCAATAAACATTCTATTTGACATAATCTTGGGGTCTAAACTCTTCAGAGTGAAGCTTGGTATCCCGTAGCTAGTAGCTATGGGGTAAAAGCACAAAGTTGTGTCATACTTTCAGCCAACTTATCATCACAACTGAATTTAAGTATTTCTAACTAAAAATATTTTTTTGTCAAACATATGATCTAGTAAGATTCATTCTAGCTAAGTTAGATACTTCCACAACTTTTTCAACTAAAATTGTTGGCTAAAAATATATGGAGCACCACTTTGAGTTCAACTTACCAAAAAAATAAAATTATTTAAAATACTTGAAGTTTCAATAACTCCTGCTAATGTAAATAACATTTAAAAAAAAATATAAAAATACCCTTTTGTAGATCCATAAGTGTAGTTTTCAAAATAATATTTATTTTAATATTTTAATTATTAATTATTAATTATTTTTTATTTTTACTAAAAGTAGGTTATTAGCACAAAATATTATGTTGATTTCCATGCCAAGGAAAAATACTAAAACTTATTAAAAAAATTTTTAAAAAATATAATCCACTAAATAAAATAATCTATTTCAAGATGGTATTTTTTTTTTCCATTTTAGATAAATATTTAATATGAAAGTTGATGCCTAATGGAAACAACTATTTTTTGAATCACACACACTTTAATATATCCATGCACTAAAGTTTCAAGTTATAAATACACACAAATAATCTGAAAGAATTTTTTTTTTCTATAAAAAGTTTGTCGTCTCATGCAACTTCATTTTTCAGCATTTTATTAGCTACTAAATTATAGTTTTAATTTATTAAAAACTACTTTAAAATATTTTTTAATTTTTTAGAAAAAAATAAAAACATAAAACATACTAAAAAATACATATTTTACTAGTTTACATCATTTCAAAATTCAAAACATATATGCCACTTTTTAGTGATTCAGGTTTAAAAGTTGGATCAGTGTTGGTCGTTTCCTTTATTAAGTGTGACACAACTTTGTGCTTTTACCCTATGAATGCAACTCTCTCAATTGTGCATAAGTGTTTGAAGTTTATTCATGAGGGTTTGGTGCATGTGATCCACAAAACTGATTATAAACCACTAGTTGAGCATGGTAGTTATTCCTTAGATCACTTTTGGCTAGCACCCATTGGTCCTCTCCCACCTAGGAAAGACCTCTTGTACCAGACTTATCAAAAGTACAAGAAAGGGCGCTTAGTGCCTAAAGTGAGGTACCCTCCATCACCTTATGTTGTTTCACATAGGGCTTGCTCAAAAGCTGATAGTGATGCCACTAAGGCCCATAGAAGAGAAGAAGAGAAGCATTCCCGGGGTTCCTCTTCCTCCTCTTCCACTGTCTAGCCTGATGATTCCTCTTGCCCTATGGTAGCACCATCAAATTATGTTCCACACTTGTAGGAGAATCCTATGGTGTCTACTTGGCAAAAGCCCAAGCGCCTTGCATTTGAACTTCCTGTTCTACCCATGGAGCCTAGGCCCGTTTGATATAGTAGATGAGATGACCACCCCTACTTCAGGGCCTCCTGATGTGTCCTCCTCTCTCCTCCCCTCTGCTTCCATTCAACCAAGCTCAATATCGCTTCCAGCTCCTACTATGAGTGTAAACATGCCTCAACCTAAAAAGGTGTAGGTTTTTATCGCTCCTTTGATCGAGCCACCTTTGTTGATGTCCCTGCTGAACATCATGCCATTCCCTAAACCTATGGACATGTTGAATGCCTTGGTGGTGTCCGTTGTAGTTTTCTCCTCCTCCTCCACACATATTTCCTCATCTATGGGGAGTTCCCATCCCCCAACAAAGCAGAAGGTGGAGGTTGTCCCTTCCAACAATGGAGGGCATAAGAGGATCCCACCTTCTCCAAAGGGTGGTCCTGTGCTAGCTTGTTCTATTTTGGTGATGAAACAAGTCTCGGCTTCCCCTGAGTTTGTCACTACTCTCGAATCACTTGGTGAGCCAAGTGGTGAATCTTGGGTGTTGTCCTTCCCATACATTGAGGTACTACATGGCACTCCTATAAAGTGCATGTTCAACTCTCTGGATGAGGTCCCAACCTTGCCAGAAATCTTAACAAAATCGCTGACCATAGCTCCACAAGAGCTGAGTGGAGAAGACCTTATGATGGTTCTTCCTTAGCCCTTATCATGGGAGGGTCATAAGCTATTCCCCTTAATATTCCACAATTTTAGGCTCATCTACCTTCCCCTTACAATGATCTATATTGGGAAGCGAATGACCTCTTGGTTGATGAGTGTCAGGGGGAGGCCTCTTCTTTATCTTTAGATTAGGTGTGTTTGTGTGTGTGTTGTGATGTGTTCCCTCATGCCTATGTTATGTGTTCCTGGATGATCCTTGTCACCATTGTTTGTGCTTGGATATAGGAGCTATTTTGTGTTGTAAACCTTCTTCTATTTGTACCATCATTCTTCCTCTATTATGTGTTTGACTTTCAACAAATTGGGGATGATGCAAAGCGTTGGGGGCATTTAGGCTTCCCTTCCATATTGACCCAATTTTTTATTTTTTTTTCTCGTGCATTCTTCACAATGTCTGATATAGTATGGGGTTGATAATAGTTCATACTATTATTATACATATATATATATATATATTTATGAGTAACTTTGACCATGAAATATCAAATCACTCCTGTGTCTCTTAATGTTTCTTTTTATTTTTCTCTTTCGCTCTCTTCTTATCTTTATATATTATTTTCTTGATTTTTCACTCTCATGTGTGACAACGTTGTTTCTATGACACTTTGATTTTTAGAAAACGCATTTGTGGCCAAAGAATCTTTTCTTGAAAATCCTTGCAAACATTTTTTTGAAAATCACATTCTCAACTTGGACCCCTAGTGAAACGTGTTTCCTTCATCATAGGTTCATAAATAAATAACTTGAGAACTTTCCTTCGAGGTGGGAGTATCCTTTTCCTGTGGGAGAATCCTTGACCTTCCCCTTGTGAGGGGCCATTTTCTTCCTTCTGAATTAGTGATTTTTTTTGTGGCTAATATTCACCAATTGGCTAATAGTTGAAATTTGGAAATCCAAAATTGGCTAATAGTTTGTGCTATAACATGACTTGAATCACCACATTTTTACAAAATTTTATTATAGTCTTATTTAAATTGCAAAATAATTTATTTTATTTAAAAATTTAGCTCATAAATTTCCCACAATGTTCGATACATGATTAGATTAGATTCGCCTAAATTTTATAAATTATAGTAGAAATTTATATTAATTCGCCAATAGTATATTGTAGTTATTAATTTCTTTAGGGCCATATTTTAATATTTAATTTCCACCATTGATTTATGATATAATCTAATGGCACTTGTATTCCATGAGGTAAAATGTACCTGCAACCTATAATGCTCGTGGGGCCCATAATTTAAATTTTGATGAGCATTATAGATTTTGGGTGAGTTTACCTCATAGAGTACAACGAGGGTTATTAGATCAATGATCGAAAAGAAATTTTAGGCCCCATGAGAATTACAAATCATGGGTACATTTTACCTTGTAGAATACAATGAGGGTCATTATATTATATTTTAAAATAATGGTAGCAAGTAAATATTAGCCTACCCCTTAAACCCATCGATAATTTCCACCCTTGGGCCCCTACTTTTCCATGAGAGTTATTCTTAGATTGGATGGATTCGCCATCATAATTAATATATTTTACTATTTTTTTTTCAAGATTCGCCAAAATTTTCTACAAACTTTTAGTGATGTAAAAAAATCGCTAATAAAATTAATATCTTCTTCAAAAAATGAAAGATTCACCATGATTTTATATTTTTTTGAAGGGCACTTCTTAAATTTATCACTGTTAAATTTGAATTCCTTGATTAAGTGAAAATATTTCAAAAGGATTCCTTGATGATGAATTGATTTGAGAAAAAATGTCTCTTTTACACTTCTAAACAACACATCCCTTGCATGGACCCCTCTTCATTTAAAGGGTTCCTAAGGGACCCCTTTGAAAGCCTTCCAATTTTTTGATGGTCTGCATGACTATTCGCTTGATTTCTTGCATGGTTGCTTTGTTTTCTGACATGTTTTATCTATGGGTTAACATGTCACTTTGAAGGTGCGCCTATAAAGTCGCTTTCCAACCCAACTCTACGAAGTCCCCTTCATTGAGTTTCACTCATGAGAGAGAACTTAGGGGATGCCTCCTTGTAGGTATGTGGGACTATAAGGAACTTACTTCTCTGGGCTTCCTTCATGAGAGAGAACTTGGGGGATGCCTTCTTGTAGGTTTGTGAGCCTGTAAGGTGCTTACTTCTCTGGGCTTCCCTCATGAGAGAGAACTTGGGGGATGCCTCCTTACAAATCTGCAAACCTATAAGGCGCTTATTTCACTGAGCTTCCCTCATGAGAGAGAACTTGGGGGTTGCCTTCTTGTAGGTTTGTAGGCCTGTAATATGCTTTCATCCTGTGAGATTTTTCCATCATTGTTCTGAGGGCCTTCAATGTACTTTGTGCAACTTCATAGTTCTGCAGAGCTATGGATTCATTTTTTTAAAAACTCCTCAGGGATGGTAACTATGGAGTCCTTTTTCAACCCCATGGTTTTGAGTTCGCTAGATCATGGTCTGCTTCCTCGATGGTTCAGTTATACATTTCTAACCCTACTAACTCTTTGATCTACATTATCAAGCGCTCATTAGTATTAGTGCTCGCTAAAGTGAGGGAAAAATGTATAGGAGAAAATTTTCACCCCTTGGGAAAATTCCCCTTTCACATACCCTCACCTTAGAAAATTAAATCCAAAGGTAAAATTCTGCATCATCTACCTACCTTCCATTCACTTGGCATATGTCTTGTGCATCACTGAGATAATATTTATCAAGGATGCACACATGACACATGAATGTCCATGTGAAGTTCTGCTGTCCCTGATGGATTCCTACGTCTAAAGTTGGCAGAGGTGTTACACACCCAATTAGGGTTGAATATTAATGTCCCCCTTCGACCAACTAACCCCAAATATGGATTATTCTTCCTCATTCTACCTTAAAATTCACTGTAGACATTCAATCACTTCCTCTCTTCACATTCTCAAGAACATTCTCCATTATTCCAACATTTTCATTATGAACATTGTAGCAGAAACAACACTCCATCAACTCCAAATTGCATGTGTGAGGCCATCATATACATTGCGAGCTTGTATTCTTGTGAGACCTCCCTTTACCATGGTTGTGGCGATGGTGACTTTGCCAAGTTTGTATCTTGCTTTCTCCTTCCATTGGCTAGTGAGCTTTTGGGTGGAGGTGGTAATGCTTCACTCCTCTCCTTTGTGATTTGATTGAGTAATATAATATTTTTTGTAGCATTCATTTCTATTTCTCTTCTCCTTTATCACATATTCTACTTCGTTGCTTTATGGCTGTCCGTGGAGGTGGAAACACCAAAATAGGGGGTCTGACTGAGGTAGGTTCCTATACAACCCCAACAATTTTCCCTCTTTCTTGTGTGTAGGTGGATGTTTGTTTGGAGCTAGCTAGCAAAATAACGCTTTTGTGAGTTGATTTTTATCTTTTTATTCATATCTACTTTCTCCATTATTTATGCATTTACTTTCTATATTTCACTATCTTGTCACTTTCATTAAAGTCAACTAGCTAGGTTGTTTAGATGGTGTTTTGGTATTTTTACCGTGTCTTACAATTTCTGGCTATATAGATGCAAGTGTGCCAAAGAGATGCCATTGCATCACACTTTCATCCTAGAACCATGCTTCCTTCCTTAGACAGAGAGCTATCTAAGGTATAGTATTGATCCTAAAAACTAGCTCACCTAGTCTAAACCTAAAACTCGGGTCTATAGAGTGACAAAAGCATGTCATAGTGCTCTTCATTCTCAATCCTTATCCCAATACATCTTTTAGAGTGATGTAAGCTAGGGTAGCCCTCCGCTCTCAGCTCTCCATGACCAGGAGCCTTGACATGGTTGGTCCCCCTCTCTTACACAATATCTGTTACATCAACATCTTTGATGAACATGCTTTTCTTCATTTTGAAACCATTTTTCTTTTTAAAATTATTTTCTTTTTTATTTCCCTGTCTCCTATTAACTTCTTCATCAATTTTAGAGTCTTTGTTAGGGGAATGAGTAGTATAATTCCCAATCTTGCAACAAATAAAACATTTAAAAGGTAGTTTCCCTTTATACCTACCTAATCCTCTTTTTAGTTTACTCACAAGAACAAACTCATTGCCATCCAGTTTCTCTGAATCATAGTTTATGTCATTATCCTTTTTCACAGACTTAAAGGTAGCTTCTTTGGTAGTGGTATTATCAGTACACATTCTCATTTCATAGGCTATAAAGACACCATGAATTTCATCTAAAGTGAGTTTTTTCACATCTCTCTCTTCTACAACAGAGATTTTAGGATCATATTTAGGTGTCAGTGACCTTAACACCTTTTTAACAACTACACTTTCTTCTAAATGTTTGCCAAGACCACAAATTAAGTTTATAGTTTCTTGGACTCTTAAAAGGTAATCATATACCTTCTCTTCCTTATTCATCTTAAGGCCTTCAGACATGGCTCTAAAAGTTTTTAATTTAGCTTCTTTAACTTTTTCATCACCCTCATAAATACTAGATAGTTTATCAAAGATAGACTTTGCACTTTTACAATCCATAATTTTAACAAGCACATCATTAGTCAGACCACAACAAATAGCATTTGTATCCCTAATATCACATTCATATGATTTTTTTCTCATTTGCAGTAGAGGGTGCTATAGTGGCATTGTACTTAGTTTCAATTGCATGCCAAACTTCATAACCTAGAGAAGTTATATGACATTGCATTCTATATCTCCAAAAAGCATGTCCAGTACCATCAAATAATGGTGCTCTATAAGTAGAAAGACCTTCCTAATTTTCCATGTCAAGTACTCCACCAAGAATCCCCTAAGTTGGTTAAACTTTTGGCAAGGGTATGGCTCTGATACCACTTGTTGGAGCATGGGAAACACTGAGGGGAGGGGGGTTGAATAACTGTTTCAACAATCTTCAACCCAAATAGTTTTTCAAAATACTTAGTCTCTTTGTGATAATTGAATTTTTAACATAAAGAGTGTAATCAAATGTAATAGCCAATAGCAGATTCTTAATCATGAGAACTCAAATGTTGCAAAGTAGATAAAAGAAGCAACAAGACCAAAAATAATGAAATGTGATAATCACATGGATCATAGAAGAATCATAACACAATATTTTCATGAGTGGAAAACCCTCATAGGGATGAAAAACCACTCGAGAAAATGCCTCACTAGCTTAATCAAAAACATTGGTTACAAAGCCTCACTGGCTATTGTTTATGCCTCACTGGCTCTTCAAGTTCATAACTACCTCATTGGAATAAATATGTCTCATTGAAATTTCTCAACAATCAAGATAAAAAGTAAATAAAAAAGGATTAATCTATTTATCTAATGCTCATATCACCTTACAATGTTAATGCATTCCATGTCCTCTAAAATACATTTCACTTGAAGTATAGAACACACACAATACATTAACCTTATTCACTATCTTTTTGCAACAATATTTTAAGCACAAACTTTTGTTTACAACTCATTCAAGATTTCAATAATTCATTTTTTCAATCAACTGCAACATAGACTTTCGAAAGCAACCTCTCTTTACAGAACAAAGCAACATAACATCTGAAACAAAAAAAATCAAGCACTCTAAATCTCCAACTCACAATGTAACAACATTTTCAAATGCTCATTTTCATGAAACTAGGGTTTCAAGAGAAACCTCCATGTTTAAATCATAATAATCATATAATAAAAAAAGAGCTGAAAAGAAAAGATGTACTTGATATATCAAGTTTTTTTTAGCTTACTATCTAACCAAAACCCGAACTTGAGAATGTCATATATAAAAATCATTAATTTAATAAAACTCAGTGCAGCCATACCTCATTCGGTTTTGGAATGCAACTAAAAACACTTACAAAGCCTAACTGCACAAAATACCAAATCCTTTATCTGCTCCTAGCCATCACAAGTTTGTTGTTGCGAAAACCTTGAAACATGTCGATGCATACCAAACTTTGAAATCCTTGTTTTACTTCCATAAACAATAGTGTAAAACAGGCGATATACCCAAATATACAATATTAACCTACTTGGCCGGTAGCACTATAAGAAGGGTCCATCTCTTAGTATAAATAAACCTCTCAAGTGGTCACATAAGTGACTCTTTTATTGGTGATGTCAAGTCACTAATCAAACATCATAAAAATGACTTTTTTTTAAACTTTGCATATAAATCTTTATGTAGGGTTTTAGAATCAAGTTTTCAAAAAATGAAGGAACCCAATGAATTGAAGACATGTGAATGAGCCATGATTTCAGCTAGCCATTGAATAACACCATCAATCTTTCCTTTTAAACACCAATGTAATAGCTTCACCTTAAATCCACCATGAGATGAATGAATCTTATCGACATTATGAAGCAATGACCTTTTAGTTTTTATGATCAAGGAGCCAAACCACTTACTAAGTATTGAAAGAGGAAACCATGAACCACAATATTGTCACGTTAATTATACAATCCAACTTTGATCTTCCTAAAACAAATGTTCAATAATGTACACCACTTCTTGCACAATGCCATCATCAAATGATCAAACTATGAATAAAGAAAGGATAAAAATGTGTGGACATGAACCAAGAAGTATGATGAATTAACTTCATATCAACATCATCCAATTCCACCAGCACAACTCATTAAATCATCCAATATATCCATTGTTGACATCAATGAAAAACAATACCAAAGTCAATAAAAATGATTGTATAACAACTCATCATGCTTAAAGAGATAAGAAAAAAAGATGATGATCATAAAATTTGAATTTATGTAGAATCTTAAAAGTTTAATTTACATTATATGAAAGAGTATATTATATTAATGTGTGGCTTACTCTCTAGTTGTGATTGAGTAATATTATCTAAGGATATTATAAATAACTTAGATTAGTATTACATGTATTTTATGAATGATATATGATTAAGTTGTGATCTATCTTAATGATACTTCCAATGTATAATTTTGAAAGAGACATATTTCAAATTTTAATATAATTTATTTTCATATAATAAAGTTGAATGTTGAAATGATCCACTCCTTGAAATTTTCATAAGGTATTTATTCTTTTATTATAAGCTAATATCAGTGCAAGAGTTATGGTAATTAGACCTAAAGACCATGTAAGGTGCATTTCCAAGAACTTCAATACCACTTAGTCAATTAATCAAGCTACAAGGTATGACAAGAAAAGGTATGAATCTTTCATATATTTTTTTATGATATAGAATAGAGTTGATTTTGAACACTTGACATTGTGATGATCACCTTTATATCATATAGACATTGGGACATGAATATCCTTAGGGGGGAAGGATGTCACATCCCATTCAATTAGCTTAGCTTAATCACTTGATTAGTATATTAATTATTTAATAATGAGTTATTAGGAAAGACAATTTGGTCATGTATTACTTGAAGGGTAATTAAGAAAAATTATAATGAAGATGACTAATTGTGTGTTCTATTTCATAATTGCACCATGAACTAGTGATACTTACCATGTTGGAGAGAGAGTATCATGAGGGAAAATATTCTAGTTGGTGGAGGTAACTTGTCATGATGGAATCAACACACACTCACCTAGACTCATGTAGTTAGGTTGGATATGTGAATAAGATTATAAATTTTGGGTTTCTTTATTGGATGATTATATTATGTTATGAATGGTGCATAAATATAGCTACCTGGGAAAAAAATATATTTATATAAATATAGATAAATAGTATTTGGAGAGTCTGTGTTAATGAGGTTCATGAAACCGACTTAGCACAATAGTGTGTTACTTGTTGATACATAGTTGTACTTATATTGTCTATCAAAATGGGGCCCAAACTAGTGAGAATTTATAAGGGAGATACAATTAACATATTAATTTTATTTCTCCTCCCTTTCTTGGGGTTAATATAAGAATTCAATTAGGGGATGCCAATATGAGGCTAGTGGGGAAGACTATGGAAAAAGAAGTCCCTGCTATGGTTAGAGGTGTAGGTGCAAGTAGTATTTTTTGATGTAGGTGTGCAGGTAGTATTTTTTGATGTAGGATGTAAGATAGTTAGAGGTTCTATGGTGATTTATAGATGTGTTAGATATGTCACATTGTATAAGATTGATGCATGCACTATTGAGTGCAATAGTACTTCTATGAAAAGTAAGTTTGTGGAAGAGGTGAGGGTTTCACCTTCAGAAGATGGTCATGGCTTCTAGGTACCCAAGGGTGCTCTTTCTTCTAAATCAAAGTTACATGTAGAGAAAGATATGACTTGGCCACATTGGATAAAAGGGCATAAGGACCTTGAAAAATAAAAACCTTGTTGAAGATTTTTCTAATTGTAATCTTGAATTTGATTTTTGTGAGCATTGAATTTATGGAAAAAAAACTACATTCAATTTTACTCGAGTTCTCATAAATCTTGTGGTGTATTAGATCTTATTCATTCTGATGTGTTTGGTCTTGTAGATGTTCCTTCAATTAGTAAATCTACATATTATGTTTCATTTATTGATGATTATAGTGGGAGGACATGGGTATATTTTATAAAGAGTAAATTGAAGTTTTCAATCGATTTAAAGAATTTAAAGCAATGGTTGAGTTGTAAACTAGAAATAAAATAAAATGTTTGAGGAATGATAATGGAAATGCATTTTTCTCTAACAATTTTTATAGATTCTATAAAGACTATGGAATTAATATATAAAATACAATTATGTATTCTCCACAGTAGAATGGAGTTGAAAAAAGAATGAACAAGACACTGATGGAGAAGGCTAGGAGTATGTTGAGTGGTGCTGGTCTAGAACAAAGGTTTTGGGCAGAAGTTGTTGCCACTACCTATTACCTAATCAACAGGTCTCCTACATCAAGTCTTTTCAATAATATGCCTATAGAGGCATGGTCAGGCTACAAGCCTTCATTAAGAAATATTAGTTTTTGAGTGTGAGGCATATGCACATGTGCCAAAGGACAAGCAGAGAATGTTGGAGAACAAGGTTGTGAAATACATCTTCATCGGATGCAATTATGGTGTGAAATGATACAAGCATTGGGATCCTATTACATAAAAGGTAATATATAGTAGAAGTGTGATTTTTAGAGAAACTAAGCCTTCTTCTATTACATTGCAGATAAAAAAAAGTAAACAGGAAGATGTGATTCAATTTCCTTCTACACCTAAGAAAGTTGAATCAAGACCCATGGATAGACAATAAATTAAGGAGAGCACATCTAGCTTTGAATATTTAGAAGAGGAGGAAGAGCCTCCAAATCAACTTGTTCATAGGTCTACAAGGCATAGACAACCACCTGTCACTTGATGATTGGAGATACATTTTTGCTCTGAATACTAGCATGGATGAACCCAAATCTATAGAAGAGGTATTAGGTATGAATGATGTAGAATCCTAGAGGATTGCTATGGATGAAGAAATGAAATCTTTGAAAAGTATTACATGGGATCTTGTACCATTTCCTAAAGGACAAAAACCTATTGGCTGCAAATGGGTGTTGAAAAAAAAGATTGGTTCAAATGGAGGTATTGAGAATTACAAAGCAAGGTTGGTTGCAAAAGGTTACTCTCAAATTGAGGGTGTTGATTATTTATGGGGGTTGAATAGTCTCAATAATTTTACCCTATGTTTTCCTTTTCCTTTTTCCTTTACCGCCTTCCTATCACTATTTATCACAAGAAGTATCAATATTTAATATAATGTGAAAGAAATTAAAACTATTAGAAATTATCAATATCTATAGAAATACTAAGTATCTTTCTTAAATGGCAGGAAATGATTAGAGGAAGGTGTTAAATTTTTTAGGGACATGGATGGATGGGAAGTGAGGAGCTGAAGTTTAAATAATCTATAAGCTATTTTTGATAGAATACTAGTTAGTTTTTTATATGACTAGTGGCCATATTTTGTTGTATATCAAACATATTTGGTTTTTTGGCCATAGGCTAAAACAAACCAAAAAAAACCTTATCGATGCTTGCTAGTATAAATATGCATATTCTACAAAACTTTATATGAACATATATTATAATATAAGAACATATTGCTGTTTTGAATCATATCTTTGAGCTATTGATGTGCATGTATGATTAGCATGGTGTAGAGAAATGTTTGTATTTTATCACCAGACAACCAAGGAGGTGGGGCCCACTGCTTGCATTGTCCAATGATATTTTATAGTTAGTTTCAGTGTGGTAATGCATGTGATTTGGTTTTAAGAATTTTCCTTTTACGAGTTTGGTTATCTGAATCTAATTGTATTTCTTTTTTAAGTTATTTTTTTATCAGTTATCTTTTGGTGTATTTATTCAAAGAATTGTGTGTGAATTAAGACTCTAATTTATTTTATTGCTATTGATGCATAATCTATAAAGCTTCTTTATTTTTGTCACTACACAGTTATTTCACTACACTTCCTAGCATAATTTTGCTATTGCAAAGTCCCTATCGCACTTTCTAGTGCAGACTAGTAGAATTTGACAAATAAATGACTATGTGACTAAAAATTTTAGTCACGAAAACTAAAAATGACTAAATTCTACTAATTTTTTGTAACACAACTATAAATGACTAAATAAATGACTAATTTGATTGTCGGGTAAAAAAAACAACTAAATAATTAGTCACACAAATAAAAATGACTAAACAATTAATCACTTATTGACACTTTCATCATGTCTTCAAATAAGAACTTTTAAAAAGCATATTGTTAAAATTTTAAATGCTAAAAGCAAGTGTATTTTTGTTTGAAAGGGAAAATTAAAAGATATTGGAAAATATTAAATGTTCAAATCTTAGGTGTCAAAGTGAGAAATGGTTTCAGTTTTTTCTTCATTGCACCTGCATGATAAGGAGGTTTAGGGTTATGGCATGTTGTGTTTGAAGGAGTCTTCCATGGAAGTATCAAAAAATGGGCAAGTATCTCTTGAAAGCTAGAGGCATGTTGCAAAGTTTTGAAAGGCATGTTGTAGGGTTTTGGAGAAACTTTCATCATGATTGATGTGGAATCAACAAATTTCATTTCAGATGAAGATATATGTTGCAATTTAAAAGAGAGAGTATGGCATGGTGGATAGAGATAGACTTGCATTATTGCTTCATAAATACTAGGTATGCATGGTTTTTCTCAAGTTTTAACCATTGTTGAGCTTCTAGAAGGGTTTTCATAAGGTGTAACTTCATAATACAGTGATAAAACATTGTCACCAAGCATTTAAAGATCCTTTATATACAACCATTCTTTAATGGCTCTCACTATTCCATTCAAAAAATTTGAAATCCTCCCAAGCCATTAAACTATCCGTTAATCTCGAAAGGCATTGAAACAATGGTAAACACATGAAAGGAAATTTCTTTAAGCTATGAAAATCCATGCATGAACTAAAAGAAATAGGGTTTAACAAGGATCTTCTCTTAACACCACATTCATAGATACATTTGAAAGAAACCCAAAATCGTGCATAGAAGAAGATAAACTCTCTCAAAAAGGGAAAATCCATGTAAAAAAGAATTGAAAAGTTGCAGCCCCATAGCCTTTTCCCCTTGCAAAGTTGAAGTTTACATCATAAACCAAGCTTTCCTTCTTTGTCTTTCCATTTTGAACATATCATTTAATCACAACATTCCATGATATCACATTTCTTTGAGGCTTTTTTTGAAATAGTTCACTTGCCTTGTCTACGCTTCCACATTTTCATGTATGTCTAGCAGGGCACTTGTAACTACAACATATGACAAAAAAACCCTATTGTTATGCTTTGGTGGATGTCCCTTCTTTATTATTGTATATTTGATGTAGTTCACATTATTATAGTGCAAGATTATTTTTAGATTATTTCATTTAGCATCACCAATATTCTCCACAAGAACATTGTCCCTATTTAAAATGATCAAAATGGTTCACATCTCTCAAAATAATTTCTCTTGCAACAATCTTGGAGATGAATTTGGATGCAGTGTGAAAATCAAAACATACTTGAAGTTTCTTAACAAATCTAATAGTTGTATGAGGGGCCATGTTCAACAAACCAAATGCAATTGCTAACTTTTCACTATGGTGGCAGATAAATGATTCTTTTTTCTTCCATTCCTTATTTACTAAGTGATTCCACTAGGACAACAATATTTGTTATGTTCTTCTTGGAACTCCATGTACATGCACTAGTATTTCATGTTGTGTTAGATGTGTCTGGGTTCTGGACCATTCTTACTTTGTGGATGATGTCCTTTATCCCTTAAAGTCCTTTCATTTTGTTTTAAGGGAATTGTGAATTTATACAAAATTATCAAAAAATTAATGCATATAAGTCAATGGGATGGGAGGGATTCCATTTAGCCACTTAAGTGATTTGTAAAACTCGTCTGCAAAGTGAGTAAAATCACAAGTGCATGTTGGATGGTGTCCCTCGAGCCATTATTGATTTATTGAGTGAACATATTTGTTGTACATTATGTAAAACCTCTGACATGGGTCCCTTGGTCTCCATTCTAGACACATTTTGATAGGTCCATGTTGAGTTTTTTGAGTATTTTAGCCTTTCATATTTTTTATGAATTCATTATTGAGAAGTTTATATTGAATATTTTAAGTTTCTGATTACTTGACTAATAATGGAATTCATTCTAAGATACAGGTATATATTTTGACATTTTCTATTCTGGAGATCTGAAAGCATGTTGAATGTTGTGAAACCTAAGAGAAATCATGCAAGGAGGGTTCTTGAAAAGTGTGCTCCAAATATGGTAAGCGATTTTATTTGAAAATTTTATATTCATGTGGTTCCATTGATTTCAAAATGTTTGATATATCCTTTAGCACATTGTATTTCATATCTCAACTAGTAGAAATATTAAATATAGATATTAAAAAAATTTGGTTCAAGAGAATGTTGATATAGACTATTTAATTTCCAATCATAAATATATTTATGGAGGGTTCATAAATCATTTTCATTATATGCTCTTTTGAAATAAAACAATGTTTAGAAGACATGGGAAGAGGCTGCAGTTGTTCTTCAACAAGTAAACTCTTTTGGGAAGCTTTTACTCATGATTTTAGTAGTTTTGGAGGTATTCAATTGATGGTGATTAAATAGTTATGATATAGCCAATCTAATGTATATGTTTGATCCTATATTTGATTAAGAGGACATGCATATTTTTTTTGCAACTAGCTTTGATCTAATATTTATGTTATTTCTAATAACATTTTGAGCACCTTTTTATTTGATGCTATACCTTCCACGTTCAACTCAGTATCAATCATTTGTTTTGCTAGTGGATTTGGCTAGAAAGTTAGCATCACACACTTTAGCAAGAACCATTAGAAGTTTTGTTCTTTAAGTTGGAAATTATGGTAGGTGAGCAACCTTTATTGTGATCATAACCCAATAATCATGGTAGGTAAGATTGTGTGTTTTCATTTTCATGACTAGTTTTCATTTCTATTCTATCTAAATCAATAAATTGCCTTTCTTTGCCATTGATTCCTAAATAGATAGTGAAATGCCATTTTTGAGTGATAAACTTTGTTATCATTTTAATTTGTCTGTTTTAGGAAAAATAAAATAGGAATAGTATGTGAGGAAATCCTCTCAAAATTTTTGTAGGAGTGGCTCTTTGATCTAATCTACTTATAACATTTAAAAAAAATAATCTAGATTGTTATTTATGCATGCTAACAATTTACCTTCTGAGTTTTTACATATAAAAAAAATGCTTGAAAATAGTCTGGACCTATTTTGACTAGAAGTACTTAACTTATGAGACTTTTAGTCTATGCAAATCAATAAAAATATGAACTGAAAATAAAACACCACTCAATGCTTAATTCAAATACTAATGAATTAGTATTAAAAATAGGATTTATTTGAAATAACCCACAAGCAATACAAAAAATGATATGAGATTACAAATAACAATCCTTAAGCATGCAAAGCTACTGATTAAGAGTAGAGGACAAGTGTTAAGAAAAGTTGAACACAAATATTCTTATTTCTTATTTGTTGAATCTCGACACAATAAATTGACTTCAAAGCTTATTTTCTTTTTGTAGCATATGTCTGAGAAAAAAATCTCATCACCTTCAATGAGCTCGAGACACTTATTTATAACCTCTCTTAGAGAAGCTTCTAAGGAAAATAATAATGTCATAATGCTTTAAAGAAACTTTAAATCAACCCCAATCTTTATCCTTTGAAAAGAGACCATAATCACTCTAAATAGCTTGAAATAGACTCTTTTCATTTGATTTGACAATTTTTTACTTTAATGATTAATCCCTTCTTGAAAAATGAAGTTGTTGTTTTTAGCATGAAGGGGAGGGTTCATCTTGGAAATAAAATTAGAAAAGCACAAAATCCTTTTAGTATTTGGACTAACTTTTACTGGGCATGACTTTGTAATGTCAGATATTTTAGTGCCAATGCCACATGAGATATGCAATTTATCATTTGTCACACTTTTGATCTAGAAAATCCATTCAAAAAGCATGGAATTTCACTTTTTTCCTTTAGTCATTCATGCTAGTCATCCTTTCCTCTCTCCACCACTTGAATCACATTTTTTTATGACAATACCGGTTAAAAACAATGGTTTTCACTTTTCTTGGTCCTTTTCATAAATGGGCATGACTTATCATGCCATTTCCAATTTATATCACTATTTTAGATTGGCACAACCTCTTAAAAACTATAGCATATCGTTAGTTTCATTCTTTAGGTTTACTTCTCCACCTTCAATGCCATTTTAAACTAGCTTTTGCCACTAAAAAGTGGTGAAAAACACTTAACAAGTGTTTTTCTCTTTCCATGGGTGTGATTTTGTGTTGTCATTGCCAACCCATAAGATTTGGCATGGTCTCATGTGTCATTGCCAACATCAGTGTTGTTTTTAGTTGGCCATGCCACTTAATTTCAACAATATTTAATTGAATTATTCCTTTGGAAGAATTTCATGTTCATGCCACTTTTTCTATGATTTTCTTTGGCTTGAGCCACTAAAAGTGTGCTTATTGTCATTTTACTTAAATTTTGGTACATGGGGAAGTCTGGACTCCTATTTTCCACCTTTTGAAATTTTCTTTTGTAGCCATTATTCCATCAAATTCCAAAACATGGTATTTCATCCTTCCTATGTTAGAGCTCCCAAACCATTGAAAACTCAATCTCTTTCTTTTCATATTACTCATCTATGAGAAATGTACAAATTCCATTTAGTTGACAAAAATAGACCGAAACTTGATGACTTGGTAAATTTGTAAGGTGCACAACTTAGCTGACATTGATAATATGACAAGAATAACATGGTTATTGGCTACAATCTTGACTAAAGGTGAATTTTCATAGGGGTACCAAGTTTTGGTACTCAAATATTTAAATGTCATTGCATACTTGAGTTTCCCTTTTTATTTTACTTGCTTGACTACTAGACTTTTAATGTGTATATGCCTTTTTCATATGCATTTATCACATTTTCCATGCTTTCTCTATGTTTCCTACATTTTACAACACTCT
Source organism: Sequoiadendron giganteum (assembly GCA_007115665.2). Lineage (NCBI taxonomy): Eukaryota > Viridiplantae > Streptophyta > Pinopsida > Cupressales > Cupressaceae > Sequoiadendron > Sequoiadendron giganteum. The sequence goes on along the minus strand of CM021109.1, from coordinate 330,521,169 downwards.
ATCTACATAAATTTTTTTTCTTCCAAAAAAATACATCACTCCATCTAAAATAAAATAAAATAGACATGTTGTTAGACTTTGGTGGCTCAAACAAGTTGCATGTTCAAATGGTTTCTACATTTAATGATTTCAAAGGACTCCCCTTCATCTCTCATTCTCTCATGGTCCTCAATAAGAGCAGAAGTATCAATTGAGAGACGAAATAGGTTTAGTTATTAGACTTGTAAATATGTTTAGAAATAGGTTTAGTTTGCATTTTTTGTGCATGGGTGGCAACTTTTGATTGATGTTTGAAATTAATCATACTAGCACTATGTGCAGGTAATATATCAATTGATAATAGTGTATTCCTTGAGTAACCTAGCTTCAAATTCATGTATGAGATAGTTTTTTCCTTGCTACAGTGCAGAGGGACCACGGCAGAGGACAAGTACAAATTGCAACCTCACGAAATATTTCTTGAATTCAAACACATTTGTTGGATGATAATTAAGAAAATAAAACCATGATTAAAACCTCATGAAATAAAATTTTGAATCTTGGAAGAGGAAATAGGAATTGAAGCAACATAGTGCATGGAAATAGAAGGAAGAATATGTGACTCCAGGCATCTCCCACCTCACCGTAATGACCAAGCCATAAACGTGTGGTGTCACGATAACTCAAAGATGTTTCTCGCATTAATACAAGGATCAGGTCAAAATGGTGTGGTATTATGATTAAACTATAAAATGAAATATCATATTCTTTGAGGTAATTTTTGAAATAGTTCACTTTCCTTGTCTATGCTTCCACATTTTCATGTATGTCTAGTAGGGCACTTGTAACTACAACATATGACAAGAAAATATCCAGTGTTATGCTTTGATGGATGTCCCTTCGTTATTACTAGATATTTGATGTAGTGCACATTATTATAGTGCAAGCCTATTTTTTAGATTGTTTCATTTAGCATCACCAATATTCTCCACAAGAACATTGTCCCTATTTAAAATGATAGAAATGGTTCACATCTCTCAGAACAATTTCTCTTACAAAAATATTGGAGAAGAATTTAGATGCAATGTGAAAATCATAACATACTCGAAGGTTATTGACAACTCTAATAGTTGTACCAAGGGCCATGTTTAAAAAACCAAATGAAATTATTAAATTTTCACTATGGTGGAAGATAAATGATCCTTTTTTCTTCTATTCCACAGTATTAAGTAAAAGTCTTGAATTTGGAACTACCCTGCTGCCTTCATTTGCCAAGCCAATTTCTCCAATTTCGTATAGCTCTCCCATGTTTGTGGATGTGATCTATCTCCTACACAAAAAATAATGTACCATTTTATTCCCTTCAACCCAACTACATGCATGTATCTTTTTAATTCCTCCATCTTTCATCAATCTCCTTACTATTTGAACCTCACCACACCTGCTCGCTTCTGCACATATATTTTAGAGAACATAAGTTGAAACATTTTTAGGATTCCAACTAAAAAAGAAATGTTTCTGTAATAATCAACCTATATCCATATATGTTCCATAGACACCAAAGATTTAATTAGCATCTTAGTAATAATGTTTAGGGTGTCCTCAAGATAGCCAACACAGGAATGAAGGTAAACCATGCCCACCTAATTATCAGCTATATATGTAATGCAATAAGAGTTATTGAAATGTGAATTATGTTCATCCCCCATCCACTAAACCTACATGACTTCATGCATCTAGAACACAATAAAATCTTACAATGTCGATGTTCTAGATCGCTTCATTAATTCAAAGATTTTGAGAGCTTCCTTGCAAAATCCATTTTGTGCACATTTTGTAATCATATCATTTAATTCCATGAGATGACATCTCTTTAAGGAATTCTATCAAACAATTCATTTTGTACTACATTTTGGTGTCAAATCTTTTGTAATTATGGTTAGTTTCATTACATTCAAATTCTGAATTTTGGGAAATTATATATAGTAAATAGATTGATGGCTACTTGGATAGTGAAATTAGTTCTCTTAGAAATTAACTAAAATATCTTGTCTTGAAATATCTAGAAGGATTATTTTAATTAAAGAGGATTTTATGGTTACTTTTGTAACAATGATTAACAATGATTTTATAGTGCAACTAGCTCACTATTTTCATTCAAGATACAAGTCATCAAAGTCAAGCACATACCAAGAAGATAGTACTCTACTTAAAACCCTCAACCTCACTTATTTTAGTATTCTTACATGGGGATATTAAGGAATTTTCTAAACAATTAATATATATCATTTTTTGTTTGTGAAGGAGAATCCTGTGAGATTCAATATGGCAGTGGATCAATATCCGATTTCTTAAGTAAATATGATGTCACAGTTGAGAAGCTTGTTGTGAAACATTGGGTTAGTAGTTTTTTGATGTTAAGGATTCCCAGTTGGATATTAAAGATCTTTTCTCATCAACTTAATTTGGAATTTATGTATAAATGGATTCTTTCATGGTGCAAGTCTTTACTAAGACAACACATGAACTAGGGTTGACATTTTTTTGTCTAAGTCTAATGGAATTCTTGGGATTGGTTTCTAGGAAATTTTTGTTGATAATGTTGTTCTAGTCTAGTTAGTGTTGATAGCCTTCATTCTATAATATGAGCATATCATCTTTCTTAAACTTTGAACAAGGTTCTGAAATCAAGGGTTCAATATGCATATTTCAGGCCTATGTTGAACACTCTGTTTAAGGCATTTGTTGACAAGGTTATAGTTTTTTAATTGATTTATCTTTTTGTTGTGTTTGGAATTACTTTTGTAAAATTGTAATATACAATGCACTTTTATTATTTTTAAATTGAGACTAATAGTAATTTTGTTGGTTATACTGAGACACAACTTCATTCATGGAAAAAAAGGTAGCACATGTTGCTCATATCAGATGGCATGTTGCATATAAAGGAGGAAAGATTATAGGGTTATTGTTGGATGCATTGAAGGAGAAAACTTCATATATGGGACATGATCAACACTCTCCTTCTTGGATTCTACATGTTATAGCGTGATTTAGGAAGATTGCCCACATTGTAGAAGTTTTAAGAGATGAAAGGGGCATTTGCTTGCATTGAAGGGCTCCAAGCACGTGTTTCCATCATTACAAAAGTTTTTTGGAGAAGTTTATTTCTTGTCACTTTTGTGCATTCTAACTCAGATTTTTAGTCTTGTGAATAAAAATAAACATTGCAATACTCTATTTCTAAGCATTTTTCAAGCAAGATAGATATTTCAGACTTCTGCAAGCTATAAGAACACCTTTCTTTTAATAAAGTTCAATGATTTTTCCTTCTTAATGGATGTCTTATTGTGTGCAATTGATGATTGATGTTTATTTATATGTTTTATGTGTAAATACTCAAATATCAATCAATTAAAATGATTAAAGATATTTTAAATTAATGTCAATTAATAATTAAATTGACTAAATATACTATCAAATGAACATAAATCAGTTAATAAAAATGACTAAATATACTACCAATTAACGAGAATTAATTATTACAATGACTAAATAAATGAATACCATGGCTAAATAAATCACCAATTAACAACAATCAATGGCTAAATATACTACAAAATATACTACCAAATTAATGACTAAATATACTACTGAATTGATCAATCAAAACAACCAATAAATGACTAAAAATGGTTTAGTCATCAATTTGGTCACATTATAAATGATTGGAAATAAAATAATAATGGTCACATGACCATGCTTAGTCATTTATAAGCAGTTTTTAGTAGTTTTTAAATCATATATTATTGTTTTTTTACTAGTGGCAGTTCTTGTCACAAACAAGAATAGGGAAAATAAAACTAGATTTCTGATTAGATAATCTTTGTGTGTATTAGTTTCATCTATCCCGACTTAGTTCACTGTTTTCAACCTGATGGGATTCTTAGAAATTTGTCAAAATTTATGTCCAATTTGGGCATGGCTGGTTACTTTTACAAGACTAGAGGTCTGATAGTTTGGGTTTAGGGTCTTTGATCTCTTGTGAAATATGATCAGTATTCTTTAGAAACCCTATTGCTATATTTCAATGTTGACTTGCTATGGAGGGTTACCGGTCACTTAAGTTGTCTGATTGAACCTTTCCTTCATGCTCTTACCAACCCCTTTACCCAGCCTATCGGTCTCTTTTTGCCACTTAAGCTTAAATATTTATACTGCCAAAGGTTTTATTGGCCAGTCCCACCTAAATATTCTACATGTCCTATATGCAGTTTGGCTAACCGTCCAATTACAAGTTTCAATCTGGACCATTCCTCGCAAACCTCACAGGTTTTCCTACTGATGTCACTAAATTAGTGTGATGTCTGCGAGATGCCACCATCTAGAATATATGGAGGAGTGGGGTCTTTTCCCGAGGTGCCAACGGTGACAGATGGATGTCATTTCACTTGTGGAATTTTAATGGTAGGGATTAATAATGACCATCCCTCATAGGCCTCACATGAGGAAAGTAAATGTCACTAAAGTGCTGCGAGGTTTTCAAAAAGGTGACATGTGGCCTGGCTCTTGAAGCAATAGGGCTAGGTGGGGCCTACTGTTTGATTGCAACCTCCTGTTTCCATGGGCTATGATTGGTTGTGTTCTTTCCTAGGTAGTGATGTGGATTTTCAATGATCGTTGACTCTATCTGAGTCATCCGACTTGCCAGGTTTGTTCTACATCAATGGTGCAATTGCAAAGAAGTTACTGTTCATCTGTGTGAGGAGATTTTACGCTCTGAAACTTATTTTATTAATGGCATGAGTTTTTCAGGGGATTTCCCCCTGATCTCCTTGCGTGCGAGTGGTAACTTCCTGATAGAAACAATGATGCACTATACGCCTAAAATAAATTTGTGGTGGCAATATCAGCCACTAATCATTCACATACTCGTGCGAACATTTGGGAAATTAATACTCCCTGCACCTGATTATTCTATAAGTAACGGCTGAATTGCTCTATATTATCATTGCAATTTTTGAGTTGGTAGACGGTGGATTTGTTTGGAATCGCTAAGTTACATTTTTTCAATGGATAAGTTAGAGCCACACTGAAGTGCAAGGATAGGTGTAGGGAGTTCATGGAAATTAAAGGAATAGTGTCCTTCAGACGTTCCTAAGGAAAATTCCCAGGGTATGGACAAGAGGTCGGGGTATTGTAATTCACTTGTTGTTCTTTCTTCATGTTTTGGCAGTGATGGTTCTGAGACTGACTTAGATTATTGTTGCTATCTTGCAACCTTGACTAAGCCCATGGGTGTAAATGAAGAGGTCCTTGCAGTTGCACCAATAACTGCAATGGCACAATGCTAGGTTGCTAGAAGTCATGCTGATGTGGATGAAAAGAAGAAGGTGGTTCCACCTCTAACTGAGGCGAGAACCAAAAGCAATCGCTTGTATCGGGGCCATGTGTCAACCAAATGATTGCTAATGTTGGGTGTGTTTCTCCTGGGCGGTGATTTTTCTTGGTGTTTTGTCTTGTAAATGTGGATGTGCACGTGCATGGAACATTCTTTTTTGTTTCTTCTCCAACTAGTTACTGTGTAATCGATTTTTGATTCCTCGGATCATACATAATGTTTTCTAATGATGAGGAATGTGAATTCAAATTTCATGTTGGATGAAATTCATTTGAAATGAATAATGTAGCTTGATGCTTTGTTGCTCTCCTATCCTATAAAGGAGATTTCACAGCTCATTGTTAGGGGTCAGATTTTGGATCCAGGAGGTTTTTGAATATATTTACAGTCAGCTCATTTACAGTAGTTTTCTTGAAGGTTTTTAGTTAATATCTTTTCTAGTCGATATTTTTATGAAACAAGCAAGCTATGTTGATGTAATTATAGATATTAAAGCAATAAATGATAATCATTTTGGAACAATTGCTCTCCTAATTTTATGTCATAAGTTGTGAATGAGCCTATTAATGATGTATTCATTCACCTTCAATGGTATATTTGAATGTGCTCTTCATTTTACTGCCTTAACTCAATGATTTGATCAAATTTCTTGAAAATAAGTTATAGATTTATGATTATATATTTAGGATTTGCTAAGGAGTGTTGTTTTAAAAAACTAGAATTCGCATGATGTAAGTCATTATGGTGATATGTCCATAATATCTAGATTGTATTTTGTATGACTCCTGTGCAATGGATGGGGCACTGGCTATTTTCTTTGGGATTACTACGGGGTTGTTGTTCTGAGCATGGTGGTCTAAGATCTGAACAAAACCAAAATATTAAACCCTTTCTCTTTACGAGATGCAAATATTATACGGAAATCTTTAGTCTTGTTGCTTTAAGATAATTGTTATTATTCTTTGGTCTACCAATACCAGAATAATTACTATCTCATTGTGTGTGTAGGGACTGTAATATGTAAGAAGAAGTGTTCTTACCAGTCATAAAACAATATTATGAACACACTTAGGTTTACCCACCTTGGTCCTGCAGATTTAGAAGTGTAGGAGATGTCAGTCTTTGATTTTATCTTGTCAGTTGGCCACTAGCCTTTGTGGTTCTTTAATATAGAGGTTGGCTACCTCTTAGAGAGTTTCAAAGCCTAGATGGATTGCATTTTAAAACACCAATAGAATGGCGACTCTACTGGGGAACAGATTTAGACGTTTGGTTGCAGATGGTGTTCTTAAGAGTCATTGCATAGAGTCAAATGATTTTCCATTCTGAGTTTACATAGTGAATGTTTTCAACCCTAGAAGGAAGAAGTTGTTGAAATGATCCTAGAAATCCTATAATCTATGGTGTCTTGTTGGCAAAGGATTCGGGAGTTCTAGAGTCATTAGTTGAATGGTGGTTTTATTGGAGAGAACTTTTGAGAAATTTAAAAGAAAAAGAGAAAAGAGAAACCACAAAAGTTGGAGGCGGCTATCCAGAATCATTTGTTTAAGTGAATTTGAATGTTAAATTTGGATGGTGATAGATTGTGGTTTTGAAATACATTGGTAACAACATGGTGTGACTCTATTGTGGGTAAAAAACCTAGAATCTATCAAGCTTTGAAAAGGAATTTCATATTTCTTGTGAAATTCAGTCATCTGTTACAGAGGTGGTGACTCTGTCTGAAGAACTAGTTGATGAATAAAGGAAAAGTCCCAGATCTGTAGTACTTACAGTCAGGGAGAGAAGATTAAAAATTGTTGCCAAATTTACCAAGTATTTCATCAAATCTAAATAGTTCACTATTCCTAATTGTGATAGGTGTTTGTAATTAAGGATGAAAATGGTTCCAAACTAGATGTCTAGCATCAAGAAAGGGAACAATGATTAGATTTTTCATACTTCTAATAATGCAACATGTAAAAGGATTTATGAAACAATGTTTATGTTGCACCATATCTCTGAAAGCAAGGAATAATAACTTCAGTCACTAATGGAATCATGGTTGAGATGGTAAATGATATGTTTGATAAACATGTACCATTTTGATGAATTTTAAATGGGTATAAGTGATTTCCCATATGAAAGTTCAAACATAAATATACAAAGAAAACAAGTTGCATTAATCCCTTCAGGGTGTTTTGTAACTCAAAGGTATATGCCTTTTATTTTTAGTGATGTCAGTGGTTACCCTAATCTAATTCCTAAGAAGATTAGGAATATTTTCCTAAATATATAGGGTAGAGGGAAGAATCAACCTCTAAGCATTTACAACATTTTGTAGATGTCATGGGAGATTATGAAATCAGTCACGAGGATGTTGCTATGAATCTATTTGTACAATCCTTGGGGGGTGATGCCAGGGATTGGTTTTCATATTTACCTGCCTATTTTGTTAACTCATGGAATTAGTTGGTGATATTTTTTATGGAACAATTTGGTGAAAGAGTCGATCCCAACATATTAAGAAAAGGTTTTATGGGAATCCACATAAAAGAAGAAGAGTTAGTCCCATATTTTAATCTCATATTTTCAAGAGCTTTAAGAGAAATCCCTAGAGAAATAAGACCAAGTGAGGCTGAATGCTTAGTTGTATATCTTGGTGCTTTTGACAAGAGGATGGGTTATTTATTAAGGGATAAAGAGCCTAAAAACTTGCACCAAGCATATCAAATGGCTATGGAAATTGAAAACAATATTAAATACTCAATGATGAAAGGGTATCTGGCTACAAGTATTGATTACCCTAGCCCAACTCATACTAGTAAAATGTCCGAGTTGGTTGCTCAAAACACTGATTGTGATAAGAGTGCTTTGAAAATTGTAATATCTTCACCACTGTAGTGTGATGATAATGAAATCCAAGTTGAGAGCCATTCTAGTTTGAATGATGATGATCAAACTTCTCTTGGCCCAAAATTGTATGAAATGAAGAGGTAGGAGAAGGAATTGCCATATGAGTTTTTCTTGAGATTTTTAGAAGCCTTAATACAAATCCCTAAAGATCATAGACCTAATAACTATGAATGCATTGATTTATTTTGTGAACTTTATGAACTGAGGCTAAGTTCTTTGCCAAAAGAATTGAAACATGCCAATTTGGCCCAAGTCATTAAGTGGATAGAGATTGCAGAATTAACTAAGAATGTATCTACACAAAATGAAGATAATGCCTACTCTTTTGAAGAAATTTGGATAATTGCAAAGGAATTTGAGGGGAAAAATGATGTAGGATTATGTGAGACACCCTTTATGTTTCCTAATCCTGATTGTAATGCTCATTTCACTGAGATTTTGTTACAGGCCAGTGATTGTGATTTTAGAAGTAATGATTGTAGTATTGAGGACGGAACCGAGTTTTTCTTTTTACTAGAGTTGTATGAAAATAAAGAGCCTCATGATTTTACTTGTTTCCAAGTAAAGGAACAACTTTCAGATGATAAATATTTAGAGTATAATCCAGGTATATTGGCAATGGAACAATTTTATTGTATAAATGTTGAGGAATTTGAGGACAATGAGGTGTGTGATCAAAAGAATAGTACTGGAGACAACCAATATATTGATGAAAATATTGGTACTATTGATTTTCTTGACTGTTTGTATGAAGCTGAGATTGATTTGTTGTTATCAGGTGACATTGATATTGCTGGTGAAAAGATTCCAGCTTATAATGAAGGTGACATTGATATTGTTGGTGAAAAGTTTTCAGCTTGTGCTGAGATTTTCACTTATAAATTAACACATACAATAGGTGGTATTGAGAACAAGGAGGCCAGTGCATATTGTTGTTCCTCTATTACCCATGATGAGATTGATATATTTGACCCTATTTTTGAGGGTTTTCATTTGAGAATAAATGAAGAAGTGCAGGGGAAGATCTGTATTGAGAAGCCTGAGATAAATGTGTTTACACATTCCCTGGAGAATGATGTAGCTAATATTGTCGACATTTGTAATGCTAGGATGTTTTCCAAATCAATAGAGTTTAGGTGCTGGCAACCAAGATTATGTGGGAAATTCTAGGGTGAGGATTTCGTGAGATATGTATCATCTTTGCTGAGGAATGGAAGTATGGATAACATGCACACAGTTTTGTATGATAATTTTTAGTTTGATGTACAAACTGATTATGATTCCAGAATGTGTGATGTTGTAGACTTGATATGTTATGAATGTTTCCACTTCTCAACCCAATCAAGCCAACATTTTGTGAAATATTACCAAGGGCAGAGTAAGGTGAAATATTATCATGGTCATATGATGCTTTTAAAGTTTGGGTACAGGGCATTGACAGAATTGGTGCAGGAGAGTATTAGTAAACATTATGATACTTCCAGGAATATTGATTACCCCATTATTTTTGAAGCATCAAGAAGTAAATACTGTAGACTTGGTTTGCTCCAGGTACCTGAGAATTTTGTTTTTGATAGAGGCAAGTTTTAATTTTCTTGTTTGGTGGCTTGGGGCCACCAAGTTTGTATGCACGATTCCAATTGACAAAGCATGGTGAAATATTTTTCAAGGCACTTGTGTAATTCAGTGATCTAGTCCATGAAGCCAAAGATTCTAAATTCTTGCTATGCCTGTAGGGGTCATACATCCCCAGTTGGAGCCACTGATGGGATTCTTAGAAATTTGTCAAAATTTATGTCCAATTTGGGCATGGCTGGTTACTTTTACAAGACTAGAGGTCTGATAGTTTAGGTTTAGGGTTTTTGATCTCTTGTGAAATATGATCGGTATTCTTTAGAAACCCTATTGTTATATTTCAATGTTAACATGCTACGAAGGGTTACTGGTCACTTAAGTTGTCTGATTGAGCCTTTCCTTTGTGCTCTTATTGACCCCTTTTACCCAACCTATTGGTCTCTTTTTTCCACTTAAGCTTAAATATTTATACTACCGAAGGTTTTAGTGGCCAGTCCCACCTGAATATTCTACATGTCCTATATGTAGTTTGGCTAACCGTCCAATCATAGGTTTTGATCTAGACCGTTCCTTGCAAACCTCGCAGGTTTTCCTGCTGATGTCACTAAAGTAGTGTGAGATCTGCAAGATGCCACCATCTGGCATATATGGAGGAGTGGGGTCTATTCCCGAGGCACCAACGGTGATAGATGGATGCGATTTCACTTGTGGAATTTTAATGATGGGGATTAATAATGACCATCCCTCACAGGCCTTACATGAGAAAAGTAAATGTCACTAAATTACTACGAGGTTTGCGAATAGGCGACATGTGGCCTGGCTCTTGAAGCAACAGGGCTAGGTGGGGCCTACTATTTGATTGCGACCTCTTATTTCCATGGGCTATGATTGGTTGTGTTCTTTCCTAGGCGGTGATGTGGATTTTCAATGATCGTTGACTCAATCTGAGTCATCCGACTTGCCAAGTCCATTCTACATCAACGGTGCAATTGCAAAGAAGTTATTGATCATCCGTGTGAGGATCTTTTACGTTCTAAAACTTATTTTATTAATGGCACGAGTTTTTTAGAGGATTTTCCCCTGATCTCCTTGCGTACGAGCGGTAACCTCCTGATAGAAACAATGATGCACTGTATGCCTGAAATAAATTTGTGGTGGCAATATCAGCCACTAATCATTCGCATACCCATGCAAACATTTGGGAAATTAATACTCCCTGCACCTGATTATTCTATAAGTAATGGTTGAATTTCTCTATATTATCATTGCAATTTTTGAGTTGGTAGGCGGTGGATTTGTTTGCAATCTCTGAGTTACATTTTTTCAATGGATAAGTCAAAGCCACACCAAAGTGCAAGGATAGGTGCAGGGAGTTTGTGGAAATTAAAGGAAGAGTGTCCTCCGGACATTCCTAAGGCAAGTGCCCAGGGTATGGATAGGAGGTCGGGGCATTGTAATTCCCCTTTTGTTCTTTCTTCAAGTTTTGGCAGTGATGGGTCTGAGACTAACTCAGATTATCGTTGTTATCTTGCAACCTTGACTGAGCTCATGGGTGTAAATGAAGAGGTCCTTGCAGTTGCACCAATAAATACAATGGCACCATGCTAGGTTGTTGGAGTTCGTGCTGATTTGGATGAAAAGAAGGTGGTTCCGCCTCTAATTGAGGTGAGAACTAGATGCGGTCGCCTATATCAGGGTTGTGTGTCAACCAAATGATTGTTGGTGTTGGGTGTGTTGCTCATTGGTAGTGATTTTTCCAAGTGTTTTGTCTTGTAGATGTGGACATGTGCATGTGTGGCATGTTCTTTTTTGTTTCTTCTCCGACTGGTTACTGTGTAACCATTTTTTGATTCCTCGGATCATACACAATATTTTTTAATGATGAGGAATGTGAATTCGAATTTTATGTTGGATGAAATTCATTTAAAATGAACAATGTAGCCCAATGCTTTGTTGCTCTCCTATCCTATAAAGGAGATTTCACGACTCATTATTAGGGGTTAGATTTTGGATCCAAGAGGTTTTGAATATATGTACAATCAGTTCATTTACTGTAGTTTCTTGAAGTTTTTTAGTTAATATCTTTTCTGGTCAGGAGTTTTCTGAAACAAGCAAGCTATGCTGATGTAATTACAGACATTAAAGCAATAAATGATAATCATTTTAGAACAATTTCTCTCCTAATTGTATGTCATAAGTTGTGAATGAGCCTATTAATGATATATTCATTCACCTTCATTGGTATATTTGAATGTTCTCTTCATTTTCCTTCCTTAACTCAATGATTTGATCAGATTTCTTGAAAATAAGTTACAGATTTATGATTATATATTTAGGATTTGCTAAGGAGTGTTGTTTTAAAAAACTAGAATTTGCATGATGTAAGTCATTATGGTGATATGTCCATAATATCTGGATTGTGTTTTGTATGACTCCTACCTAATGGATGGGGCACTGGCTATTTTCTTCAGGATTATTATGGGGTTGTTGTTCTAAGCATGGTGGTCTAAGATCTGAACAAAACCAAAATATTAAACCCTTTCGCTTTACGAGATACAAATATTATATGGAAATATTCAATCCTGTTGCTTTAAGATAATTGTTATTATTCTTTGGTCTGCCAATACCAGAATAATTAATATCCCATTGCATGTGTAGGGACTGTAATCTATAAGAAGAATTGTTCTTACCAGTTATAAAAAAATCTTATGAACACACTTAGGTTTACCCACCTTGGTCCTGTAGAGCCAGAAGTGTAGGAGATGTCAGTCTTTGACTGAATCTTGTTAGTTGGCCACTAGCCTTTGTGGTTCTTTAATATAGAGGTTGGCTACCTCTTAGAGAGTTTCAAAGCCTAGCTGGGTTGCATTTTAAAACACCAACACAACCCTTAGGTATACTTCTGTAAAAATATTCACAATTCTATGATCTTTGGATTGACATTTAAGGAACAAACTAAGGAAACCACTACGAAATTCTTGAGGTTCGATCTAATCATATTTTCCAATTTAATAGAAGTACAAGGATAGTTTATCTTTAATATCAATCCACTGTTTTTTACAAACATTTTGGTATCGTATCCAAGGAATGGTTTTAAAGGACTGTTATTCTAGTGAATTAAGTTAGAACCAGTGCGCTAAGGTGAAAGTCTGTGCGACCGTCAACATAGCTCAAGTAATTAACCTTTGTTTGATCTATTATGAATCATATAAATGCATGAATAGTATTAGGGAAAGTAAAGGAATATTTGTTAAAAAGGATAATGGAAGTAGTTCACAACAAGAAAACTCACAAAATAAATTAAAACCATTAGTTGTGCACACACCATCTAAGAAAGAGTTAGTCAGACTAGATATTAGAAGATGTGTCATTGAGTCTACCACTATTGATTCTCCTTCTATTATCTATCAAGAGTCATTTGAAAAATTATATAAAAGGGTTGCTAAAATATTCCAAGAATCTTATGAAATTTGAAGTGGGAAGACCCCATGCTACCTTAAGCCATTCACAACTTTCTACACTCCTTGGGAATTTGGAACTATGGATAACAACAACAACAACAATGGGAGAGCATTGACCAACAAACCTATTACATTTGAGTTTAACATTGCACATCCAGAAGAGGATGCCTCTATGAAGAACATATCACACTTAACTTCTCCTATCTTTTGAAGTCTTTCAATGGAAGACCCCGATATGTTCCTTTTTGAATTTTATATTTTGTGTCACAGTTATAATTATCATAATGATATGCAAAAACTAAAAAAAAAAATTAGGCTACTCTAAAGGATGCATCACTTAGATGGTTTATGGGATGAGGATGTGAAACCAGATCCATAGTTGAGACGATATGAAGATAAATTTCCTGGAAAAATACCAAGACTATTGTAAAACCAAGGAAACATGAGATGAGATATTCCACATAATGTAATATGAGGAAGAAACTTTAGAAGATTATTTGGAGGGTTTCCTATTTAGTCTACAAAGAACTAGGTACAAAGGGTTAACTCATGACACTGTAAAAATGCTCTTTCTTAGGGGGATTAGGGATGAATGTTTGGATACTTTGAATCTTATGGGTGGAGGATATATTTCTAAGGTGAGATTTGATCATATTTGTGATGTGTGTAGGAACTATTCAAGGTCCACCCATTCAGCCAGGGGGTACATCAGGAAACATGTCTCTTCCAGAGGGACATCAGGAGTTACAAAATGATAACTAGGTACATTGCTTGAGGACCTCAATACTACTGAGTCACATGGGTAAGTAGATCGATACCTTGTATACACGAAGCAAGTAGGAGGAGGCTAAAAAATACCTTGCTTTCATTTGCCCTATTTGTCATAAAAGGCATAATAGTGAAGAATGTACATACAATAGAACAAAAATATCTTTTTTGGAAGATGCCAATAGAGACACCATTCTAAAATCTCTTCCAGTAGGCATGATTGAATTATAATATACAAATGAGCCTATTTACCTTATGGCCCAAAGGAGGCCTTGGCACCATGAGGAATGTCCCCAAATGATTAATAGGCATCGCCTCCAAGTCCTTTTCAAAAAATCCTTTCCTTAACCAACCTAGATGGTTTGGAGGTTGGAAACAACCTCCATACTACCCCAAGTGGACAAAACAATATCTGCATGCTCCATAATCATGGCAAGCATGGCGAGTGCCATCATTGACATACACACAATATTAATCATTTCCTTCATATCCACCACCTTCAACAATAGATCCCTATCAACAATCCCAACAACTTTTACCACCTATTCCATCATCATCTATTCAATGATTTAGTTCAACTCAAATACCAAAAGAGGCACCTATGCTTGCACAACCATCACCCAATTTGAATAATAAGGTGTCTCAATCTATTTACAACAATGAGGTGGCAGTATACCCAACTTATCCTATTACTACATTAAAAATTGATGGTGTACAATTAAGATCAGGAAAGAATATTCAAGGGCCAACTATCACAGAGGTAGAGGATTGTCCAGTAGATCCAAAAGAAGAAAAACCAAGGCCCCCATTTCCTGATAGGTTACAAGAATAGCCAAAACAATAAGAAACATCTCAATAGAGTTTTGATTTTATGAATGAGTTATGCAATGTTAACATTAAAATTCCTCTTTTGCAGGCCATTTGAGATGTTCTAGTGTATAAAAAAGTAGTTAAGGAACTATGTGGGAGAAAAAAAATAGAAGAAACAATACCCCAAGACAGTCCAAGTCATTGGACAACTTGTAGATTTGATTTTGGGAAGGATTTTTGTTCCTAAGTATGAAAATATTGGGAGCCCAATGGTAAAGGTGCATATTGGTGATATAATTATTCCAAATACACTTGTGGATTTAGGAGTAGTCATAAATGTAATGAAAAATGAGACTAAGGAGAAACTAGCCCTTCAAGGACTAAGACATACTCCAACAGTCTTGCAAATGGAAGACTGTTCCTTTGTAAAACCAGAAGGTATGATTGAAGACGTTATTATTTTTGTTGAGTCTTGGGAATATCCTATAGATTTTATGATTTTATATCCAAAAATTAAGCCTGGGGGATACCCCTTAATTTTAGCCAGACCTTGGTTGGCTGCAGCTAATGCTTTTATGAATTATAGGTCTTGTACATGAGGATTTTGAATGGGGAAAAAATGAAGCAACTGACGTTGTACCCTCTAGCACAACCATTATTGGAAACAAATTGTCCATTATGGATTGATAGTGATTTAGATGAATCTTTTCCTATTTTAAAAATTGATCAAAGTAGGGAATTTGAGGAAATATCAAAAGACATTTTTCTTAATAATTTATTACAAAATCACTATTTATTTGATAAAATTTTAGACAATGATTTTGCCTTCAGGTATAAATGATAATTGCCCTTTTGCGAATTTTCCATTAGTTAATAATTCATAATATATTCAGTATTTCATTAATTTGCATCAATTATTACCACACACTTGTATATATAGTCCCTTTTTAGTACTTGAGAGTTCTAATACATCCTCATATACTTCTTAATTGCTTGCTATAAATACTCATATCAAGTCTCAAGATATGGAAGTTTTAACTGGAAAAATGCTTCATATAAACCCCAAACTGAGTCCCTCATAGTTAAAGCACCTTATTTCTGTGTTGCATTCCCATAATGATTCCTTTTCTTGGGATTACCAAGATATGAAAGAAATATGCCCTACCACTTTCACACATCATATCTATATAGAGGAAGGAAGTAGACCTGTAAGACAACCACAAAGAAGATTGAACCTTATCCTACAAGAAATTGTTAAGGATTAACTTCAAAAGTTACCCACATAGGATTAATCTATCCTATCTCCAATAGCCAATGGGTGTCACCTCTTTTGGTAGTTCTTAAAAAGAGTGGGAAGTGGTGAATATGTGTAGACTACAAATCCCTTAATAAGGCTGCCAAGAAAGACCATTTTCCACTACCCTTTATTGATCAGGTCTTAGATACCCTCGCTGGAAAGAAGTGTTTTTCCTTCCTTGATGGATTCAGTGATTATAATCAAATCTATATAGTCCTAGAGGACCAAGAAAAGACTACCTTTACATTCTTGTGGGGTAAATTTTCTTATTATGTCTTACCTTTTGGGTTGTGTAATGCTCTTGCTACCTTCCAGCTAGCTGTCTTAAGTATTTTTGCAAATTTGATTCATGATTGTGTGGAAGTGTACATGGATTATTTACTATTTATGGAGACATGTATGAGAAAGAAAATAAAAATATTGAAAATTTCTTAAAATATGCATTGATACTAATCTTTCTTTGAGTCATGAAAAATGTCACATCTTAATGATTGAAGTTATCATCTTAGGAAATTATATTTCTGCAAAAGGAATTGAGGTAGATCCCAAAAAGGTTAAGATAATTCAAGACTTACCTATACCTACTTCTCAAAAACATGTTCATAGTTTTTTGGGTCACACTAGATATTATAGATAATTTATTCAAAATTTCAATAAAATTTCCTCACCTCTTTTTCTTTCGCTAGGTAAAGATCTGTTGATTTTTTGTGGATAATAGAATGCCAACATGACTTTGAAGAAATCAAAGGGAATCTTATAAATATACTAGTTATGCGAGGACCCGATTAGGAATTGTCATTGCACATCCATACCAATGCTTCAGATAATTCCATGGGAGCGGTATTGGACAAAAGGAAGATTCTCTCTTTTGTTTCATTTATTATATCAGTAAGAATTTAATTGGTGTAGAGGTAAATTATATAATAACCAAAAAGAAATTTTTGGTTGTAGTCTATGCAATAAATAAATTTCACCATTATATAACTAGGTATAAAGTCTTTATACATACGAATCATTTTGCTATTAGATTTTTGATGAATAAGACAATTGTTATGGGACAAGTTATTCATTGGTTGCTCTTGTTGCAGGATTTTGATATCACTATTCTTGACAAGCCAGGATGTGAAAACATTGCTTTTAATTTTCTATCCAGGATGTAGTGTAATAATAAACCAATTCCTATGGATGATGCCTTTCTTGATGAACACTTTTTTGACATTTCTGTAAAAATCCCATGGTTTGTCAATATTGCTAATTATCTTGTCACATGCAGGTTTCCACCCCACTTTTCTCCAAGAGAACAAAGAAAGCTTATGAATTAGTGGGAAATATAGTTGGATTAATGGTTTACTCTTTCATATTAGAATTGATAATATCATGCATTGATGTATTGCAGATTAGGATGTCTTTTACATACTCCGCGCATGCCATTCTGAGCCTTATGGAGGTCACTTTGCAGCACAATGAACTGCTAACAAAGTTTTGACTACATGATATTATTGGCCAATGATCTATAAGGACTGTAAAAGGTTTATTTAGCATTGTGATAAGTGTAAGTGTATGGGTCAACCCACACACTCTGATGAGACTCCCTTACACCCATAGTTATCAATTGAACCATTTAAGAAATGGGGTTTGGATTTTGTAGGACCCATTAATCCTCCTTCTAGGAACAAAGAGTATATTTTGGTTTGTATCAATTATATCACTAAGTGGGTAGAAGTAGTAGATTTAGAACATGCTAGAGACACTAAAGTTGCTAAATTATTATATTCTGATAATTTTACTAGGTATGATGTAACAAGATAATTTTTTATAGACCAGGGAACGCATTTTACCTCTGATTTGATTGTAGCATTGGTTTGGGAATATGAAATCAAACACCAAAAATCTTCCCTATACTATCCACAGGCCAATGGGAAGGTGGAAGTAACTAATCAAGAGTTGGAGACTACTCTCACAAAGAATGTGGCATTACACAAGGAAGATTGGGCAGATCAACTTCTTGAGGTAGTTTTGGCCTATTAAATAACTTGGAAGATGACCACAGGGTTGACACCATATGAACTTATCTACAAAAAAAGGTTGTTTTGTCAATCAAATTTGAAGTCAAGACTCTCTATATTTCTCTTCAACTAGGGATGAATCTTAGTGAAGCCCAAATGGAAATTATCACTCAACTCCATTCCTTGGATGAAATGCGCTAGAAAGCCCTTTTTCATGTAGAGGTGGTGCAAAAATAGAGAGCACAATGGCATGAATGCTTCATTCAGCCATGAACATTCCAACCTGGGGACTGGGTGTTGCTCTATGACTCTCGATTCCAATACTTCAAAGGGAAATTTCACACTTTATGGCTTGGTCCCTATAAGATTGAATTTTTTTATGATAATGGTGTTGTTAAGTTGTGCACTGTGGATTCAGAGTGCATGGATCTTCTTGTCAATGGGCACCATTTGAAGCTATAAAAATGACCCCTTTCAAAAGAAAATTTTTCTTGTACTGTGACAAAGGAAATTACTCTTGTTTCTATCACCTCTTCAGAATAAAATAATATATAAAAAAATGTATTAAAATATCCAATAATAAAAACCTTTGGGAATTTTTGGCCAATTAACACTTGAAAACCAGATTCCAATAGGTGTTAACTGCTAAATAAAATTAGAGGTGAAAACCAATTTTTTGATGCCTCTAAGCGGTGATAGGGTGAAAATTGAGATATCGATGGTCTATCATTGTAAAAAAAAAGAATAAAAAGAGGAAAATAAACAAATGGTAAAAAAATTCTTGTCACTTTTGTGTTAGGACTTCTTGGGGATTCGATATTCCTATCACTACCTATTATATGGTGCGAGAGGATTTCTAATTTCTCATTGCATTAGGAGATATCTTTTTTTATACCTTCTCTTTTTTTCAGCCTCCACCCTTTGTCATAAATTCATTTCAATTGCCTATTTATATGAGATTTACAGTTCTATTAGGAATTCCTTTTTGTCATGCTTTGGATAGGAACTTCCACTTATGTGATTTTTTACAAGCTTCTTTTTTGATGGTTACTATCATCTTAAATACAAGAACTTCATTTTTTTTCTTCTCCTCCAAATGTCATTTCCTATGTATGTGATCATCATTCACTGGATTGCTTCTTTTGCACACTTTCCAACTATCATTTCCTATGTATGTGATCATCATTCACTAGATTGCTTCTTTTGCACACTTACCAGCTATCATTTCTTCATCCATCTTTCTCCATATTCTATCTTTCATCCTCTTTGGTGGAATCATTTTCAACCTCAGCAATACCTCCTCATGTGCTAGCGTCCTCCTCTTCTATCCTCTCTAAGATGCGTTGTCCTTTCTAATATTTCTTGCCAATTTCTCATTACTCATTGTTGATGCCAAAATTTGACAAGCAATAGCCTTATGTGAAACTCAGTTAATGGGGGGACCAATTGTGCTAAACCGAGTAACCTCCATGTTTTTAAAGACATCAACTTCTTCTATAATTTGGGGTTTGGAATGGGAAAAGGAAGAAAATATATAAAATAAAGATCTAACTAAGGAAATGTGCCAAGATGTAGGTTGGTTTAGGCATGGGAAACCTTCCTTTTAGATGTAGTTTGAGGGTCATTCAACAATATACTATGTCCAAGAATAACAAAAATCAAAGATGAAAACCTGAATAGTTTATCAAATAACATAAAATAACTCCCATACACATTCACTAAAAAGAAGAGTCTGAGACATGGTCTAAATCAGAAAAAATATATTAAAATTATAGAATTTCTGCAAACAAACTACCTAGTACAATAATGACATAGTATAATGTTTTGTCAAATATCTAAGAAACATAAAGGTTGAATAATGGCACAGTCTATGAGTCTTATACAATAGTCTAAAAACAATACAAAAGGCTTGGTGTCTTTTCACTATTTTTCTGTACATTTCAAGCTCATTTTCGGAAAGAAGAAGTAGTATTTATAGAAAATGGTCCCATCGCCTGAAGGGCAGTAACAAAAAAATTCCAAGGAAATAGAAATGATTTCCATCTCAATGATTTCCCCAGGCTGTTGCAATAGAAAATATTTTGAGCCATAGAATGCAGTTGCCTTCAAGCCAGATGCATCCCTTGCAAATGATAGTGGTGGTCCTAATGTAGAAGCAACAAACTCCTATGTAGACATGTGTCACTTGCCCACAAATTCAGTTAAGACACATGGAAATATGGTAAGGCTTGTTGCTTGTTCTTTCCTTCCCTTCAATGAAATCCCCATGGAGAAGACCCATGCAAAATTATTTGTTACTATTGTTGATTGTGCAGTTCACCAAAAAGGTGTACACAAAATGATGTTATGCATGTGGGCACAACTTGATAGAGAAGTGAAGGGAAGCTCAAAGGTGCATGTTGCTGACACATGGAAGCATGCAGAGCTTAGTAGAAAAGTGAGATGAAATCCTTGCGAGGAGCACACAACATACACATGGCGACATTAGGTGAAGCTCTTTAGAAAGGGGCCCAAAGATATTCAAATATATGGGACACAAGTGAAAGCTAAGAAAAATAGTATTTATCAACCTAAAGGGAGCTCAAGGGATTTTATATCCATAGCTTTTGGTGACTACTAGGGGTGTTTCGCCTACAGAATGGGGAACCCAAAATTTCTAGTTCTAGGACTAGAGTCTTATTCATTGGGTGATGAAATCAGAGCTTTGAGAGAGTAGTCTGCAAAGGTAGCCAGTCGGCCTTGGATGGCATTGATATAGAGTGTAGATTCTCTTGCACCTCATGTAGATCATTCAATTTTTTGAATGGAAGCTTCATGGATATCTAGGTCCTAGACTCAAGTTGAAAGAGTAGCCATGCAATCTGATGAGTGACACCCTCTATATCCTTAGCAGTAATGAGATTGATTGAAGTTATAAAAGGAAGATATGTCCTACTACTTCTCCTCAGTCTTCATTCTAATCTTCTCTTTTGTAGCCACCATATCATCAGAGAGAAACAGGGAGGGCATGCCCATCTGAACAAGTTGGGAGAATTTTCCCTGCATACTATTCATAGATCAACTAAGTGTGGTAGATCAATCACTATCACGGAGGATGGCTACGTGGGAATGAATAAATTATTTTGTTGTCTTGGTAGTTGACTTCCGGTCCTCAATCCCTACACTTACTAAGTCCTCATTCGACATTATGTACAACTTATCTAGCAACTTTTCTACCCCAAGAACCCTCTCTATAATGAATTTTGGGAATTTCTCAATCATTCAGTGAACTTCCCTGCTCAAACTTGATGCTTCCACCATGAACTGAAGTGTCGGTTGAAGAGTCAGATAGAAGGCCTTGACCTTTTCCTAGTATGAAATATATAGTAGTTGGGCTACTAGAGGGAGGTCTGACTAGGCAGCAAGAGGTTGGGGAGGACTATTTAAAAGAAATTTTTTTTCATCCCTCAACCCGATGTCTTGTATTAGTTCTGCAATTTTCTTGTCCATAGTGGAGAGTTGTTCTTGTAGGGTTCTCAACTCGGCAAGCCATTTTTCCTCAGCCTAGATTTTGGCTGCCGATTCCCTATCTAGGGAGAAACTTACTTCTTGGATATCCTTCTCGAATTGAGCTTGTCAGCCCTAGAAGTTTGGTTCCCTCTCCTACATTATCTTCTCCAATTGAGCATGTTGATGTTGAAACCCTTCATTATTTTGTTGCATCTCCTCCTCTTCTCGTGCCAACCAGTCTTATAATTCTTGGTTTTTCTATTGTAAATCATCAACCAAGTTGGGATCTTGGGATTGGAACTTTGCGAATTCCTCCTAGAGCCTAGCATGTTCTTCTTGGGCTTTCTATAACAAGCATGTAAATTCAACGTCTCTTTCCTTGTCCTTAATTAGTAGGACCTTTATCCTTTCCTTAACATTTTTTAGCTCATATTATTTCTTCTTTAGTTGGCAACCAGACTTGAGAAAGTCGATAGTCACCACACACTAGGTCTCCTCCATGAGCTCAACTTTATCTTGCGATTGAGGTACGTGTAGATAGAGTCGCATAACATGGATGGTGTAATCTTCGGGTCACATATCTCCTTGAGGCTTGATGACATTCGAATGCATGGTTGCAAAGTGCAATGACTACTAAGCCTCATTGAAAATTTTCTACACCTTTGGCTCTATCGACCTTTTAGCATCCTTGTCCCTTTATTTCTAGACCCTGAGAGCCCGTCCTTGTCTTGTTTTATCACCCTCCAACAAAAATTTCAGCTTGGTCTAAGTGTCAATTCGGGGATCATAAGCTTGATAGAGGTGTTGCAGAAATTTACCTAAGGGAGGAAAGTAGTGAATTAAGTGGGGATGAATGCAGCTAGAACACACATAAATTTCCTAAGTGAAAATAATTTGTGACAGAAGCAACAATAATTTACAGCTGAAAATAAACACACTTTGCTAAATTAAAAATACTAAAATCAAACTTTAATGAAATATTACATTCCAAAATTGAATCAAAAAATCTTTTATCAAACCAAAGTATAATAAATATGATAGAATTTAAATCACACAACTATTAAATTTTGAAAGCTATTGAAATGAAATCAAATATAAAATAAATAAATGTCATCGTGCTTCACTAGGGAGTGGGACCTTGCTCTATGGTTTGCAGGTGAGATGGGATGAGAGCCTTTCTATGTTGTTGTGATCAGAAGAATCATTTTATTTTATTAGAAATGATAAAATAATCTACATACAATATCCCCTTTACAACATGCTAATTCACCACCCTTTATAGCTATTACATTGCCTTATAAGGCGTGAAACAAATTACAAGCTATTTACTATTCATGCCCTTCCTCTTATTTCTACATGTAGATTTGTTGCATTATTTTTGTAATATTATGCATATGATTTTCCACAATACCAAGTACATTTTTTTACAGACCTATTGTTTTTCATTTTCTTCTATTCCCTTGTTGTCTTTTATGGTACTATTTATGGCTTGTGGGTTGGAATAAAACAAACCATAAAAATAGGTATTTATTTTTTCTTCGCTCACCATAACTTTATTAGTTACAAAATCAAATAATATATTCTATTTTGTGCCATATGAGTATCACAATAAATATTTATTTAAAATGAAATTAATAGCTGAAATTATTTTTTGCTGTGTAGGTGACAAGAATTCTATGTGCTGGTGACAGGAAATCTGCATGCTGCAAGATGTATTTTCCAAGGATTGAAATTATAATGCTTATTAGTAAATACAACCAATCATGAATTTCCATATTTTATCTAAGAATATATTAAATACCACTTATATATTTAATAATATGCAACATAAAATAGTAAAATGGTATGATATGAAACACAAATGGAATGTGGGAATGGGTATGAAGGCATTGAATTAGGATAAAATATGGCATAAATGGGACATAATTGGCTCTCATCAGTTATATTTCCATTCTTCACAAATCAACACTAGCCCCAGATGATCCAGCCTTACCTCTAGCAGCTTTTGTGTCTACTTATTTGCCATAACCACTATTTTGAAGCTTAGTGGGAAATAGAAAAATCCTTTCTTGGCCTTCCCTCCACAAAAGGTATAGTCAATAACTGAAACTTGCCAAAACATCTCAAGGGACAACACTCAATCTATGATGCATGTCGGGAGCCAGAATGGTTCCTCAATAAAGCCATTCATCCAAATGTGAAATCCTCCTCGTGAAACTAGTCACATTTAGGAGTGGAACTTTGCATCCACCCTTTTTGGTCAGTGAGAAGTTGATAAAGACCACCATCCTCGCTCAAGTCTTGTAGAATTGGAGTCAAGAAATAATCTGAGAATGCATAATAGTCATAAGTTGTGGAGAGGAGAGGAGTCCATACAAAAACTAACCTTCTTACTCCCTTTTCATGAAAAATAGCTAACCTCATATGTTTTTAAAGAAGTCAAGGTTTTGATGTAAAAACATATGAGCAAGGAGAGAAGGAAACCTGAACTTATGTTTTTTTATTTATTCCTTGATTTGGCTCATCATTTCTTAGACAATGATTTTCGTGAAGTCATACCAGAATAAGGAATGTTGTCTCCTCAACTGAAAACCTAGACCCAGTTGGAACTCTTGCGACCATTTGTCCTCGTCCATGCCACAAATGAAAACCATCATAGAGAAGACATCTTGCATATCCAGTTTAAAAGTGTTGTGCATGACTAGAATTTTTGGTGGCTTTTCCAAATCTTCTTGAGATCTTTGGGTTTCTTGGTTATAAAAATCCATAGCCTGATCTCTACCTCTCCAAAAGTGTTCCCCTTTTTTTGGAGTGAATGAATCCATACTTTTTGCTCTAGAGCCCCTTCTTGGGGTGCATAGCATGTCTTTGATATCCTTGTCACTTATTATAACTCTTAGCTCTCAGCCTTCAATGACATTAGTATTTGGATTGAAATGCTGAATGCCCTCATGAACTAGCTCCAGGTAGTAATGCACAAAAGGGACCATATACTATGGGAATATGCAGAACCATTGCTTGTATGCCAACTAATGTTCGCTAGTGGCCACTTTCATTCATTTGCATGTTGCTTCCCTAAGACCCTTAGGGTTGGTTTTGAGGATGTAATCATGAATTTTATCCCATTCTTCCTATATCTATCTCTGGTCACTGTGAGTTTTCTACTTTTCTACATCTCTCATGTGAACCCAATTTGTCTTCTCTGGTATTCCACGTGAAGCATAAGAGGTATCATAAAAAATATTGGACATGGGTGTCACACACATGGTGTCAAACAAGCTTTGGGTCACCTCCCCTTGCGCTTCCATTTGAGGATTTTTGGCCATTTCCTTCTACTATGGATTTATGTGATACAATAACATCCCTTGCTCTACAAAATACACTTCTTTGAAAAAACTCCAGTATTGGATGAATGAAACCTAAACAAAAAACACCAATACAAGGCTTGTACTGAACAAAAATTCAGATGGATTCTTGTTCTTTGTTTGGGTTTGACTCATTCAAGCACAGGACATCATTAACAATTATTTCTCTAAACTTGGCTACTTCGATTCCTCACACATCACATTTGGGTTTTTCTCAGCAAGTTGTGTATTTATTTTTACTCCTCATGCTTTTCCTTCACATGCATGCTTATTTTTTCTAAAACCAAAGTTAGAAACAATGGTAGCCTTTTTGCATTAAATTCAACATTTACCACCAGCTCCCTTGCTTATGTGAAATGAATTTATTGCCCTTTTGAAAAGATAAGAATTCATAATGATAGTTAGTAAGCATGTCCTATGGTGTGACTTTCTTGGGAAATTGAGTTGGCGATTGAAAGCATATAAACCTTTCGCATGCTTGGCAATTAATATCTTAAAAAGAATGATTAAGCCAAATATTTAATGAGTACTTTAAAAATATTTGAGTTCTCCCTTGAAGGTTGAAACATGCTTGCATCATGACACACCAACATCTAACCATATGGGTGATCATTTGGGACTACCACCAACTTGTTCTATTTAATTACCTCTCCTTAACCTTGCATGCAACAATTTGTACATGACAAATGCAATTGGGTAGTAAATTTGAGTCAGCTCTTGGTGGGGTTTTCAAGTTAATACTCAATTAGCATCATTCTTATGGCATGTAGGTACCTTTGACATTTCTATAAATAGACCCCAAGACAACAAAAAAATCATACTTAGTAATTGGGAAGAATTAGCACTTGGGTAGTTGGGTAGAATTAGGTGTCATGAATAGTCCTATTAGGCTCGCTAGCAAGAAGTCTCAGATGGATTTTTTAGGAAAATTTTATAATAGGTGTTTGAAATGAATGATGAAGAACAAGAATTTATTGGCCATCATAGCAAAGAAATGGATATTGGGTAGGGAGTGCATAGAGTACAAAGACAAGTATAGGTTCAATACTAACATTTTCTCTCACTTTGTTGTGTCTTTGCTTGATATATAGGTCCCTAAGCCAATGATTCTACAACTTACATTGGAAATCTTCCTAAAGCGGTACCTTGGCAGCCTTGAAGAGATTGTGGTGAATGTGGTGTATGGCTTGGGTATTCCTATGATGAGCAACCTTTGCAAACATATTGAAGAAGATGATGTGGTGTCATGGGTGCTATTTCTGATTGGATTCCACATTCTAACACATGAAGAGCACCACAAAAGGGTCACTCGTGCTTGCTACTTCTTGCTATGCTACTACAATGTGGTGTTGTTCTATGATGTAGAGTGGTACACTAATTTTAGGGACTTGGCGTATCCTCCAACACTGGTCGTTGCTATTGTTAATGCTCCTATTGTTGTTCATGATCCTACTGCTCATGTTAATGATCCTATTGACAAATTTTACCTAGATGTTGTTTCTGATGATGCTATTTAAGACTCATCATTTTTCATATATTTTCTGTATATATTCCTATACAAGGATTTTACCGTATAGAAAAACTGCATAGTATATAGATATAATTTTTTTAGAAGTATGGCCTCAGAGCTATTTTGGAAGTGTAATATCAAAGCATATGATACTATTGAATGAATATACAACTTTTACTAATTTTTTTATCTCTTTTTCTTTTTTCTATTCTGCATTATGGGTTCCCTTTTCTCTACTTCTTTGAGTACCTTTTCAATTTCGCATATGGGTTTTTTTCATTTTTTGCATATGGGTTTCTTTTGAAAAGACAGGCCAAACAAAAGAACACTAAGGAAAATTTACAATAATTACATATTTACATAGGCTGAACAATTAATAAAGCTTAATTGAACAATTTAAGGTGGATTCTGTTAATCAGAACCCCCAATGCCTATTTCTCCATATTTTCTAATTTGAATGTGTTGTGTTGCCTGCATTGAATTATTCTAAAAGGGCCTTCCCATAGGCTATCAAATTTTCCATGTTAGCTAGTATTTGTGGCCCTCTCATTAAACTTTAGCACTAGGTCTCCACATTTGAGACCTTGGTCTAAGGTTTTCTTGTCAAACTACCTCTCAACCACTTGTTGGAGGTTAGACATGGTTGTTAGGGCCTTTTCTCTTTTTTCTTGTACTTCCAATAACCCGGACAACTAGACCTCCATGGCTCTATTTTCCTCAACCTCTAGGAATTTGAGCAACTGTAGTGTAGGAACCTCCATGGATATGGGCAATAGTTCTTCTTTCCTATACACTAACTCATAGGTGTGAAGTCTTGAGGACTTGGTTAGGAGTTATGCGGTTTTCCTAGAGTGTTTCCCAGGCATTTTTGTGCCACTCTCTTTAATGTTCTAACCTGATTCTTTTAATGAGTCAGACCAATTTTTTATTATTCGACTCGACTAGGCCATTTCCCTATGGGTAGTAGTTTGAATATTTTATTAAGAATATTCCATGCGTGAGTGTGAATTGACATACCTTAGAACCTAGGAAATCCTTGGCATTATCGGAGAGGATGGTCTTTGGTGGGCCAAATCTCATTACCAGTACCTCGAGGAAGTTCACAATCTCTAGCTCTATTGCATTCTTCAGGGGCATGGCCTCAGTCCACCTGGTAAAGTAGTCCATAGCTGTGAGGATCCATTTGTGTCCCGCACTAAAAGTGGGATTAATCATCTTGATAAAATCTAGGCCCCATTGTGCAAAGGGTTCATCAACCACTATCGAGTTGAGAGGCATTGCTGAGTTTTTTCTCCTTGGTGTGAAGAATTGGAATTCCTTGCAAGGCTTAACCAAAGAGTATGAGTCATTGAATAGTGTAGGCCAAAAATATCTGGCACACATAATTTTGATAGCGGTGGTCCTCGAAGTGAAATATCCACCCATAGGACTGCTGTGGAAAGTGTCAAGAATTTTCCTCCCATGTTTTGCATTGACACATCATAGTAGAATTCCATTGAAGTTCCTTTTGAAGAGGAACCTTTCAATAAGTGCATATCCATTGTTTTTTAATCTATAGAATCTTCTCTTCTAAGAAGGAAGGCCCGGTGGATATTTTTTCTATGCATGAATCTTACCTTGTTTGCTAGCTAGCAACCTTCAGACTTGGGTTCATTTGTTAGAAGAAGTTCAGGTTGCTCTTCTTCAGCTACCATTTCCTCATCATATGCCAAATACTTGCACAATCCTCTTCCTCAAATGGTCTTTGTGGGCTTGACCTCAATATCATATTTGAGGATCTTAGTGATCCAATTGGCCCTCTTTTCGGTGATTTCTCCCTCCATGATATACTCACGTACACTGGAATGTGTGACATATACAATCCTCTTGTTGCAAGATATGAGGTGTCAAAAATTATTGAGTCCCTTAACAATGGTGAATGCTTTCCTTTCAACAATGTTGTAGTTCATCTCATAATATTTTAAGGTTTGGGAGTGAAATTATATTAGATGTTCTTCCTTTGCTTCATCATCCTTTTGGGTCAAAGCAGTAGTGATGCTGGATTTTCTACTGAATACATACATTATGAAGTCCTTTGATAGGTCTAGATTTACAAGCATAGGAGCTGAAGAAGTAGCGTCCTTAACCTTCTCAAAGTCTTCTCTAGCTTCCTTTTTCCATTTGAACAATTGATCCTTTTTTAGCATTAGGGTGATAGGTCCAATTATTCCTACAAAATCATAAATGAATTTTCTCACAAAATTTACCTTTCCCAGAAAGGAATAAAATCCCTTCTTATTGATTGGAAGGGGAAGCTCTCTAATTTCCTTTACCCGCTCCATATTGATTGCAATTCCATCTTTGGACACTACATGTCTCAATAGTTTTCCTTGCACCACTCTGAAAAACACATTTTTTTTGGGTTCAAGGATATCTTGAACTCCTGATTTTTTTTAAAGAATAGTTAAGGTGATCAAAATGATCATCCTTATGCTTGGAGAATACTATAAGATCATCTAGGTAGGTCAAGATGATTTTATTGATCAAGTCCCTAAAAGTGATATCCATTATCCACTAGAAGGTGGCTCCCACATTTGAGAGGCTGAAGGGTATTTTTGCATATGCAAACGTTCCCCACTTAGTAGTGAATGTTGTTTTGTGTTAGTCCTCCTCTTTTTCCTAGATCTGGTTGTAACTGGAGAAGTTATCCAATAGCGAAAACATCTCTGACCCTGCCACTTCTTACAAGATAAACTCCATGGAAGGCAAGGGGTAGTGGTCCTTCAGGGATGCTCTATTCAATTCTCACAAATCAACACATAGGCAGATGTCTTTGTTCTTATTTTAGACTAGAACTAGGTTAGATACCCATGTATTGTGCTTGATCGAGAAGATGATTCAGGACTGAATTAGCTTTGTCAACTCTAGTGCCATCAAGGCTTCAATCTTTAAATTCACCGGCCTCTACTTCTAGCGAACAATTTTTTCTTCTTTCATCAATTCTATAGTATGTTGGATGATTTTGGGATCGTATCCCTTGAGGTCATTATATAACCAGGCCACTACTCCATATTCTCATAGAGATGGATGAGTCTTTCTTTATCATGTTGCAGGACATCTTTTCCAACTTTGAGCCTCCTTCCATCTCCAAGTTGAAGATCTTCATAGTTGATTTTGTCCACTACAAAATTCTTCTTGTCATTTATTGCATCATCATAATTGAACATGTTTTTGAGTGACCAATCCTTTTGGGAGTTTGTTGGACATTAACTAAATGATTTGAACTTCATATGCCTCGACAATTCTCAATTGGAGTTGCTCAACAAAATCTCCTAACCGTTGGATGAATGAGGTGATGTGTTCATCACTTTCGAACACTTTCCATCTTTGATCATTATTTGGGATTACTGGTCAGACAATCACTCGTACAGAGTGTATGTTATAAATTAAATTGAAAGCAAGATCAAATTGAGATTCGATTGTTTCCATGCAGTCCACATTTGTATTTTTCTCTCTAGGCACTATCTTGATAGTGAAGGCTTCAAAGCTTTCAATTAGGTTCAAAACTCTATGTATATAGGATCTCATGCAAACTTTCTTGGCTACAAAAATCCCTTAAACTTGATTTACCACTAGCTCGGAGTCTCCAAACACCATTATTTTCTTAATGCCCATCCACTTTGCAAGGCTTAGACCTTGCACTAGGCCTTCATATTCAACTTCATTGTTTGAACAAGCGAAATGGAAGTGGAAGGACCAGAGTGTCTTTTCATTGAATGTGGACTTCAAACATATCCTGACTCCTACGCCAACTTTGCATCTCACTCCATAAAAATGCAACATCCATATCTCTGAGGTTGGACAATTCTCAGATTCCTTCGCAACCTTCAAGATTGCCTGATCTTCATCATAGATGATATAAGTCTCCAATCTGGTGGCATGATAGTTACCAAAAGGATCAGTGTCTATATATTCACTCAAGAGGACCTCTTCTTGATCAGTTCGGTCTCCAGTCACCTTCTCATCCTCTAGTAGCTTGGTACAATATGTTTCCTCTTTGGTGAAAGAGGTATGAGTAGCCTAAAATTTGATCATGGCTTCATCGGCCTCATGTTCCAAATGTAAAGATTTGGATATTATTTTAATTTTAGCTCCATGCTTGGACTTGAGGATCAAGTGCAACCAATCCAAATAAATATATCCACCTATCTTTGAAGTGAATTCCTAGGATAAGCAAAGATTGAATATGGGGGGGACATATATGATAACAGTATCTTTTGGAACTGTGATACTAGGGTAGGAGAATAGAGTCAAGGGGAGGTT
Source organism: Sequoiadendron giganteum (assembly GCA_007115665.2). Classification (NCBI taxonomy): domain Eukaryota; kingdom Viridiplantae; phylum Streptophyta; class Pinopsida; order Cupressales; family Cupressaceae; genus Sequoiadendron; species Sequoiadendron giganteum. The sequence goes on along the minus strand of CM021109.1, from coordinate 330,490,311 downwards.
CTTAATGACACCTATAGTCTCAACCTTATTCCCATCAAGCTGCATAACCCCCTTTTTTAAAGGTTCATAGCTAAGTCCTAAGACTTCAACTATCTACTTGGGAATGACTATGGTGCTAGCACCAAATTCAATCATAGAGTTATGCAATAATTTATTTCCCACAATAAGAGTTAGGAAAAAGGGATTTGGTTTTGGCTTATCTCTAACTTCAGTAGAGGCCTCCTCTATACTATTTGTGAGAACTTTGGAAGGATTTTATGTATCAATAACCTTTCCCTTGAGTGATTTCTTTGTTGGTTCAATAACTGCATCTTCTTGGAGGGCCTTTTGTAGCAATGACTTATGCTCCAGAATAGCTAAGATATCCCAAAGGGACATGTTAATAGAGGATTTTTTCAATTATTCCACCATATTGAATGGTGAAAGATTTGAAATCTTCTATTCCTTAGCCTTGGTTATAAAAATTTCCTTGCATGGTTGCAGTTGTGGAGCAATTATGGAAGGACTAGGAGGTTGGCCAGGAACACTTCTAGTCTACAGAGTGACCAAATCACCCATGATCTTCTCTTTGAGCAAGTGTTATAATCTAAATGTACTTGCGGGGTCTCTGATGTGGATGCCTCATTTGCAAATACTGCCTCTTCTTCTTCCATCCATGAGAAGAGCACATGGTTAAGAGCTATCTTTGTTTCTTGTTCCAAGGACATCCCTTGCATTTGAGTGGTAAGCATTGTGTTTTCCATTTGTGGGGAGGTATAAGAATAACCTCTTGAAATTGACACAATGCCTTGGTTGTTTTTTTTTCCCACCTTATGTTGTAGGTTACCACATGGGCATTTTCAGGGCATTGGTGCTTCGTTGCAAGGGAATCACCAGGGGTCTACATCATCAACGAGATTATTTTTCCTCACTACCAAATCTCTATTTGAACTCAGTGGGACATTAGTATTGGAGTAGAGACTAGAACCATCTGATTAATCAATTGAGCATGAGGACTCATGTGCATACCTCCTTGGTATTGGTTCTACTAGTAGGAAGGTCTTCCACCTTAGTAAACTTGGTAAATTGGATTTTGGGGCATGGATTGATTACACTTGATGGTAGTTACCTCATTCAATATACTTCATAGTAACTCCTTGATGTCGTTGATATCATCCCTTGAAGGATTAGATATTGAAGCAGAATGTTGTGGCAGCCCGGATATGTGTACATAGATAGGGGAGGAGTGGGCACATAGGTAGATGCTATTTCCTAGGTGAGAACCGATATTTTTGGAAATATAGGCATAGCAGGCTAAGGTGATAGCTTTCCAACATTGATTAGGTTATTCTCTACTTTAACAACGATGTTGTACATATCTGATAGAGTGGTTCCGCCAAAGGACTAGATTATCATTGAGATGCCGACATTGATGGATTTCAAGTAGAACATGAATGCCAACTCATCCAACAGTTGAATAGAAGCCTGGATCATTTACCAAGTTGTGTGGAACCAAGCATTGAATTTCTTAATGGATTCATATGGGCCCACTTTACGATTTCCAGCTAATGATATAGCGAAGATCGATCTCCATCATTCAAAAATATTTTGTAGAAAGGATCTTCGAGCTAATCCTAGGTATTAATAGTGTTAGATTGCAAAGCATGGTGCCAATCTAACACCTTACCCGTGAAAGAGGCTGAAAGTAGCCTCAGTGCTACATTTTAATCGGACACACCATGCACTAGACATACGTCTACCACATCTTGCAAGTGTTTAGATGGTGTTTTCAAGCCATCCCTGACAAATTTTGGTATACCTTTTAAAGTAGAGGCTAGGATATGGGGCCCAGATGGTGGGTGCTAATGGTGCTACAAGGGGGATTTTGGAATACCATGCCACATATTTTTTGTTAGCAATTGACAACATGGCTAGTGGAGGGATCAAAACATTTACTGGATGGGTTCTAGTTTTTACTATTACTAGCAGTGGCACTAGCAAGCCAGGGTTATTCACTATTTGGGATCTAGTAATAGGTTGATGGCTCATACACCCACTTTAGGTTTAAGTACATTTAAGAAGTCCCACCGAGTGTGCCAGAAAATGAAATTGTTGATGTCAAAATTTGAAAAGTAGCAGCCTTATGGGAAACTCAGTTAATGGGGGGACCAATTGCACTAAACTCAGTAACATTTGGGTTTTTAAAGAAGCTGAATTCTTCTATAATTTCAGGTTTGGAATGGGAAAAGGAAGTAGATATATAAAATAAATATCTAGCTAAGGAAATATGCCAAAATGTAGGTTTGTTCAGCAAGGGAAACCTTCCTTTTGGATGTGGTTTGAGGGTCGTTCAAAAATATGCTATGTTCGAGAATAACATAAATCAAAGATGAAAACCCAAATAGTTTATCAAATAACATAAAATAAATCCCATACACATTCACTAAAAACAAGAGTTTGAGACATGGTCTAAATCAGCAAAAATATATTGAAATTATAGAATTTCTTCAAATAAACTACCTAGTACAATAATGACACAGTATAATGTTTTGTCAAATAGATAAGAAATAGAAAGGCTAAACAATGGCACAATCTATGAGTCTTGTACAATAATCTAAAAATAATACAAAAGGCTTGGTGTCTTTTCACTATTTTTCTATATGTTTTGAACTCATTTTTGGATAGAAGAAGCAGTATTTATAGAAAATGATCCCACTGCCTGAAATTCAGTAATAGAAAATATTCCAAGGTAAGAGACATGATGTCCATCGTAATGATTTCCTTGAGTTGTTGCAACAAAAAATATTCCAAGCCATAGAATACAGTTACCTTCAAGCCAGATGCGACCCTTGCAAATGATGGTATGGTCCTAGTGTAGAAGCATTAAACTCCCATGTAGACATGTGTCACTTTCCCACAAAGTTAGTTAGGACATGTGGCAATATGGTGAGAATTTTTTCTCATTCCTTCCTTCCCTTTGATGAAATCCCTATTGAGAAGACATGTGGAGAAGTCTTTGTTACTCACGTTGATTGTAGGGTCCACCAAAAAGGTGTACGTGGATGATGCTACGTGGCGTGCAGGTGCAATTTGATAGAGAAGTAAAGGGAAGAAAGCCTCAAAGGTGCATATTGTTGAGACGTGGAAGCATGGAAGAGGTTGGTAGAAAATTGAAAGATGAAATACTTGCGAGGAGTGCATGATGTACATGTGGTGACATCAGACAAAGCTCTTAAAAAAGGGGACCAGATATATTCAAATATATGGGGCATGGGCGTAAGCCAAGAAAAATAGTATTTATCAACCTGAAGGGAGCTTGAGGGATTTTATATCCACACTCATCACCGACCTTCATCTATGCAGCCAACTTAACTCCACATTGTCTTCTGTACTTCTATTGGTAGTGGTACATTTGAAAGTTTAAATTTTTTGTTTGCATTTATTAATATGGTTATTTCTTTTGATTAATTTTTGACAGGATCCATGGACGACTCCTCATTTAGTTCAGGGAGGATGTTGTCACCTTGTTAAAATAATCATTCTAGTTATCACATCATGACATCATGGAAAAATCACATCTTACCTCATTGTATACTCCACAGTACATTTGTGCGTATCAAATAGTCATTTCAGCTTCTAATCACCATTGTTACTATTCATAACATTTTACCATTATAACTTTCTTGGTATTTCCTATTACTGTTGCAAGTTCTTTAGCTTTCTCACTATTACCACTTCCTAGTTCACCATGGATAATGACCAAAGACCTTTTTATGAACCTAATTCAATGGAGGAGCTAAGGGCTCGGAAGAACAAATAAATTTATGAAGTGTTTAAGTAGGCCCAATGGGATGTTTATTTCAAGAAGTTGCGAGGGTTTGATAAAAGGGTCACTCAGGAATTTGCATTGATTTTTGATGGTAAGAAGTTCTCCATGAGGGGCTTACAATTTCCTATCACTATTGAGGTTACATCAGAGGTAACAAGGTTACCATTGACTGGAGAAGATTATTTCCTAAGTAACAAAAATAAGGTTGTAGATCTCCAACCCATGCATAAGGAATTTCTGAGAAGAGGAAAGTCTATGGAAATGGTTCATGATAAAGGAACAAAATTGGCTTCTCTACCTGGAATCTGGAGAGGTGTGGCTAAGGTTATAATTCAGTACATTACTTGTGAAGGCCTTATGCTCAACACTTTAGGTTAATATTGAATTTGTGATGGGATCAATTAGTGAATGTACCTTATTTCCTCCATTGTTTTCTACACTATATGAGTAGGCTAATTAAAAAAGGGAAGAATAATTCATTAAAACACCATGGTTTAATCAAGTTATTAATTATCCATGCCCTAAAATTTCTCTATCCCTCGGGTGATTAGGACTTATTTGTTAATATAAATGACAACACTAGTTTTGAAGCTTCTGAAAACTCTTCAAATGAATCTTCAAAAGATTATAATGAAGAAGAAGTTTCTGACACACCCAAAGAAGTTTACAAGGAAAATAGAGACCATAGTGAGATTCCTAGTCCTTCCAAAAGAAAAATCCCTGAAAATTCATCTAAAAAATCCCCAAGTTAGACTCTTAAGGAAACTAGGGCCTCTAGTGCTAAATCTTCCAAAGTTTTAGATGTTGAAGGGTCATTTTCCAAACTTGTTAAAAGGAAACAAACCATTTCTATCGAATGTGAAAAAGAGCCATCTCATAAATCTTCTTGTGATAGGAAGGGAAAAAATAAATTGAAGGTTTTGACCAACCCTATGGACAAACTGGAAGATCTAGCTAATGTTGCTAGTCATATGGGCCGTCAAAAGGAAAAGGACTTTGACTTAGACCTCAAAGTTTTATCTAAAGCCATAAAGAAACAAGTTAAGCGTAGCAGGGAACATAGGCAGTCAAAGAGAAAAAGGGTATAAAAACCAAAAGAAAAAAAGTCACATTTCTAAGCCAAACATTATTGATATAAATCAAGAACCTAGGAGTCCCAATGCTGAAAATTCCCCCATTGATGAGCCCTTAGATGAAAAAGAAGAAAATGTTCCATTTGAACCTTTACATCCATCTCCAAAAGCTTAGAATATTGAAGAACAATCAGGAGAAGTTAGTGCAAAGCCAGAAAGAACAAAAAAAGTAGACAGTATAGGGGAGAAAGATAAATTTTACAATTCACCCCTTCTTGGTACAAAATTCAGTGAAAGAAATATAATTTTAATTGAGTATGTGGAAATGGAACAAAATGTTGATAGGAAACCTTCCCAAGGTAATCAGGAGATAGATGAAGAGAATAAGGATCAAGAACTTATGGTGAAACAATGAGAGGAAATCTAGACTTTGGAGGATGAGCTTTTCTGGATAAAAAAATAAAGTCATTGTCTCCAAAGCCAAATATAGGAAGCTTAGACTATTAAGCAATCACAAAATGTTGAGATTAAAAACCTTAAAGAGGAACTTGCACAAACACTTTAGGACATAGAAAATATGCTCATCAATGAGCATGAGCAACAAGTTCAAGATTTCAAGTAGCAGTGGGCTACAAAGATTCAAGGCACTTTGCAAACATTACTTGGTTGGCGACCCTTTCCTTTGCATGGGGACATACGAATCCCTCAGTTGGGGGGAATGATGGGGGTTGAATAGTCTCAATATTTTTACCCTATGTTTGCCTTTTTGTTTTACCTTTATCACCGTCCTATCACTATTTGTCATAGGAAATATGAATATTTAATATAATATGAAGAAAATTTAAAACTATTAGAAATTATTAATATCTATGGAAATACTAATTATCTTGTGGTTGAAATGGTAGAAAATGATTAAAGGAAGGTGTTAAAGTTGTCAGGGACATGGATGGATGGGAAGCAAGGAGTTGATGTTTAAATAATCTATAAGCTATTTTTGATAGAATTCTAGTTAGTTTGTTACACAACTAGTGGCCATATTTTGTTGTATATCAAACATATTTGGTTCGTTGGCCATAGGATGAAACAAACCAAAACAAACCTTATCAATGATTTCTAGTATAAATATGTGTATTCTACAAAACTTGATATGAGCAAATATTATAATATAATAACATACTGATGTTTTGAATTGTATCTTTAAGTTGTTGATGTACATGCATGATTAGTGTGGTGTAGAGCAATATTTGTATTTCATCACTAGACAACCAAGGAGGTAGGGCCCACTACTTGTGTTGTCTAGTCATATTTTCCAGTTTAGCTTCGGTGTGATTATGTGTGTGATTTGGTTTTAAGCATTTTCCTTTTATGAGTTTTTCTATTTAAATCTGATTACAAATTTATTTTAAGTTAATTTCTTATTAGTTATCTTTTGATATATTTATTCAAAGTATTGTGTGGGAATTAAGATTATGATTTAATTCATTACTATTGGTGCATAATCTATAAAGCTTCTTTATTTCTATCACTACACAATTCTATCACTGCACTTCCTGTCACAATTTTGCTACTGCAAGGTTTCTGTCGCACTTCCTAGCATAGTTCCTATCACAAACAAGAACAAGAAAAATAAAAATATATTTATAATTAGATAATATTTGTGTGTATTAGCTGCATCCATCCACACTTAATTCACTATTTTCAACCCTTAGGTATACTGTTGCAATACCTTTCACAAGTCTACAATTCCTAGATTTACATTTAAAGATCAAACTAAGGAAACCACTATGAAATTCCCCAAGATTGATCTAATTATATTTTCATATTTAATAGAACTACAAGGATAGTTTATCTTTAATATCAATCCACAATTTTGTCCAAACAATTATGGTGAAATATTTTCTCTTGTAAAAATGACATACATTAGATTTTATCTTTCTATTGTTTCCACTTATGATCTAGAGGTTGAGAAAATGGATGTGAAAATTGCTTTCTTTCATAGTGACTTGGAGGAGGATATTTATATGACACAACTAGAGCACTACGTGGTGAAAGGTAAAAGTAAGTTGGTTTACAAATTGAATAAATCTTTGTATGGCTTAAAATAGAGTCCTAGGATGTGGTACCACAAATTGATACATATGTTTTGATTTTGGGATTTGAAAATTCTAAATCAAATCATTATGTTTATTATAAAATTGATGGTGATATTTTCCTATTTATAGAATTATATGTTGATGATATGAAATATTTATTGGTAAAAGGAAAGGTATGATTTTAGAACCAAAATCTCAATTTGTTGCCAAATTTGAAATGAAAGACCTTGGTGCAACTAGACACATTCTTGGGATGGAAATTAAAATAGATAGAGTGAATATAAAGCTATGGCTTGGCCACAACAAGTATTTAAATTCACTTTTATAGAGATTTAACATGTAGGATTATAGACCATTGTGTGTTCCTCTTTCTGTTGGAACAAAGTTATCTTTTTCAGATTGTCCAACATCTCAATCGAAAATGGAAGACATGAGAAGAGTGCCTTATCAGAGTGCAGTTGGAAGTTTAATGTATGCTATGGTTTGTAATAGACCATACATTTACCAAGCAGTGGGAGTTCTTTCTAGATATGTGTCTAATCCTAGTAGATTTCATTAGGATACATTTAAAATAGTCTTCAAATATTTGCATGGTACCTTGGATTATTCCTTGTGTTATTATGGTAATATTAATGAAGATGGGATTTACCTTGATATGCATGGTTATGTGGATTTAGATTGGTAGATGATATTAATAGCATATGATGTGCTAGTGCTTATGTGTTTACTTCATTTGGTGGTGTGATTAGTTGGATAAGTAAGTGATAGGCCGTGGTTGCTTTTTCCACTACTGAAGTAGAGTATATGATAGATTCTCATGCTTGTAAAGAATCCATTTGGCCTAAGAGACTGTGTTCAGATATTGGAATAAAATAAGGTGTAGTGAAAATTTATAGTGACATCAAAGTGAAACTAGTTAAGGTAGAGACTTTGATGAATGTTGTTGATTCTTTAACTAAGTCTATGAGAGAAATTAAGTTCAAATGGTGTTTAAAGACCATGGGCCTTTCACCCCCTAGCAATTAGGAAATATTTTTTACTCCTTCCCATTTCTCTTGCAAGGTGTTCAACAAGTGCGAGACTTGTTAGGAAAATGTGTCTCAAACTTGCAATTATATAAAGGTTATTGTTTATAGGATATATATTTCCTAGTTACATGATAGGTGTAATATATAATGGGAGCACAGGGTGGAGGGGAGGAGTGGGATGTGTGTAAACAATTTTTTGTTAAATTTCTCAAAAAACTCATAAATGGATGGCATACATTAAATAAATAATATATTGTAAATCTAGACCATTAATTATTAGGTTTTAGATCTGATGGTGGATATTTTGTTGGCCTATCTTGTCCTAAAAGGTAATCCTATTTTATGAAGGTGTTGTAATATGATTATAGAAGGTGGTCTTGATCTCTAGTGGTGATACTCATGTGAGAAGCTTTCTCTACAAGTATATTGTAATCTTTGTGGTTTTTGAATAATATATTGGGTGGATTTTGAAGTGTGAGTCTTTTCTCTCAAAAGGGTTTTCCCCATGTAAATCATTGTGTTGTGGTATGCATGATATTTATGTTTATTGTTGTTTAAGTTTATATAATTGTTAAAGATCTATAAAGTTTTTCATTATTCTCATCTCAAGATTAGTGTAGGAAGTTGTTCCACTACCTTAGCTTGGTTACATCAAGAAAATGAGCATATGCCTCACAACCAAATTTTTTGAGATGTCTCATCAAGGGATTCTTGCTAGACCATGCCTCAATAGGAATATTTTTGACAAGAGTCAAAGTAGGACACTTGTGAATCAAGGAACATGAAATATCTATAGCTTCAACCCAAAAATTTTTTTCAAGGCCAACACCACTCAACATACTCATAGCCCTCTCCATCAACATTTTTTTCATTCTCTTTGTAGCTCCATTTTTTTGTAGGGTGTATAGAGTTTTCTTATGTCTCTTGATCCCATGGTCCTTATAGAATTGATAAAATTCTATGGAACAAAACTCACCACCGTTATCCGTCCTCAAGCATTTAATTTTTCTTACTAGTATGGTTTTCAACCAAGGACTTGAACACCTTAAATAGGCTAAAATCTTTAAATTTACTTCTAAGGAAATAAAAAAATGTCCTTTTAGAATAGCCATCTATGAATGAGCCAAAGTACACAAATCTATTTAACAAAAGAACATTAACTGGACCAAACACATCAGAATGCATATAATCCAAAACCCCAAAAGATTTATGAAAACTAGAATAAAAAGAAACATGGTGTTATTTTCCATATATAAAATATTTGTAAAAATTTAACTCGAGATTACAATCATCAAGGCCTTCAACAAGGCTCTTATTTTTCAGTGATCTAAGACCCTTCTCACCAATATGGCCAAGAATTTGATGCCACAACATGTTTTTCTCAACAAGAAGTTTCATTTCCAAATTATTGGCATGCTTAGGTAATGATAAAACATGAAAATTAGATATATACACCAAAATATTCTTCTCTACTTGATTTGATGATGGTGGTGATGATGAATGCAAATCCCTTTTATTAGAATTCACAAAATCACTATTGTATTGAACTATGTATACATCCAAATTATACAAAGTGCAAATAAAAAAACCCTTAGCAAGCACCATAACACCTCTAGTCATCTTGTACAACCACACATCTTCTGATGCATGCATTGCCAAGGCTGCAACAAAAGAATTTGCATCATCCTAAGAGGATTTATCAGATTTAGAATCAGAGAAAGACTTGTTTTTCTTTTTCTTTTCCCCCTTACAATATTTTCAAAAATATCTGGATTTGTTGTTGTTTTAGCATTTAGCCTTGGATTTTTTTCTAGGAGACTTTGATCTCCTCAGAGACTTGGACTTGGAATTCTTCTCCATTTTCTTGCCTATGTCCTTTGATCTTTCTCAAATAAAAAGAGCCTCCTTGGCCATCTCAGAAGAATTCCTCTGCATCTCTTCAAATAACAATGAAGAAACCAAATCTTCCAACTTGAAAGTGGTTTTTGTGCTTATATCCATCACTAGATGGTCCCATGAGTATAACAAAGATCATAGAAATAGCATGGAATGGCCCTCGTCATCACTCTTCACACCAAAAGAACCTAGTTGAGGCACTAGAATATTGAATGCATTCAAGTGATCAACAATTTATCCTCCTTCCTCCATACTCAAAGAGTACAACTTATTTCTCAAGAAAAGATTATTCACCAAGGATTTCCCTTGATAAATGCCACCAAGATTCTTCCAAAGACTAGCTGTAGTATTCTCATCATGGACATTTAGGATCATGATATCAGTGACGTAGAGTCTTATCAAACCCTTGGATTTATGATCCTATTGATCCCAATCATCTTTAGAATTTTCTACTAGTTTTGTAATGGATATTATATCCCATAGATCTTGGTATACAAGCATATCCTCCATTTTAAGTTTTCACAACACAAAATTATTTCCATTAAAATTCTTCATCTCTATTATTTTTTATGTTCTTTCCATATTAAACCTAAAATATTCTTTCAACGTTCTGGTTGCAAGAAATCCCACTGAATTGAGATATGCACAAAAAACCCTTCTAACCCACCAAGGATACCAAATATGGCCAGGCTCTGATACCAACTAAAAGGAAAGACGAGTATGAAAATTCTTACCTACTACAAATCAATCAAGAGAGGGTTGCAAAAAATTATTTCAAATATTTATTCTATTATAGTTTCTTTAAGAAAATATATGCATAAATTTAATTTTTGGATTTTAAGCATAAAAAAAAAACAATTTTTTTGTGGCAAAGAACTTTCAGTATAAAAACCACACGCCAAAGCACAAATTAATTGTATTACTGTAATATGTCAATTACATATAATTCTCAGAGTCTATGCTCTTGCAGGTGTAACTTCATTGTGATACGAATTTAGAGTGAATTTAATAGCATAATGACATCTTACAAATTACAATCACATTACAATTACAAATGCACTAAGGCATAAATATATATCCTTCTCATACAAGGGTGTTGATTTTTTCCAGGTGTCAATCTCCCAGTCTTTGCATGCATGCAAACTAAAAATCAACAACATGCATGAGTCCCAACTGACCCATTAGAAACCTATCAAACATGTACATACATGCACCAACATGTAACAACATGCAAGAAAATGCAAATGTTGCAGCTCCAAAAATCAAACAACTTCACATGCTATGTTCCCCATAGAGGAAATCAATTTTTCTACCAAAATACAACTCGCCCAAAACTCCTAGTCACTCCGAGTGACAACTAAGTCTTTATTAAGAAATTTTCCTCCTCAAGCTTTAGTTAACAAGTCAATAAACATGTTGATCGAACCCTAAAAATGTTTTTGGTTCTATCATGAAAATTGTGAAAGGTCTAGTTTGGTCCTTTGTGCTTAATTGTAAAATCAATATTTTCATTATTGTGACAGGGTTTTATATTGTAGAACTTTTAAATCTTGGCCTGAAAACCCTTCATCATTCTAATTTTACATTGACCTATTCTCTAGGTCCCCGATCACTTTAGTTTTCACTTATGCCATCATAAGCATTATTTTACCAGCCCCTTGTATGAGGTTGACAGTTGTCTCATGTCTTTCCTAGTATTAATGGTCGAAGGATTATTATAAAATAAATTTTCAAAATCCCTAACCTTTGTTATGGGTCGTTACCCCATTTACCTAGTCATGCCCCCTCTTTTATGAATAAATTTTGTGGCATGTGCATATTATGCTTTGTGTGAGCTGTTGGATAAAAGAAATCAATCCTGACCATTCCTCGTATGCATGTCTAGTTTTATCATTTCTTATTTTATTCATACGGGTTGGTGGGCCTTAGCCAAGTGTATGGTATGATGGTGGACCCAGTTTCATTTGCAAGGGATGACTGGTGTATTTCAAAGAGGATTGATGGCTAAAGGATTGATGATGTGGTCATATCTGTTCCACTCCTCGCGAGCCCATTCTATGTTATTTTACATTATTTTAATGACACGGGCTAGCGGGCGATGGCCACGTGGAATTTCTAAAGGTGAATCTATCTCTTTTTGGGGCGGTACATTTTTTTTGATGAATGATCAATGGTATGTGGTAGAACATGTGTTCTCATCTAAGATTTTCCCTATTCCCCCATTCATATGTTGTTGTGCAAAGTGGTAGCCTTGTGGGCTAGTGGGCAATGAGACACCTGTCTATTCATGATGATCGACTGGCTTTAGTGGTCGGGTCTTGTTTTGAGAGGATTGTTTTAAATGATCAATGACTGGTGACATGGCTAAATCCTAGCCATTCCTCGCCATCCCATGTGGGTCCTGACTATGTCCTATATCTTTCAATGGGAAAGTAGGTGTTTTCCATGTGAACTTTCTAAATAGGCTTGATTGGTTTCTAATAAAGATGGAATGCTTCCAAATTTGGCTGAGGGGATATTATTTATAGATTGCACTATTTATGGCTCTAGTCTTTAAACCGCATGCTTGAAATCTCGACCATCAATTTTGTCAGCCTCTGGTATGTGCATATTAGCTATTAATAAAGCATTGCAGTATATGAATCGATTTCCTGAGATTGGATCTGGATCAATTCCAGTGATTTTGACATGGAGAAATGCAAATGAAATATTTTCAATGGGTGAGTGGGTATTTCTGGAAAGATAGTTTTAAATGCTAAGTAGTGAGTGGATATTTATCTACTCAGTGCTTTTATGTTCTAAAAGGGGAAGTAAAGAACAAATAAAGCTCAATTACGAATGGTTGCATGGTATTCTATTCATTGATGCATATTTAAATCATGATCAACGATTAGGATTAAAGGGATCAAGGTAGAATTTTGTTAGCATGCACACACAAGATTTCTTTGGAGAATTAATGGTTGGCACACTTGGATGGCTCATTATAAGGAGGACTAATTTTCCATACTCTTCATTTAGAAGTTGCATTAAGTTTGAGCCAAAAAATAGAATTGGCTAGGGTTTTCTGAGAGGATGAATAAGTCTGAGGAATCTGTTAGGCCAGTTTGGAGGTCTACGAGACTAAGCTTGCTCAAGTATAAGAAGAGTGCTTAGGAGGATGAATATGATGTGATGGGAGCTCTTGATACACCAAAGGATAGAAGAGGATGTATAAATTTTATGAAGTATGGTGTTAGGAGTAGTTACTGCATAAGGAACCAAACAGTTTCAAAAGAATTAGTCAAGTACAAAGGAAAGCAGTTGGTGGGATACAAAAATAAGACAAAGAAAAGGTGCAAGTATCACAAGGCTTATCTGGGGAGGCTCAACTATTCTAGTGAGCTATCTGATAGCCCTTTAGACAATGAGGGTAACACTAACTCGAAGGGTGATTATTATCCCCTCACGGCTCCTCCAGTTCCACCACGAGTAGGGTGTGGACTAGTATCCTTTGAGGCTAATGGTTCAGATTGATGACTAGGCCCCACTTTTGTTTTTGATGACACCATAGCCCCTTTTTTAGGAATGTACTATTCAATGTTCATTTGATTTCTTGTTTCTAGTACCTATGTGGAATTTTTTTCGGTTGGTGTATGGGAGAGGTGCCGAGCTTCCTAACACTGGGATATATGCATGCTTTTGTTGGGGCTGCCAGTGAAGAATCTTCTTCGATCGACAGGAGTGAGGAGCTAGCGTGTCTACATGCAGGTCATGTGAATGTTGGTCTTTTACTCTTCCAAGATGGCATTTAACCGACTTGGGACACCTCAAAATTTGGTACAAATAATCTCAAAATGAAATGAAATGTAAATGTAGTTGAGCCTAATGCTTGTTGCTCCCTTCTTCTATAAAATGGATTTATGGGCTCATTACAATGGTCAAAATTTTGAGTTTCAATAGGGTTATGGGTAAATGCATATCTCAGAAAAGGCATTTAACTAGGATAAGGGTAAATAGGCTAGAAATTGGTCTTGGGGAATGATGTCTTGTATGTAACAGTCTTAAATTGGTTTTATATAACTACTGGTGTAGAAACAAATCTTTGTCTGGAAGCAAACACTCTCCTATGTATGTTTCTTAGAAATTATGAATGAAAATGCTAATGGTGTTGTCATTTGTATTCAAATTTTTATGTGTGGATGTCATATTTGTTCTCAGCCTCAGCTCAAGGAGTTGATTAAAATTCTTGAAGAAGGTATAAGCTTTGTATGAAATTGCTTTGGATTGCTAAGTAGTGAATGTTTCTTTGAGGCATTTTTGAGTTTTCATAACCTGCAAAGAATCATGAGGGTAGTTCATCTACTTCTAAAATCTAGTAGTTCATATATTACATATTATCACATATTTGACTCTATTGCCCCAATTATTTAGGCACTAGCCATTTTATCATTGAAATCTAGCATGAAAATTGAGAATGTAGCAGACCCAGCCTTGAACTTAAAATAAGAACTACACCCTTTACAAACCCCTGCTAAATGAATTGTGTGTGGAATGGAAATTCCTCGATTCATAGAAAATGAATAGATATTCACTTGAAAGATTTGCCAAATATTTAGTGGGGTGGGTTTATTTGCAATCAATTATGAATCTATCTGTTATTAATTTTATATATCTCATATTGATGTAATTTGGGATCACCTTCCCTAGTTTAATAGATCCAAAAGTGAAGGAGTAAGGATTATAAAATCCTAGGCTCATTATGGTGGCCACTGAACTTACAATTTCTCCATCATAAGAACTGACAACTCTTTAGAGAATTGTTGGGTTTAGGTGGAAAATCACCAACATAAATGGTGAATCCACTGGGGAACAGGTTTGGATTCTTTAGTAGTAGACTATGAATTATAGAGCCAAGAGCTTGGTGGATCTAAAAATATTGTTCAAATATTGATATTTTAAACTTGGTGGTTAGTTTGTTGTAGCTGAAGCTCAAAGCATTTGTGTAACTTTGTTGTGGAAGATGACCTAGAGAGAAATTCATACTTAAAGGAAATTCATAATATTTGAAGTTCAATCCTCTGTGAAGAGGTGGTGACTCTGTCTCAAGAACCTGATGAAAATGTGAAGAATATTTCAAATATACAAAGATTTCCAGTCAAGAAGAAGAATCTAAAGCAGCTGCAACATACCTAGGTATTCTCTATGTTTTGGTTTTCAACAAGGCATAAATCTATACATGAAAACCATATGTAAAATTATTGAATTTTTTTGAGTCCCTATTAAGTGAGAGTAAGCACTAAAGAAAAAGGAATATGTGGAAATGTTACATACTTCTGTAATTTTATTTTGTAACCTATATTGCGAGATGAAGTATGTAGTATTTTTGAAGAAAATCATTTAGAAGGTCTTAAGCAAGTTAAAAATAAAATTTATGCATTATGAATTCTTAAGGTCATGTTGTAAAATAAATTCAAACCCCCTTTTAATTTCAAGGTGGGTTTGAGGAGGTTGATAAGGGTTTATGAAAATGTGTTATCAACCTATGCATCCTAATATGCAATCCTTGTCATGTAATAAAAGAAATTTCAGCACTGGAAGACATAGAGCAATAAATTTCAATGGTATTAATGGTTGCCCATATGTTATCCCATTTGACATCAGAGATAAGCTACCAAAATTCAATGGTACAAAGTGTGAGTCAGCAGGTAAGCATTTGCAGGAGTTCAATAATTTGATGGATGATTTTGAAATAGACCATGAGGATGTAATCATGAGACTATTTGTGTAGTCTTTAAAGGGATATTCAAGAGATTGGTTCTTTGATTTACCAACATGCTCTAGATATCTACTCTTGGGAAGAGTTCAAAGAATTTTTCATAGAGAAATTTGGTGAAAGGGTTAGTGCTAGTTCTTTGCTAAACAAGTTTATGAACATTGAAAAAGAGGATGATGAGCTAGTTCTGACATTCAATCTAAGATTTGCTAAAACATTAAGGGTTATTCCTGTTTCCATGGGATTAAGTGATGAGGTATGTTTGGTTGTTTACTTAGGAGCTTTTGATAGACATATGAGCTATCTATTAAGAGACAAAGATCCTAAAGCTTTGCATTAGGCATATGAGATATCTATGAACATTGAAAACAATGAAAGATATGGAATACCAAGGAATTTTTTGTCTACAAATGTTTGCTGCCTTGAAGCACAAAATATGGTTGAGAGGTGTAAGATAAAAATCAAAACTCAAGGTTAGAACACTTACACCACTATTGTCTCAGATTACATATCATCCCATAATGTTGACCTCAAAGAACTCCAAACACATTGTTAGGAAGATGCATGCAATTATGATCATGCAACCTCTTTTCAGGAACTCTCTTGCATAAGGAAGCACAAAGGAGAATCATCATATGATCTCTATGCAATATTTATGGACACTTTGGCTACAATTCTTGATGCCAAAGTCCTTAAAGCTCAACCTGCATTGATTTATTCTATGAATATTATGAACCAGGTTTGAGTGCTTTACCAAAGGAGTTGAAGCCTATTAGGCTTGACCATGATAGTGATTTTTTTTCCCCATATGAGTCAATAATGAGATGCTACATGAAGTGGAGAGTAGATCAGGGGTTGAAAATGCTTGCCTTAGTGAAACTAATAAAATAAGTAGTTCTGATTTTTTTGAAGTTTCCAATACTGATGGTCCTATGGATGACATAAGACTGAGCATTTAGTCTAAAGGGTTTGAAAAAACTTGCAATATTGCTAAGTCTTCTTGTTGTGGTAGTGATGATGATTTTTAATATGGTCAATTCCCTGATTACCCTCAGGAGGGGGTGACATTATCATCTATTACAGATAAGAGGCATATTAATGAAACTTTGGGTAATAGGATGCTACCATCTATGGGTAATATTGCTATGGAGATTGAAGAGATTTATGACCATGATATCTTAGATTATGTGGACATGGTAGAGATTTCAGATGTGTGTATTGAACAATCTGAGGGGAATGAAGTTGAAGATGTGTCTATCTATTCTTCTAGTGATTATTGTGATTTTGAGTACAATGATGACTTGAAGGATTTGAACCTTCATGCTAAGGAGGTTGAGGCTCTTATGTCAAAAATAAGTATAATAGAAAATCCATTATTTGATGAGCCTCCATCTTCACTAGAGATGAGAGATGATGATTCTTATTCGTACAGACACAATCCTCTCTTTGATGATGATTTTGATTATGTATGTCACAAATGGTTAGAATGTGGGTTTGAACAAAGAAAGGAACACATTGATGAACTCCTCGAGGGAATTTCCTATGACTATTTTCCATTTGAAATAGGTGTTGTAGGTAAGGTTGAATATCATGATGCTAGCTACTTGGAGGAGTTTGAACATTTTTCAGTTTCCAATTCAGCTGGAAGGTATTTTTATGGAGCA
Organism: Sequoiadendron giganteum; assembly: GCA_007115665.2. NCBI lineage: Eukaryota > Viridiplantae > Streptophyta > Pinopsida > Cupressales > Cupressaceae > Sequoiadendron > Sequoiadendron giganteum. The sequence goes on along the minus strand of CM021109.1, from coordinate 330,472,997 downwards.
TGACAATGAGATGAATAACAAGAAATATTATTTTCAATATGAACATATTTCATATGATGAATATATCACATATGTGTGATGTGATGGAAGCTTGTAGTTTATGAATGATTATACAATAAAGAATGACAAAGTTTATATTGGTAGTGGTATACTTATGAAGGTTGTGATGGATGTTAGTAACAGTGTTGTTGATTAGATGGGCTTCAGTGGTGATAAAAAATTTCTTATAAAAGGAAGCTCATAATTTTTGCATTGGTATGGCATAAGTACATATGGATTGAAGGAAATCAGTTCCTTCAATAGGTTGGTTTTTGATAGGGACAGAATTGGGCCCCAAGTTTTAGTGGCCTTGTGCCACTAGGGAGGAGGATGAAACCTGGATTATATTGAATGATGCAGTGATTGAACCCTACACCTCACAAGAAGGTTTCTGGTAGGATTGAGGTTGGATCTTCTGTTTCTAGCCTTTTGGGCCTCTGTATCTTTTGTAAATAGTTTGTTTGTTTCTATTTGTTTCTTTCCTGTCATGTTTTTCCTTTTGTATCTGGTCTAATTCACCCAATGATTCTAGGATCTCACCATGCCTACGAGAGGTATGTGTCCCCAACAAGAGCCACTTATGGAACCCCAAAAATGTTTCTAGTTCTATCATGAAAATTGTGAAATGTCTAGTTTGGTCCTTTGTGCTTAATTGTAAAATCAATATTTTCATTATTGTGACATGGTTTTATATTGTAGAACTTTTAAATCTTGGCCTGAAAACCCTTCATCATTCTAATTTTACATTGACCTATTCTCTAGGTCCCCAGGTCACTTGAGTTGTCACTTATGCCATCATAAGCATTGTTTTACTGATGCCTTGTATTAGGTTGACGATTGTCTCATGTCTTTCCTGGTATTAATGGTCGAAGGCTTATTATAAAGAAATTTTCAAAATCCCTAACCTTCGTTATGGATCATTACCCCATTTACCTAGTCATTCCCCCTCTTTTATCAATAAATTTTGTGGTATGTGTAGAATATGCTTCATGTGATCCGTTGGATCAAAGAAATCAATCCTGATCATTCCCTGTATGCACGTCTGGTTTTATCATTTCTTATTTTATTCATACAGGCTAGAGGGCCTCAACCAAGTGTCTGGTATGATGATGGACCCAATCTCATCTGGAAGGGATGACTGATGTTTTTCAAAGAGGATCAATGGCTAAATGACTGATGTCATGGCCATATTTTTGCCGCTCCTCGTGAGCCTGTTCTATGTTATTTTACATTATTTTAATGACAGAGGCTAGCGGGCGATGGCCACATGGACTTTCTAAAGGTGAATCTAACTTTTTCGGGTGGTACATGTTGTTTGATGAATGATCAATGGTATGTGGTACATCACATGTTCTCATCTGAGTTTTTCCCCATGCCCTCATTCATATGTTTTTGTACAAAGTGGTAGCCTTATGGGCTAGTAGGCAATGTGACACCTGTCTATTCATGATGACTGACTGGCTTTGGTGGTGGGATCTTATTTTGAGAGGATTGTTTTCAAATATTATTGATTGGTGACATGCCTAAATCCAAGCCATTCCATGCCATCCCATTTGGGTCTCGACTAGGTCCTATAGCTTTCAATGGGCAAGCGAGCGTTTTCCATGTGGACTTTCTAAATAGGCTCGATTGGTTTCTAATAAAGATGGAATGCTTCCAAATTTGGCCGAGGGGATATTATTTATAGATTACGCTATTTTTGGCTTTGCTCTTTAAAGCGCATGCTTGAAATATTGACCATCAATTCTGTTAGCCTTTGGTATGTGTGGATTAGCTGGTAATAAAGCATGGCAGTATACAAACTAATTTCTTGAGATCAGATCTAGATCAATTCCCATGTTTTTGACATGGAGAAACACAACTGAAATATTTCCAATGGGTGAGCGAGTATTTTTGGCAAGAAAGTTTTAAATGCTAAGTACTGAGTGGATGTTTATCTACTTAGTGCTTTTCTACTCTAAAAGGGGCATTAAAGCACAAATAAAACTCAATTATGAATGGTTGCATGGTATTCTATTCGTTGATGAATATTTAAATCATGATCAACAATTAGTATTAAAGGGATCAAGGTAGAATGTTGTCAGCATGCATGCACAATATTTATTTGGAGAATTAATGGTTGGCACACTTGCATGGCTCATTCTAAGGAGGACTGATTTTCCATAATCTTCATTATTAAGTTGCATTAAGTTTGAGCCAGAAAACAAAATTGGCTAGAGTTTTCTAGGAGGATGAATAAGTCTGAGGAATTTGTTAGGCCAATCCAGAGGTCTAGGAGACCAAGCTTGCTCAAGTTTGAGAAGAGTACTCAAGAGGATGAAGATGATGTGCTAGGAACTCCTAATACACCAAAGGATAGAAGAGGACTCAATTTTTTTTTAAGTATGGTGTTAGGGGTAGTTACCGTCTAAGGAACCGAATAGTTTCAAAATAATTAGTCAAGTTCAAAGGCAAGGAATTGGTGGGATATGAAAATAAGACAAAAAATGTGCAAGTATCACAAGGCTTATCCGGGGAGGCTCATTTATTCTAGTGAGCTCTCTGACAACCCTTTAGACAATGAGGGTGACGCTAACTCAGAGGATGATTATTATCCCCTCTCACTGGTATCATCTGATGATTCTAATGAGGTGGTGGTGATGATTCCTCCAGTTCCACCATGAGTAGGGCATGGGCTAGTATCCTCTGAGGCTAATGACTCAAAGTGATGACTAGGCCCCATTTTTGTTTTTGATGACACCATAGCCCCTTTGTCAAGAATTTCCTATTCAATGTTCACATGATTTCTTGTTTCTAGTGCTGATGTGGAATTTTTTTGAGCTAGTGTATGGGAGAGGTGTCGAGCTTCCTAGCATTGGGATATATGCATGTTTTTGTTGGGGTTGTTAGTGGAGAATCTTCTTCAATTGGCAAGAGAGAGGAGTTGGCGTGTCTACATGCAGGTCATGTGAATGTTGGTCTTTTACTCTTCCATTATGGCATGTGACTGACTTGGGATGCCTCAAAATCCGGTGTAGATAATCTGAAAATTAAATGAAATGTCAATTTAGTTGAGTCTAATGCTTGTCGCTCCCTTGTTCTATAAAATGGATTTTTGGGCTCATTACAGTGGTCATACTTTTGAGTTTCAATAGGGTTTTGGGTAAATGCTTATCTTAGAAAAGAAATCCTAAATAGGATAAGGGTAAATAGGCTAGAAATTGGTCTTGGGGGATGATTTCTTGTATGTAACAGTCTTAAACTGGTTTTCTATAACTACTGGTGTAGAAATGAATCTTTGTCTAGAAGCAAACACTCTCCTATGTATGTTTCTTACAAATTATGAATGAAAATGCTAATGGTATTGTCATTTTGTCTTCAAATGGTTATGTTTGGATGTTATACTCTATTCTCAGCCCTTCAGCTCAAGGAGTTGATTAAAATGCTTGAAGAGGGTATAAGCTTTGTATGAAATTGCTTTGGATTTCTTAGTGAATGTTTCTTTGAGATATTTTTGAGTTTTCATAACCTACAAAGCAACATGAGGGTAGTTCATCGACTTCTAAAATCTAGTAGTTCGTATATTATAGATTATCACATATTTGACTCCGTTGCCCCAATTATTTAGGTGCTAGCCATTTTATCACTAAAATCTAGCATGAAAATTGAGAATGTAGCACACTCAACCTTGAACTTAAAATAAGAACTACACCCTTTAAAAACCCCTGTTAAATTAATTGTGTGTGGAATGGAAATTCCCTTATTCATGGAAAATGAATAGATATTCACTTGAAATATTTTCCAAATCTTTAATGGGGTGGGTTTATTTGCAATCAATTATGAATCTATCTGTTATTAATTTTATATATCTCATATTGATGTAATTTGGGATCACCCTCCCTGGTTTAACAGAGCCAAAAGTGAAGGAGTAAGGATTGTAAAATCCTAGGCTCATTTTGTTGGCCATTGACCTTACAATTTCTCCATCATAAGAACTGGCAACTCTTTAGAGAATTGTTGCATTTAGCTGAAAAAATCACCAACACATGCCACATGCCATAAGGGTGCTCCTCAATTTTTTTGCAATATTGTTTTCTCAAACATGCCCCATGATGACAAGTGTCACCTATCCTTGCTTCCAGTTTTCTGAAGAGACAAACTCTCAAACAAGTGGACCCAACCAATACTTATTTCCAAAATATATTGCCACATGTCAAAATGGCACCCATTTTTTATGGTTTAGTGTTTGCTTCCTTCCCAATGAAGTGCTTTGTGACATGCATCACAATTTTCCTTTATGTATCTTGCATGTAGGATGCCAACCCCCTGTTTGGTCCCACAAACCAACTTAGCACTTTGGAAACAAAAATTATTGCATTTAATAAATAAATTCAGAAACTTAAGGGAAAATAATTAATTAAATAATCATGGGACTCACTAAGGTTGATACACCTTAATCCCAACAAAATATATACTTGATTTTAATCTTGTTAATGGCTTGAGAGTCTATACACATTCTCCACTCTCCATCCTTCTTTGGTGATATTACTGTAGGTATTGCACATTGACTCATGCTCTCACAACTTAATCCTTTTTTTCTCAAAAAACTTGTGGAACTAACTATCTATTTAGTTACTCATTCTCCACAATATTCATTCTATGGATTTACTTATTTGGAAAATTATCTCTTGGTATCATATCTATTTGGTGAATAATCTTCCTCAATGGTGGAAAAACTTTAGGTACATTATCTGACATAATGTCTTAGAATTATCCTAGTAGATCTAAAACTTCTCTAGTACTTCTTCTTCTTCTTTGTTGACTCTAGGAATCAATGCAAATCACACATTCTCATGCTTCATACCATCTAAAAATTTCCTACCATCTACCAAATAAACTCTTGCATTGTTGCATACCTTTTCTTCTTCCTCTTTTAGCAGCTTCAAATTATGATGAACTACATCCTTTATCAGGGAATAGGTGGTAGCATGACCATCATGGACAACACGTTGATCAAATTGCCATGGCCTTCTTAGTAATAAATGACATGCATCCATAGGCATGATGTCACATAGTACCTCATCATGGTAATTAACAATATTAAACTTCACTAACCAAATATCTATGGTCTTTCTACAACCATGCAATCTAATATGGATGCAGGTGCCTCTTCCTTTAGAGCTATAACTTTTTAACCATCTGTTTTGAAATGAGATTTTTTGTGCTACCACTATCAATGATAACATCACAAAATTTGCATCTAGCTTTGCACCTTGTGTGAAATAAACTCTTCCTTTGAATTGGTTCCTTTTCTCCTTTTAGTAATTATGTCCTAATGACCAAAGTCTCTCCTCTTTCTCCATCTTTAGAATGCTTAGATTCAATTTCCTCATCTACACGTACAACTTGTGCATTACCTTTAGGTATCCTATTTTTCCTTCCTTGATATTGTGGACACATGTAGGCTCAGTTTCCTTCTTCTCCACATTAGGAATATGTTCCTCCAAAGCCTCCTCTCCTAGGGCCTCATATTGGTCTTCCTCTTCCTCTTTATTCACCTTTTTTTTGTTCATGAGGGTGATACTTATTATCTCATCTTTGGTTTTTGAATGGAACGAGCTTCTTCATTCTTCTTTTGATCTTCATTTCATCCTCTATAGGATATTCCACTAGTCCTTCCACCATGACCTCTTCCTCTTTGTTGGCTTTCAAATATTCTATTTAGATTATCTTCTACCCTCAAGGAAAATTGATAAGCATATTTTATTGTGGTTATTCTGACCAAACTCAACTCTTCTTGAATACTTGGTTTTAACCCATTTATATAAATGGTGACCTTTTCCTTGTTGACATATGAATGACCTACTCTAATTATGACCCGTAGAAATCTTCTATGTAATCCTTGATAGACTTACAATATTTATTTAAACCTTGCATCTTTTTCAATAGATCTAACTCACAATCAATAGGAATAAACTCTCTTTAACTTCTCCATCATTCAGTCCCATCTTGTGATTTTCTCTTTACCTGTTCTATTTCTTTCTAGTGGTACTTCTTTCCACCAAATTTTAGCATGAACTTTCAATTTTTCTTGCAAAATATGACCCTCTCAAGATCTTCTATCTCTTCATACTCAAATTACTTTTCCATGTCAATGATCCAATCAATCAATTATTTCAAATTGAGGTTTTTGAAGTATGTAGAAACTACAATCCTTACCCTTTTTTTAATCTTGGAGAGGCCCTTCAATAATATAACTTGATCATAGTATTTTGGTTAATCTTATTCTTCTTTGTACTTTTCTTCTTCTTCTTCTTCAGATACATATTTACTTTCATCTCCTCTTCTATGATCAATTTCTCTATGTATCACCTCTTGAAGTTCTTGAACTTGTCTCTATAGGTCCCTTAAACCCTCATCTAGTACTCCAATATTTCTTCCACCATCATAATTTATTTGTGGAGGTGCTCTCATCACTTAGTTTGCAAACCAACAACCACAAGTCTTGGTGCAAATTTTCCCACATTCGGTAATCTATTTACACACTCAAGAACTCCTTCTCTAATACCACTTAATGAAGGGAGACTCTCCCTCAAACACACCTTACATAGAAAATAACATTCAATAACAAAAAACATGCAAATTTATTATATTCTTAGAGATCATCTACATACATGCAATCAACTGCATTACAACTATGTGTTAGTGTAATTAATATTTAATTACACTTGCATAACTTTACTTAGGTTTTGCTTAGGTAATAATTAGTTTACTTAATTAATAAGTAAGCTTTATTTAGTTGAGCTATTTTTAGGTCAACATTAGGGTTGCATACTTTTACTTTTATAAAGCAAATCATCTCATTGTAACATTGGATTCTTGAATAATATTATTTTTCACATTGACATGCAAAGCTTTGGTTTTTTATGTTTTCTCTTATGTGGAAGGTGTTTAGGTTTGCATGTCTGATCTAGGGTTTCTAACATTGTGTTTTGATGGCAACTCGCATGGGTTGTATTCTGGTTTCTTAGTTTCTTTTGGCCATATTTTGTCTTAGCTTGACACATATCAGATTCATATTATTTCACACTTTAGATTGAGAGCCTATGGTTAATGATCCGCATCGGATCTATCTCAGTTTGAGGGCCACTAAATTTGTGGTTAATGTTCTAGAGTCTATATGGTACTTTTTCCCATGGAAGAGTTTCAGTCTCAGTTTTGACATCGGCATCGAGATTCACGACTTCCAGATTTTTTCATCATCATATCATCTACTGTTGCTTTATGGACCCATTCATGCTTTCTTGCATTCATCTTAGTTTTAGGTGCATGCTTATTTAGTCTCCCTAAGTTGCACTTATGGGGGGGTGTTAGTGTAATTAATATTTAATTACACTTGCATAACTTTACTTAGGTTTTGCTTAGGTAATAATTAGTTTACTTAATCAATAAGTAATCTTTATTTAGTTGAGCTATTTTTAGGTCAACATTAGGGTTGCATACTTTGCTTTTATAAAGCAAATCATCTCATTGTAACATTGAATTCTTGAATAATATTATTTTGCACATTGACATGAAAAGCTTTGCTTTTTTATGTTTTCTCTTATGTGGAAGGTGTTTAGGTTTGCATGTCTGATCTAGGGTTTCTAACACTATCTAGTCATAAGATTTCTATTATAGAAATCTAGGCTACATATAGATGTAGAAAATCCGATATGCAAGTCTGCGAATGGCAATAATGGCCACTAAAACCCCAACCTTTGTTTTTTGTAGAAAAAGAAAGAATTTCATCCACCTTCTCATCTAGAATGACTCCCTTTTCATTTGTAACCACTTTATATGATATTTTCCATTTTCCAATGAACAATCACTTCTATTTTTGGTGCCCAAAAAATTCATCTACCCCTTTTTCTAGCTTTAGAAAATTCCTAAATTTTAGTGCAACTTTTGGGAGCCATAACTTTTGATTCGGGCATCGGATTGACAAACCGTTTGTTTTGTTGGAAATATTTTGATGATAAAGAAGTCCAAAAAAGGTCAATAAATTGGTCTTTTGATTTTCAGCCTTAGGCTGATTCAGAACCTCTACGTACCTTAAAATTGACTAAATATTTTTAAAGTTATTTTTAAAACAAAACATTAATATCTCACAAGTGACAAACAACATTGAAGCGATTTCTTCACTATTAGCTTCATTTAACTATTTTGGAGCTCTCTATAAGATTTCATGCCCATACATGCAAAAATGCTAACTTACTAAAAATCGAAACCTACTATTTTTAGCCCTTCCAACTTACTAAAAAATATTAATTAATCCTACCGTTTTTATCCCTAAAATAAATTATTCACTGAACCTAACAAAAATTACAATAAACATTTTTTTGGGGGATGCAAGATTGCTCTTACACCCTAGATGATCTTGCATCAGTATAAGGTACATGCATAAGAGATAAGATTGGAAACCTATAATAATATGACTTCTCAAATTGAAAATGATATATATCACCTTGAAAGAGACTTTTTATATGATTTATTAACTAAAGGATCCCTTAAAATAGTCCTCCAGACTTACCAAGTCTCAACACAATGGATGATGGTTGAGAAACCAAATAATATGACAAAAGATGAGGCCACACAACCCCTTCAATTAATCCACAATAGCAATATTAAAAAAATCCACCTCAAAATGTTGAGATGTAATATACAAATATTAAAGAGGGATCAACCCCAAAACACTTGAGGCTAGGAGAACCAATAATTTTTTCAAAAAACTTTTGCAAACAAATGAGCGAGAAATATCGGTAAGGTGATATCTCCACGCCAATAATTTTACCACTATCATAAATGAGATAAACTAGGGGTTACTCAAATACCCTCATACATCAATTTCACTTGTGTAACATGAGCAACAAGGCCATTTCATTTCTCTAGATTCTATCATACAATATGGTGAATGTATTCAACTAGGTAGGATTTCCCACACCATAAAATTTAAAGTATGTGATCCCACCAATTTTTTAACCCTTGATAGTTCCCCAAAAATATCTAGTATTCCTTATAATCCAACAACCAAACATCCCTTTTTAGATGCAATATGGTTAGCAAGTTCCCTCATAAGGCTCATGTTCAAAGGAATCTCTCCCTCTATGCAGTACTCTTTTTTGGTACCTATCTCAAATATTTAAAAGGGACCCTAAAGCACATATGTTACCATGGCCCCTACCTAAAATCCCTAAGTTCAAGAAGGAGGGAGACCCTAACTACCAAATCAAAGTTCATAATACTACCATTTAGGATATCCTTCCTTGTTATGGGGTTGTTGCTAGGATCCTCCAAAAAATTTAGAAGGAATAACACTAGACTATTATTCTAGACTCCCTAGGCATCAATTCACTCTTTTCAAAAAATAGTTTTTTCACTACCTTAAATATGAACAAACAATTAAAGACGAGAATATAAGAATTCTTAAGTGGCAATAAAGATTCCAATAATTTAGTCACACACTTCATAACCTAATGGAGACAAGTTTTTTACTTGTTCATGTTTTTCAAAATATGGACCCTAAGGGACTTTTTATACTTTCTTTTATTAACTAAAAAAGGATACATGGGAGGAGGTCCAAAATATCCCCTATAGATCATACAAATAATATTTTATTAGTTCCTTGAGAATTGATCAAGCTACCATCACTGATATAAGGAAAGCATATAATGTCAATGAAAGATTGGTCACTCAAAGCCTAGCCAACAATGAAATCAATAACCAAGCAACAAATAACATTTTGGAAAATAATAAAAATGCTATGACTAATGGAGTTATAAATTCCTTGCATTCTAATGGTGGTAATAAAAATTATAAATATAATGGTTATAGCCTTGATGGAGGATATAACTACTTGAGTATGGAAAACCAAAATAATAATTCCATAGACTATCCCTTTAGTAAAAAATATGATTAAAGGAACAATAGGTAACTTAAAATTATCACACCTATTATAGTAGCCAATTATGACCATAGAAAAAGCCTCAAGATGTATAATCCTAAAAAATTCTACTCTTTTCACAAGAAAAGGGGGCATGACATTGAGACATGTTGAGAGTAAAATTGGTTCATATCTAAACACTTGAAGGAACAATAATGATTATTTTCTAGTATGTTCCTCCTCCCACATGGTAATTTGAACCAAAATAGTCAAGGAAATATTTTTCCTCGAAACTATCACCTATACATCTATCAAGATACCTTATTTGTTCAATAAGCCTAGATCTCCCAACCTGTTACATTAGGGTTGACCAAATTCATTATTCCACCAAAATAATTGAATACTCCCAAGTGGTTAGGCATAAAGGAGGAAACAAAAACTCTCGAGTTAGTCATAATTTTCTAAAACAATGACATTCAAGAACTCCATGCAACCCTAGAAAGGGACTATCATGGTTATTTGAACTTAGCAGTGGACCTTTCTCCAAGTCCCATCAATCCATATGATCTAATCAAAGAGATCTCAAGAATTTTATTACAAAGATATCCTTCATTGATCTTATAAGTAAATCTGTATCACATTTCACAACACTTCTAGAGGTTTCTATGTTAAATTATTTAAATAATATAACCCTATCTCTAGAGGAACAAATTAATCAATTTTGACCTTGATCTAAATTTTTCAAATATGGACTTACATGATCTAGTTTTTTTAACCTCAAGTAGATACCAATTCAGAAGAGGATATATTTCATTTTATTTACAAGTATAGAACTATGATACCTACATTAAAATGACCCTTGTTTATGATGGGGTTGTGGTCAACACAATTCCCTTTTACTTCTTAGAAATAATGGGTTATGATAGAGCTCCTATATTTTGGAAAATTGTGATGAGTCTTGCCTTGTCATGGCTTTGTTCTTCTATGTTCAAGGGTAGGGCTTAGGGTTTTAGGTTAAAAACCCTCTTTTCAAAATTCATATGGTCATGAACCCTTGGTGTTTTAATCCTTCATTGACCTATGCACCTGATTATTGGTTTCCTAAGTTGTAACTCGAGCCATTGAAATTGTTATTCAGACTGGCCCCTTTGGTTAGGTTTGTCAGTCTTTGAGTGCCTCTTCATTGTTTAAATATTTTCCTATGGTTGGGCTAATATTTTTATTTTAAACAACCTAGGTCTTATGTCTTCATTCCTAAGGGTTGTGCCCCATCGACCTATTCAAGTCCCACTTTAATGACTAACTTTTGTGCATGTGTATATTTTTCTAACTATTCGATTTCAAGGGTTGATAATGGTCATTCCCCGAACACCCCTCAAGGAATGTTGGTGATGTCATAAAGAAGCTATGTGGTTAATAGGCACTGGACATGTGTCCCTTTGCATGGTGGGGCACGGTATCCACTATCATGCTTGATAGGGTGAAGCTTTCAGATCGACAACCAAGATGCGCTAGTGAGATTGAATCTCATCCATTCCCCATGCACCCCACATGAATAAAATAATGCTTTATTCAAAGCTATGGGGCCAACGAGCTTGTGACACACATATCTTTCCTTGGGCTTAAAAGACGATGGTGGAGCCCATGAGTGGATGAGTTGGATCCTTTCTGTTAGGGTTCTCATTGGTTGAGGGATTATTAAGCAATTGTTGGTACATTTCAAAACTTGTTGACCCAGTTTGGGTCGTTTGATACACCATATGGGAAGGAGATCAAAGGATGGCATTCAAAACCAGAAATATGAATGCAATAGCCATTTTACTTTGCACAATCGAACATTAATGGATTAGGCCACATGCAAAATTATTGAATTTGATCTTGATAAGCATGAATGATTGTTGTCTTCCAATCATCGAGGTTGATAAAAAAGTTTCACAATCTCCTAGAGATCAATGACCAAGATTTGGAATCAAGAGAAGAGCTGTCATCTCACATGCACAAACTCCCTTGGAACATTAATATATACATGATCCATTTGATCTATTTAATGAGGATTTCATCCTTTTTATTCTCAGCGTTAGTTATCTTTGAGTGTTGAGAGTCTAGAGAGTGTGTGGGAAGTGTCCTTAGTAATTTCAAAGTTTGTGCTATATTTTTACGTCAAAGGCAGTGTCTCTGTCAAGAATGTGTAAGGTGAGTGTGTCTATCAACCCAGCTCGAAGGTCCAAGAGACTCAATCTCCTTGAGTCTCAAATTGATGTTCCCAAGGATGAACAAGATGTGCTCGAGGTCACTAGCACTCCAAAGAAGAAAGCAAGAGTTGATAGGAAGTTTGCACGCGGTGTTCTCAATCATACTTATCATCTGAGGAGCTAAATTGTCTTCGAGGAGTTGGTCAAGGGAAAGCAGAATAAAATTGATAGGCCTGAGAGGGAAGTTGCGAGAAAGAAATTTTTTTACCAAGCTCACATGGGGCATCATCATTCTCCCATTGAAGTCTTGGATGATCCCTCTGATAGTGGAGTTGAAACTGATTCTGGCTACTGCCAGTATCTTATGATCATGAGTGATTTGGTTGATTCTGAGGATGAGGTGGTGATGGCTACTCCACTTTCAATAAGGACACCAAGTAGGCATTCTTATTCTGTTGCTGACAAGGAAGAATAGTACCATGCTCCCTTTCTGAGGTGATGCTCAATTTTTCATCCGTTATGCTGACCTGTTTCCTTTTGGCTGGTGTGTTATGGGTTCTTATTTTTTCTTGCTTTTGTTTTGATGGTGACTTTTCCTGGGTCGGTGTGAACATGAAAATTTTGATGATGTGATAGTGGCACCTTTTGGAAGGTTGGAGGGTCTTCTCCAGCGAATGGTTTTTGGGATATTTTTCTCTCCCCTATTCTAGAAATGATTACTTATAACTATTAGGGGAATATTTTTGAGTTCTAGTGAAATGAAAAATGAAATGAAGTTAAATGTAACTATAATTCAGCTCGGTGCTTGTTGCTCCCATGTTCTATAAAAGGGATTTCAAGGCTGATTATAGGGGTTTAATTTTTGAGTCTTATAATGGTTTAGGTGAGGAGCTAGGTTCAGGAAGAAGCATATTGTATAAATGATGATATATAGAATAGTAGGATGTCTAGGGTATAAGCCAAGTATGTAGTAATCTTAAAATAGTTTTATGGAAGCCACAAAAGTGAAGGAAAATATTAAGTTCTAATGTATATACTCTCTTATGTAATTTCTCCTACAAGTTCTGAATGAAAGGGTTAATAATCTTCTAGTTCATTTTCAGTTGTTTTGATTGATTGTGTGGATTTTTTTAGGAATCAATTCAATGAGTTGATTAAATGCTAAGATAAGGTCACAAATCTATAGGGAGGAGCATAGGATTTGGTAAGAATTTATGTGTTAAACATAGTGAGTTGAATGCTACAATGTGGTGTGACAATACTCTAATAATTTCTAAAACAATGGCTAATATATTACTCATTATTACATGATTTGACTCCATTTCCCAATAGATAAAACACTGGTCTATTCATTAGCATATTTTGTGGATAAATAAGCTAGCAATGCACCTGACTAGATATTTAGAATGAGAATAAAAATCACTTAAAATACTTTCAATTGCAATGTGTAACTCTACAATTCCTCATAATTCTTAGCATTAGGCTATAATTTTTTCAAAGGTCAGCCAAACCTTTGATGAAGGATGCTTATTTATACTCAATAAGAATTGATCTATGTATAAAATTCTCTCTAGGAACTAAGAATCTTTTGAGTATGTTGAGGATTACCCTCTCGGGTTTCACAGAGCCCAAAGAGTAGGAGTGGGGGCTTGAAAATCCTTACTTGTTAGTTGGCCACTAACTTTGATAATTATTGAGCATAAGGGTTGGCTACCCTTTAGAGGATTTCAAGGTTTAGCTAGAAAAAATAACCAATAGAATGGTGACTCTATTGGAGAATCAAACTTTGAATCTCTAGTTGTAGACTGTTATATCATAGAGTAAAGAATTTGGTGAATTTGAACATTTGGTTTAGGTATTGTGAAGTTTTAAGACGTGGAAGCGGCTGTGTTGTGGAAAGTTTCAAAAAATTTGTGTGACTCTACTATTGGAGGAGATCTAGAAGGAAATATATCTTTGAAAGAGATTCATATTACTTGGAGTTCAATTCTCTATAAAAAATGGTGGCGATTCTGTCTAAAGAACCTACTAAAATGTGAAGAGAGTTCAAGATCTGAAAAGATTTTTAGTTAAGAAGAAAGGTTACTTGCTGCCACAAGTTTACAAGTATTCTCATAATCTAGATAAAGTATTATCATGTGTGAAAGGAATTTTTATGAGAAATATTCAAGACTTGAAGATAATAAATGGCTCCCTATTAAATGAAATTGCATTAAGAAATGGAATAGTACTGGTCCTTTTCATACTTCTAAATGTGTAATGTGTAATATATGTAATGATTTGAGAAGTATGCTTATTTCTGAATTATGCCTTTGAGAAATTTTTAAGGAACAAAGATTTGATCTATGTTTTAGAGTTATGGTTAAATTAATGAGGCAATGGATGACCATATTTGAAATTGATAACGATTGAATATGGACAAAAAAGGATTTCCCTATGACATAAAAAGTAAAAGTATGCAAGGAAAACAATTTTTACCATTCCCTCAAAGGGATTTTGCTATTGAAACGTATATGACATTGGATTTTAGTAGTATTAAAGGTTTCCCAAACATGATTCCTAAAAATTTTAGGAAATATTTGCCCAAATCCATAGGGCAAAGTTCAGAATCATCCTCTAAGCATTTGCAAACATTCATGGATGTGATGGGGAATTATGAGGTAAATCATGAGGATGTTATCATGAATATTTTTTGTTCAGTCTTTAAAGGATGATGCTAGAAATTGGTTCTCATATTTACCAACATCTTCTATAGTTTCATGGAATTAGTTTATGATAGCCTTTGTAGAACAATTTGGTGAAAGGCTAAATCCAAATGTGGTAAGAAAAAACTTTATGGAAATCCATAGAAATGAAGATGAGTTGATTCCTTCTTTCAACCTTAGATTTTTAAAGGCAATAAGGGATATTCCAAAAAATATAATACCAAATGATGTTGAGTGTTTGGTTGTGTATCTTGGTGCATTTGATAGTGAAAGGAAATATAAAATAGCAATGAAAAGTACTAATGAATGAGAAATTGTTTGAAGGAAAGAGATTACCAGATAGATTGAATTATCTAAACCAAACACCACAAAAGAAAGAGAGACACAAGAATTTTTTAAGGGGAAAAAACAAGAAAAAACCTCAATATTATGAATGGAGGAAAAATGCCTAAAGAATAATAGAAAAAGAGAGAGAGAGAGAGTTTCAGCCTTAGGCTTGCTTGCTTGAGTCTTGAAGAATGAGAGGAGATGCACCTCAATAAGTAGAGGTGAGAAGGAGGAGTTAGAATGTAACTCCTAACTCAATGGATGCCACCATTCATCTATGTGTGCAAAGTGTCACCTCTTAAGGAGGTGGTTACAAATATTCCTTAATAAAGGAATTAAAAATAAGTCATCCTCACACATGTGTGAGATGACAAAAAAGACAAAAGACTTGTAGGGATTCCTTTGAAATATTCCTACAAGTTAATAAGAAATTGCATTTAAAGAATAACGTTTACCAAGTAAAGATTAATCTTCTAACAAATACTATGATGAGTTATTGGCTAAGAGGAAAAGAACCCACAACATTACATCAGGGATATCAAATTGCTATGGATATTAAAAATAACTTGAAATATTCAATGATGAAAGTATATAAGTCTACAAGTATTGGTGGGACTAGTACACCTCTTGCAAATGGACTTCATGGATTAGACAATAGAAATGCTTGTCAAGATAATAGTGATTTTTCTATTTTGATTTCTCAATTATCACAATATGCAAATCATAGTAAGCTTCAAGAGGAATATCAACAGAATTTGAGAAAAGATCAAATATATTTTGTTGAGAGATTGCATCAAATGAAAAGGCACAAAGGAGAATCACACTATGATTTTTTCTCAAGATTTTTGGATGCTTTGTTGGAGATTCCTAAGAATCTCAGACCTAAGGATTCAATATGCATTGATCTGTTTTGTGAAATCTATGATTTTGGATTGAGTACATTGCTAGAGGAATTGAAACCTCAGAATTTTGATAAAACTTTTGAGTGGATAAAGATTGTAGAAGGATCCAAGTGTGATCATGTACAAGAGGTGACATTTCAGAATGTTGGTAGTGGTTGTCCTATTGAGGAAAACCATAAAATAATGCAAACAAATGGATAAGGTATAGCAGAGCATAAACATCCATCTTGTTATATGGGTGAATGTAATGATTGTAATCATTTCACAAGTAACACATATATTGATCAATGTAATAGTGATAAAGATGAAGATACAGGGTTTGAAAACAAACTAGATCGACATGAAATACATCCTTGGGATATCTTGAAAGAGGAAGAATTAGAAGGGATGAGAGAGGTAATTTCCTACAAAGATTTAGTCACTAACAATGATGCATGTGTTGTCAATACCTCATTGAAAATCAGGGGAAAGATCTTAGAAATGAAGATTTGAGCAATCAATCTAACACGGTTTCAGTATTGATGGATCTCCCTACTATAGTAACTATGATGAAATTAGATATGGTCACTCCTTTGTTGGCACTATTTGTCCTGATGAAATGGAGGTGGAGTCTTCTTCTTTGAATAGGGTGTGTGATGATGATAAGGGAGATGTATATTTGCTTGAGGAGGAACAATCCTCCTCCTATGGAGAGTTTTCAGAATGTGCATCAAACATGTTGACCATTGATGATGTGAATGAAATTGAAAATATATCTCTATGCTCTTCTAGTGATTGTAATTATTTTGAATACAATGATGATATGGAAGATTTGGACCATCATGCTAAGGGAGTAGAAGCTTTTATGATAACAATGAATGTGTGGTGTAATCCCTTATTTGATGAGCTACCATATTCACTAGAAATGAGAAATGATGATCCTTATTAGTGCAGAAACAATCCACTCTTTGTTGATGACCCTGATGATGCATCCAATGTAGCATTAGAATATGGAAATGAGAAAATAAGGAAAAAAATTGATGAAATCCTTGAAGGTATTGCTTCTAGTTATCTTACATCTAGCACTGACATAGACAATAAACCTAAGGATCAACATGAGATTGTAGTTTCTGCTTGTTCTTATGAGAACTATAAATATCTTTGTGAAGATGATCCAAAAGTAATTTATTCACATGAAATATGCAATGATATGAATATTGATAAGGTCACTTATATACTAGTGAATAAACAAATGGCATTGGATACAAATATGGAATGTGATGATGAATTTTCATCATTGGAATATATTTATGGTATAAATGATGGGCAATTGGAAGATAAGAATTTATGTGTTCAGAGAGTTGATCTTGAGCACAAAGCTAGAAATGATGAAGGGGAAGACAAATTTTCCTATCTCCCTATTGCTCATAATTGTTTATGTGAAGTAGAAATCGAAATGTTTGCTATAAATGAAAAGGATGATGATGTACTCATCGATGAAAGAAGGGTTTCATTATTGAATGATCGGAATGTACATCATGAAAAAAATATGGAATTTGAATCAACATCGTTACTAGTTGATAATGTCAAAGAATTCTCTGGTCTACCTTATATTGCACATGGATTTGTCTTTGCAAATGAATGTCTCTTTGATAATTCTATGAGTTCTGACTTTTTGGGGCCTATTCCTTAGGAATTTTTATTTGAGTTGAATGATTATTTGGAGAATGAATTAGAATATGTTACTGAACCTAAGATACATGCATTTACCTAGTTTTGGGATGATAATGATGCATATGACCTCTATTCTTATGATACTGAGGAATTTTTTGATACAAAATAGTTTAGGGATGTTCCTGAGTATGATTTTTTCCTTTTTGATGCATCTATGGGTTATTTACATGGTACACAACAAAGTGTTTATGAATATTTTTAGTTTGAGGTGCAAACTAAATATAAGATCAAAATATGTGATGTTATTAACTAGGTTGAAAATGAATGTTTCACTTTTCCAACTCAATCAAGTATGGTTGATTGTGTTAATCACAACGAAGTTGATTGTTGGGAAATGATTGGTACAACTGTTGATCCATTACAAACAATAGAGGATAATTTTTTTGATAGAGGTAAATGTTGGCCTTAAGTTTTGGGGGCCTAGGGCCACCAATTTGAGGAGTAAATCCTATGAAGTTGCAAAAGAAGGTTTCTTAAACTCCCTTTAGATGTGCACTGTATAGGCCTGTAATTAGTGTATATGGGTTTGGTGTGTTTTCTTGTTGTTGCGTCTCCTTGCCTTATCTAGGTAGGCTCCTGGGTTTTTGTCTCTTCACCTTGAGATCTGGTTTCTCGCTATACCCACCAAGGGTATGCATCCTTGAGCATGAGCCACTAGTAGAGCTCCAGATTTTTGGAAAATTATGATGAGTCTTGCCTTGTCATGGCTCTTTTCTTTTGTGTTCAAGGGTAGGGCTTTGGGTTTTAGGTTAAATACCCTCTTTTCAAAATTCATATGGTCATGAACCCTTGGAATTTTAATCCTTCGTTGACCTATGCACATGGTTTCCAGTCACCTAAGTTGTAACTTGATCCATTGAAATTGTTATTTGTACTAGCCCCATGCGTTAGGTTTGTCAGTCACCGAGTGTCTCTTCAATGCTTAAATATTTTCCTATGGTCGAGCTAATATTTTCATTTTAAATGACCTAGGTATTATGTCTTCATTCCTAAGGGTTGTGCCCTATTGACCTATTTGGGTCAAATTTTAATGACTAACTTTTGTGCACGTGCAGATTTTCCTGACCATCTGATCTCAAGGGTTGATCTTGGTTGTTCTCCAAGCACCCTGTGAGGAATGTTGGTGATGTCACAAAGAAGTTACAGGGTTAACGGTTACTAGACACATGTCCCTTTGCATGGTGGGGCCTGGTCTCCACTATCATGCTTGATGGGGTGAAGCTTCATATCGATGACCAAGATGCAACAATGAGATTGAATCTCAACCATTCCCCACACACCCTATATGAATAAAATAATGTTTTATTCAAAGCTATGGAGTCAGTGGGCTTGTGAAACGTGTATCATTTTTTGGGCTTGGAAGATGATGGTGGAGCCCATGTGCAGGTGAGTTGGTAGGGTTCTCATTGGTTGAGAGATTATTAAGCAATTGTTGATGAATTTCAAAACTTGTTGACCCAATTTGGGTCATTCGATGTGCCATCTCGAAAGGAGATCAATGGTTGATATTCAAAACCAAAAATATGAACCTGATTAATTTTTTTTTATGTGCATGTGATATTAGACAAGTCCATTTGTAAGCTAGTAAGAGGGAATTTTGTGATTTCCAAAGGATCTCAAATTGGGACTCTATTTAGTCTTGATGCCTATATTTTTTATAATTCTATCAATGTAACTAAAACTGAAATGCCTATATGTTATGGCATCAATGTTTGGGTCACATTAGTGAAAAGGTCTAAAGACTCTTATTAATAAAATTTGGTTGATAATTTTTCTTATTATTCAATTTGTTAAAATAATTTTTGTGAGCATTGTGTTTGGAAAATAAAATAGATCTTTATTTCCTATTAAAAGTAATAGAGCTAAGAGTTTATCAAAAATCATTCATTTAGATGTATTGGTCTAGTGGATGTTGGTTCTATAGGTAAATTTTGATATTATGTTATATTTATTGATCATGTCTCTTAATATACCTTAGATTTATTTTAGTGTTCTAAATATCAAGTTTTTATCAAGTTTAAGGAGTTTAAATCCTTAGTAGAATATAAAATAGATTATAAGATGAGGTTTCTAATGGAAGGAGCTTTGAAATGGTGGAGAATCATCAACAACAAGGTTTTTGGAGGCATAACAATAGGCAGTATGATGAGGGGCAAAAATCGTGATGGTCGTTCAACAAACGTCAAGGAAGAAACAAAAATCGACCCAAAATGGTTGAATCAAATAGGGCTTGGTGGGTTCCAGAGAACTATCGTAACAATGACAGTGGCAGAACTAGAGGTGGGCCAAGATTGGGGGATCAACCTCTGAGGGATGAGTGCTTTAGGTTGATGCAGTTACCAGAGTGGGTAGATTTCTGAAATATAGCTGCAAAGTTTTGGCGACCAAAGCAACAAGCAGAAAAGATCGGCCCTAGTAAGGTATTCCCTAGTATCTCATATGCAACTATGACTTCATTGCTTTTGGACAATAGTGAATGGAAGGATTCTGTTAGTTCTTTTAAAGCTAAGGCTTTTTTTCTAAAATGGGGCAAGAAATGGCTGGCATATTCGAAGCTTCGAGCTTGGTGTCATAAACAATGGGGTATGGAATGTGACCTTAAAACCTAGAGAATGGATTCTACTTGATCATTTTTAAAACCACAATTGATAAGGAATGGGTCATCAACAGTGGGCCATTTGTTATGGACGGGATTGGGTTTTACATTAAATATTGGGCACCAAATTTTAACCCAAATGAAACAACTGTGGAGGACATTCCAGTTTGGATTAGGTTGAAAAATCTTCCACATGAATATAGGGATCAGGAAATGCTCTGCATGATCGGTAGAAAATTTGGAACCTTCAAGAAATCTAAGGAGATGGTGGACAAAACAGATTTAAGCACCTTCCCCAAAATTTGTGTTTTAAGACAAGGGATTCACTCTCTTATGAGAAAATTAGAACTTAAGTCTGGGGAGGGAATTTGGGTTTAAAAAACTTGAAATAGAAGATGCTTATTTCGAATATTTAAATTGCATTGGGAAAACATTACTTAACGATTTTGATATCCTGCTTGAAAAAGGTAAAGGTTTAAGCCAAAACAGTTTAAATGAGGAAATCATCAGATTGATGGAAAATGAATTAAAGGAGTGTGTTAGCAGATGTCTTAAGTGGGGCTCTCGAGTCTGCAACCTTAATCAGGAAGCTATGGTTACAAATGATGGGTGGGAAGGTTTAAAGGGATAGGAACTAGATTTCATATTTGAGAATGCATATATGGAGGGCTCACAAGCAAGGGAAGAAAATATGTGTGAAAGAAACTCAACCGAAAATTTACCAATGTTGAAATTGGCTAGGGAGTTGATGGTTAGACAAGATGGGGTACGGTTTGGTCTAGAGGAAATCAAAAGAGAATATGAAGATGCATTAGTGGAGCAAGAATCACCTAAGAGAATTTGGAATCAAGGAAAGGGGCAGAACACCCATTCAGGTGAAGAAGTATGGGCTCAGAAGGAAACAATGGTTGTTTTAGGTAGGGCAGATTTGGTCAGACAAGTTGAACAACAAATTGGTTTGGAGGAGATCAGAAGTGACTTTGAGACAAGTATGGCTGAACAAGAATCACTGTAGAAATTGGTCAATCAAGAAGATGAACAGTTAGCTCACATGGAAGAGCAGGTGAGGGCCTAGAAGAAGATTTTTATTGCTCAAAATTGAGTAGAAAAGGCTGGAGAGTTGTGGGATCAAGACTAGCACAAGGATAGTAACAACAAGGTCAATAATGAATCAAGCGATAAGTTGGAGTTAGGTAGAGCCATAGGAGAAACATCTATTTTCAAAGATATACCTATATCATCCATAAGGAATCTTGAGAATTCTTTTGATGGAGTTTGAGATAGTGGAGGGAATATGGAAGGATCAACTTTAGAATCAGAAATGGATGAGGATCAGGGTGAAGAGGATTTACTGGGTCTTCAGGATAGCATTGGTATAGCTAAAAAAATGCTCTATTAATCAATCCTCAGCCATAAATAACAAAGTAAAGTGTGGTGAGAAGTGTAGAAGAGGGCCAAAAACAAATAGAATGAGGCTTGAATTAGCAGGAAATGCCACAGGTCAAAGCAAGCTTAGATCGGGAAAGGGCTATGCCTTTTCCTAATAGTCATGAAAATCCTCTCGTGCAGCCCCTGACAATATTCATGTGATCAAAAGATGTTTTGATCAAATGAGACCTGCTCTGATTCTATTACAAGAAACAAAAATAAAGAAGTCTGAAATAGGTGGGTTTACGAGATGTTTTGGGCAGTGGCATAGTTCTTTATCAGAAGCTTTGGGGGCGTCTAGGGGTTTGGGAATTCTTTGGAATGACTCATTGGTGGATGTGCAAATTATAAGGCAGGAAAGAAACTAGTAGTGGGGCAAAGTGGAATCCAAACATTTGAGAGTAAGCTTCTGGATTCTAAATATATATGGTCCCAACAACTCAGTTCAGAAAAAACTCTTATGGCAAGAACTGTTTGGCCTGTTGGCTAGAAAGGAAGGTGAGATGTGTCTTCTTGGTGGGGACTTCAATGCAGTCATGCAACCGTCAGACAAATTGGGGGGGTCTTTTTTGGTTAGGTAAGAGTCAATAGGATTTTTGTGACTTTGCAATGAACAATGGTCTGATTGAGTTACCTTTCAGAAATGGGGACTATACTTGGACCAATAGACATGGAGGTTTTTTAAATATTGCAGAAAAATTAGATAGATTTTTTCTAGTCGGGAATTGGGCGGAACAACATTGGAAATGTGATGCGGAGATTCTACCCATAATGGGCTCAGACCATTATCCAATAAGCTTGAGGATCCAAGATGAGGCAACACTGAATAGATGCCCCTTCAAATTTGAAACAATGTGGTTCAGGGATGATAATTTTAAAGCTTTAATAGAAAGATGGTGGAAGAATGCATCCTTGAAAGTGGGAAATAAATCTTTCATTTTCTTTAAAAAAGTGTAGTTTTTGAAAGAACAATTGAAGTTATGGAATCGGGAGTCTTTTAAGAATATTTTTGAGGAGAAACTGCAATTAGAAGAGAAACTTGGTGCCTTACATACAAGAATAATTTCTCAAGGGATGTTGGAGGAAGATTTCCTTCAAGAAAAGGAACTCAATAAAATATATTCAGAAATTCTGGCAAGAGAAGAATTATTTTGGAGGAAAAAATCAAGAGAAACCTGGCTGGAAGAGGGAGTAATAAACTCCAAGTTTTTGCATAACTCGGTGAAATTTCGTAGGTCGAACAATAGAATTTTGTCGATACAAAATAACAATGGGGATCTTCTAAATGATGTTGCTCAAATCAATCAGGAGGCAGTGAGGTTCTTCACAAAAAGTTTTAATATGACTACAGATGGTCTAATTCAGGACCCAGATATTTTGGATGTTATCCCGAATTGTGTCTCGGAGAGTCAAAATAGGATGCTAAAGGAGGAGGTGACTTTAAAGGAGGTGAAAGGTGCTTTGTTTGGTTTGGGGGGGGGACAAGGCTCTGGGTCCTGATGGTTTTCCCACAATCTTCTTTCAGAAACTGTGGGATGTGTTTGCTCATGACTTGTGGGAAGTTGATGAGGAATCAAGAAAGGAGGGCTTCATGTTGAAGGATAACAATAACACTTTCATTTCACTTATTCTGAAGAGGGATATTGTGAGTTCCTTTGAAGATTTTCGTCTCATATCATTGTGTAATACACTTTATAAGATAATCTCTAAAGTATTGGCAAATAGATTAAAGCTAGTTTTGAACTCAGTAATTTTGACTGAATAGAGTGGTTTCTTGCCAAATAGATCAATATTTGAAGGGGTAATTGTTGCACATGAAACCATTCATTCAATTAGGATGGCGAAAGTGGAAAAAATGATGGTGAAATTGGATATTAAACGGGCCTATGATGAAGTGAATAGACCTTTTCTCTTGAAGGTGTTAGCTAAATTTGGGTTTAGTAAAGAATAGTTAAAATGGGTTGAAAGTTGTATTACCTCTCCTAGGTTTTCAGTTCTCGTTAATGGGATTCCTCAAGGTTTTTTTGAGTCCAACAAGGGGATCAGACAACGTGATCCTTTATCACCTTTACTCTTCATCATTTTGGCTGAGGTGCTTGGCGGATTAATTGCTCAGAAATGTAGGGATGGATGGTGGAAGGGAATCAAAGTGGCAGAGGGGATAACACCAGTTTCACATTTACAATTTGTAGATGATACGTTTCTAATGGGGGATGCAACTCTTGCTGAAGCTCGAGTGATGAAGGGTGTGTTGGATAAGTATGGTCTAGCATCGGGATAGTGTATCAATTGGGGGAAGCTGGAAATATTTTTCTTCAATACACCAAAACAGAGGCAAAAAGATATATGTGGTATGATGGCGATGTGAGCTGGTAAGCTCCCAAGCAAATTTTTGGGGATTCCTCTGTTTGGGGGAGCAAATAAAATGAACATTTGGAAAGGGTTAGTGGATTCTTGCCTGAAAAGAATGGATGGATGGAAAAAGCAAGTGATTAACTTCAACAGGCAGAATATTGATGCATAAAACTTTGATATCAGCAATTCCAATCTACTCAATGATGTGTCCGCAGATTTCAAAAAAAGTGATAAACTCTATTGGGTAGCATATGAGAAAGTTCTTTTGAAATGGAG
Source organism: Sequoiadendron giganteum (assembly GCA_007115665.2). NCBI lineage: Eukaryota > Viridiplantae > Streptophyta > Pinopsida > Cupressales > Cupressaceae > Sequoiadendron > Sequoiadendron giganteum. The sequence continues at coordinate 330,448,563 of CM021109.1, read as the reverse complement.
CAAGTGATGATGACAAGATTCCCCTTCTAGCATGGGATAATATCTACAGAGCAAAAGATAAGGGGGTGCTGGGTTAAGAAATTGGCAACTGTTAAATGAGGCCCTAGGAGATAAACTTGTATGGAGTTTATATGCTAACCCAAATTTGTTATGGGTGAAAGTCTTAAAAGAAAAATATCTGGATACGAATGATAAACATCGAATATTCACTATTAGCAATCCTCCTGTGGGGTCAGTGATCTGGAATTTTATTGTTTCTTGTAGGCCTATGGTTATCAATCACCTAACATGGCAGATTGGTAATGGTCTAAAGGAAAACTTTTGGGAGGATTCTTGGAATGGGTTGCCAAATTTGAATGAGGAGCCAGATCTTTTATTCCTCAAAAACTATTTTTCCCAACGGTGGGGGACTAAAGTTAGAGACTATATGACTGAGAATTCAGGTCTACTTGGGAAAGAATGGGGGTGGAAAGAGGTGCCTCAAGAGAATTTAAATCCTTGGCAGATCCAGCAGATGTAGAAGATATTCTTTGAGCGAAGGATCCAAATATCTGGGAATGAGGATAAAATTATTTGGTGTGGCTCCTCTTTTGGTAGTTACTCGGTGAAGATTGGGTATCAATTGTTGGACTCAGAAGAGTGGCAGAACTTTTGGGAAAAGGATCTGTGTTGGAATAAGGATTGTTTGCCCAAGGAAGGTACCTTTGCCTGGTTAGCTATGAAAGGGTGAATTCTTATGGGAGAAAGAAGAAAATGATTGGGTTTTGTAGGACCTTCAAAGTGTGTCATGTGTGGGAAGGATGAAGAGTCGGTTGATCATCTATTACTATAATGTGAGGTGGTTGGCATGTGTTGGGGGCATGTCAAATGGAAATTGGACTGGAATAGTCCATTCCCACTGACCTTAAAGGAAGTTTTTGAAAGCTGGCCAAGAAAGGCAAAGAAAACGCTACTATCTAGTGTTTGGGTAAGCGTGCCCTCACTAATTATATGGGAAATATGGAAAGAAAGGAATAGAAGGATCTTCTTAGATAAATGTGAACCTATATCTAGGATGATAAACAAAATAGATTAGAGCATTGAAGAAGTGGTTAATAGTGTTGCGTCTCAAACACAAAATTGGAGGTATCCCTTTGCTTTAGATGATATGTTAGTACAACGTGCTTGACCTGGAATTCATATAAGGAACTTAACGAGTAAGATCAAGACATATACTAAAATGCAAGGGGAGGTGGAGATGAAGTGGAAAAAACCTTGGAGGGATGGTGTAAAGTAAATTTTGATGGAGCTGCACATGGGAACCCAAGACCTTCGGGGGTCGGAGCTATTGCTCGGGATAGTCTAGGAAATACTTTAGCAATTGCAGCAAAGAAACTGCCTCCAGGGACCAATAATGTAGCCAAATAAAATGTTGCCTTGGCAGCAGTAAAACTTGCAAAAAAGTTTGGAGTCAAGAAACTCCATTTAGAGGGTGATTCACACATAATTGTTCAAGCAATCATGGGGTTAGGAATAAAGGTGTGGCATCTCCAAAATATAATTAAGGAAATTGTTGCAGAATTAAAAATGTTTGAATTTTTTTTAATATCTCATATAAAGAGGGAAGGCAACAAGGAGGTTGACGTCCTATCCAAGTGGGTGATCATGTTGGAGGATATAGGTGTAGTTATTGAAGATTTCGTAAATTAACAAGTTGTGGTTTGAGAAAAGGTAAGTATTTTGAAATCATAAGGTGGTGGATTGCGCATTAATGAGAATATTAAATCAGCTCAACATTAGGATGAAGTAAAAACAAGTGAAGGATAGATGTCATGGAGGAGTACAAGGGTGGCTATGTTTTTTGAAAGAGGGTTGGCCAGATTTGGCCCTAACACATCCAATTTTGAAATGATCGAAAGCATAGAGTAGGCATGCGAAAAATGGAGATTAGATCGGCTAATAAATGCTAAATGGTGTTGCAAGCTAGTGGCATCTGAAGTGAATTTGCAATGATGCCCAGGTAAGGCTAGATATATGGATACCTAGAGGAACTAAGCTGTGGGATTTAAAGCCACGAGGAGTAGGGAAAAAGAGAACGAAACTTTTTGGAGTGCAGGCAGTGGAGAGGAAAATTCGTTGGTGTAAAAATGGAGGCGATGATGGGATTTTCAACCAAATTGTAGCAAAAGGCATTCTTTGGGAAGCCAACGGTAAAAAGGTTGAAGCAGCTCCTAAAAGTGACAAATGATGAAGTTGTCAACATGGTAATGGATACCCTCAGCCCCCATTTTTGAGATGCGACACACATAGGCAGGCATAATGTTGATATTGCATCCATGATATTCGCGTGGGGGATGGAAATTGGCGAGGAACCGCAAGAAACTAAGTGAATTGCGCTTAGTTTGTTTCAGGAAGAACTGCTGGACAAGATGGAGTCATTGATGGAATGGACTGTCCCTAGTGTGGGTTTTATGTGTCCGAAGGAATCGAGGAGATAGACGAAGCTACAGAGGAAGGGCTAGTCCAGTTTATTAGGTGGAAAAAGTTGACGGATAGGGAACTATACAAGATGGATGTGCTGATGGCCTAGGAAAATTTGAAGGTAGAGCTACATAGGCAAGATTCAAGTCGATGCCAAGCAGTGGCCACTATCCTAGAGATAGTTCCAAAAAGGAAGAGATCGGAGCATAGAAGAAGAAGATTGGGGGGATTTTAAAGAACAAGGGAAAATGAGGTAGAAGTTGGGGAAGAAGCTGGTTTAATTTGGATAACGCAACTTTTTGGGATGGGTTGCATACATAGCTCATTTTTTGAAGAAAAGTGGGAAAGGTGGTGGGAGTCACCAGTAAGCAGGAGCGCATTTTTGAATGGAGAAGCTACAAGGATAGAATGAAAGGATAAGTGAAGGGATAATATCACATGATGTTTTGTCCAGTGGGTAGCGGAAGGGGTGGTATTAGTTCTAGGATTTTTGTTTAGAATCTTGTAAAGGAGTTACCGGTTGTAGGTTTTTTGAATCATAGTTGTATTTCAGACATTATAAGAATGTCTGCCCTATATATGTAATGCTTTTAAATTTCAATAAAATTAACCTGTTACCTATCAAAAAAAAAAAGATGAGGTTGCTAATATTTAAAAATAGTGGGGAATATTATTCCAACGAATTTGATGAATTATGTAAGAATGCGTGTATTATTTAGAAGAGGAATAAACCTTATAATCCCCAACAAAAAGTAGTAGAAGACGTTGATGGGGAAAATTCAGGGAAAAGTGTGAATCAATGATAGCAACCACAAAACTACCTAAATTCAAGCCTTGAAGACCCTAATCTAACAATTAAACACAAATGACAATAGAAATCCAAATAATATAGCAATAAAAACTCAATTCCTATGCCATAGTTGAATCAAATCCATTTCTCTTCCCCATTTTTCTTTGTTTGTTATTAGATTTATAGTATGCAATGTATTTGATAAGGTTGATGTGTAGTAGCAAGATCTCAAGATAGAAAAATTTCAAAGACTTTGATTCTTCAAGATGAATGATGTGAGAAGAAACATATTGAAGATTGTGGTTCTTTGAGATGAATGATATGAAAGAAAAATATTGAAGATTGTGGCTAACCCTAAAATAAGAATGATAGGTTGTTTTTTATAGAAATCCCAATTCAAATGAAGGATGAGGATTGAGAAATGATGTATGATGATCAATGGATGAGATTAATTGAGAAGAAGAGAGATAAGGATGGGAAGGATGGACCAAAACTCAAGAAATTAGTTGAGGTTTAGGGCCTGGGTAAGAATAGAAAAATTAAGTAATTACAACAATTATTAAATTTAGGAGAGGGTGAATGAATAGTTAAATAATTAAAAATAATTATTTAATTATAGAAGAAAGGTGGGATGTGAAATATTAAATAATTAAAAGTAATTATTTAATAATGGGATGGAGGGAAATGGAAAATAATTAAATAATTAGAAACAATTATTAATTATATTGGAAAGAAGGTGGTAAATAATTAAATAAATCAGGATTTATTCAATTATGGAGAGAAAAAGATAATGAATAATTAAATAATTAAAATAATTATTTAAATATAAAGGTAAGGGAGGGGAAATGAAAATGAATAATTGAATAAATAATAATTTATTTAATTATAGAGGGAAAAGGGATGACTAGTGACATAATTTAAATAAAGAGAAATTTATTTAAATTAATCAAAAGATGAATAAAGATAATATAAATTAATTAAATAATTCAAAATTATATAATTAATAGAATAATATGACCTTAGGAAATAATTAAATAATTAAAATTATATAATAATTCATGGAAGATGGAAATTAGTATGAAAATGTTTCTTGTAGGTTTAGGACATTTTTTAGTTCTACATTTTTCCCCTCTTTGATACAATGTGATTTTGAGTGTTGTGCTAAATAATAATTGTAAAAATTCAGCTCAGGACCTACCCCAATATTGTTTGAAAAATAGGGATAGACAACTGAGAGGGGTGGGGGGGTGAATGAATTGTGCAGGATTTGAAACTTTATTTTACTTGATTAACCTTTAATCATAGATCTGATAATTAATAGTGAAAATAAGAATCATCAACACACCAGAAACATAGAACTCCAAGATTTTTGCATGGGAACTCTATTAGGGGAAAAACCACGGTGGAGGTTAATCCACAATTATACCCTATTAAAGTATAATAGAAAGTGAATAAAGAATGCACATGCATTCAAGAACACTGCCTAGAGCTCACTGCTCAAAGGGAAGGCTCACTTCCTTATATAAGACAATCAGATTAAATTCATCTGATAAGGTTGAACTGAGAAATTAGCTTCTTCATAAGCTTGATGATAGTTTTGGTTAGGCACAAGAATACTTCTTCACTCTTCACTCAAAATTCTTCACACTCCACTCTGCATTTGGATGATCTGATATTTATGCACACATATCTTGCACATACTTTGCATACATACACTGAGCATACATCAAAATGAGGAAAACAAAAATTCTTATATATCCGCTACATGGATTTACATCAACAACTCTATCGGCCATAAAATATAGAATAAATGAATTACAAATTGTTGACCCAATACATGAACAAATCTTAATGCGCACCAACCTAAGTAGGTCACAACATAGTGAGGACCTAAATCAACATCCTAAATCACACCAATCATTCAAAAATTAATTCATAAGGATCCACAACATGCTACCACCATCATGTCATCCAAGAACATGAAAACTCAAACACACAAAGGAAAAATCTTTGATCATGAAAACACTGATCACTATAGACATACCACACTGATAGAGAATGATCTAGAAACATCATTGAACATCTCAGGATCATACGCAACAGCTCAATTAATCAAAATTGCATTTCCTTCTTTTAGAAACACCTGCTATAGTAATAGAATAACTGTAGGATCACAACACTTCATAACTTTCTTCAATCTTGATGTGCAACTCTCAAACTTTTGAAAAACATACTAGATAGGCTCAGAAACAAACCCATTAATGTGTGCCTTCTAAATATCAACGTACATAAATTTTCATCACTCTGACCTTCAGAGCTTCACAGACTGTCTGCAACATATTTATTACAATTTTATCAATATCCTCAACATATACAACCTTTAGAATCATTAATGCTAATAGTTTTGCAGTCAATGAAAACCACATTTTGGCAACACAACCACATAATCCAACAATCTCCCCCTTTGGCATTGATGGAAACACATGATGTGAAAAAAAAACCATCAAGCACAACTAGCTCTTCTCCAACAATATTCTTCTCATGACTCTTCTCCCCCTTTCTTCCTCAAGGGTTTTTCACATTACTCTTCTCCCCTTTTGACATCAATGGAAAAGGTACACATTCTCTAAACCACATATCTAAATCTTCTTACTACTCTCCCTAAGTAACAACCACCATAACAACAATCTGAAACACGATCTGATTGTAAGTGTGTGGATTCATGCAAAGACTTGCATCTTAGTTCAGATTAGGAAGTGAAATCACCCCTAGCTTTCCTCTGAGATACTCAAAATTATCCTTAGGTAATCGTTTGGTGAAGATATCTACAATTTTTTCCTTTGTGGGCACATATTCCAGTTTGACTTCTTTATCACTCACTTTGTCTCTCAAAAAGTGATACTTGATAGATATATGCTTTGTCTTTGAATGTAGCACTATATTCTTGGAAATATTTATGTCACTTGAATTGTCACACAATAGAGTGATAGGCTCATCATACTCAACTATGATATCTCTCAACATCTACTTCATCCACAACACTTGAGTATAATTGTGTGCAACAATAATATATTCTGCCTCAGTAGTAGATAAGGAAATGAAATTTTGCTTTTTACTTAGCTAAGGCACCAACTTCTTCCCCAAGAAGAATGTATCCCCACTTGTACTTTTCCTATCATCCACATCCCCTACCCAATCTACATCTGTAAAGGCATTCAAGGTAAGGTCACCATCCTTAGGATACCATAGCCCAAAATCAACTATTCCTTTTAGGTATCTAAAAACTCTCTTTACTGTAGTCACATGTGATTCCTTTAGATCAAATTGATATCTAGCAACCATGCATACAACATTCATGATGTCTGGTCTAGTATGAGTCAAATAAAGCAATCCACCAATCATTGACTTATATCTTGTTTGATTAGCCTTAGGAGGATCATCATTTTGTGTTAACTTACATCTGGTTACCATGGGTGGACCTACAACATTTGAGTCTTCCATACCAAACTTTTTCAGTAACTCTTTTACATACTTGGACTAAGATATAAAGATTCCATCATCTAACTAAGTGATTTATAATCCTAAAAAGAATTTCAGTTCTCTAATCATTGAAATTTCAAATTCACTTTTCATTTGATCAGAAAACTTCATACATAAGTCGTCATCTCCTTTAAAATAAATGTAATCAACAAAGACTTCAATAATCAACTCTTTATCCTGAACCATCTTGAAATACAAATTATTGTCAACAATACCTTTATTGAATCCAAGCTTCAACAAGTATTTATCCAATCTAGCATACCAAGTTCTAGGGGCTTGTTTGAGTCCATAAAGTGCTTTCTTCAATTGACATACCATGTCTTTTTTGTGAGTCAGTTGAAATCCATTTGGTTGCTCAATATACACTTCTTCTTCTAGTTCACCATTTAGAAATGTTGACTTTACATCCATTTGATATACTTTATAGTTCTTCAAAGTAGCATAAGAAATAAATAATCTTGTAGCTTCAATTCTAGCAATAGGGGCAAAGGTTTCTTCAAAACCAATACCTTCCATTTGTGAGTACCCTTTACATACCAGTCTTGTTTTATTTCTGATCACTTCACCTTGTTCATTCAACTTATTCTGAAAGAACCACTTGGTTCCAATCATGTTCTTATCCTAAGGTATGGGAACAAGAATAAATGTATCATTTTTCTCTATATGCATTAGTTCTTCCTTCATTTCTTCCATCCAATATTCATCTTTACATGCTTCATTGATATTGCTAGGTTTAGTCTTGAAAATTAGGCAATACTCTTCTGCAATTCTTCTTCTAGTCTGCACACCTTTGTTCTTGTCTCCTATAATCTGATTTTTAGAATGATTTAACCTTACATACCTTGGGACTTTAGGATTTTCTCTAACTTTTGGTTCTTTTGTTCTTTCTTCTGCACTTCTACTAGCTTTAGTTTTTGAACTTTCTTGACTCACCGAAACAATTTGAACTTGGCTCAGTGTTTGAGAATTCTTCCCTTTATTAGCACTTTCATGTTGGTCATCTGAGTCATATCCATAGTACCTGGATGATCTATCAATATCCTCATCAACTATGACATTTTCACTTTCAACCATCTTCTTCAGTCTTCTATTGTAGCACCAGCAGGCTTTTCTCTTAGTAGAGTAACCCAAAAAGATTCCTTCATCACTTCTAGCATCAAACATGCCAATATATTCATCTATCTTGATATAACATCTACTTCCAAAGATTTTGAAATATTTCACAATAGGCTTATAACCAAACCACAACTCAAAGGGAGTCTTACCAGAATTGCCATTGCCATTTACCTAGTTGATAGTATATACTACAATGCTTATAGCTTCTCTCTAGTAGATATGAGGAACATTACCTTCCAAAATCATAGTTCTGGCAGCATCTAGAATATTTTTGTGCCTTCTCTCAACAACTCCATTCTGTTGAGGAGTCCAAGGAGTAGATAACTATCTTCTGATTCCATGTTCTTCACAAAATGAATTGAACTCCTAGGAAGTGAATTCACCACCTCTTTCTGATCTCAAGCATTTGATCTTCAAACCTGTCTCATTCTTTGCCATAGCTTTGAAGCCTTTGAATTTCTCTAATGCCTCATGTTTTTATCTTAAGAAAGAAACCCATATCATTCTAGAATAATCATCAATAATCAATATAAAGTACCTTTCTCCTTGTATACTTCTAATTCTAGATGGACCACATAGATCAATATGTAATAAATCCAATACTCCATTGGAATGATGTTGTTTTCTCTGAAATGAAATTCTTGTTTGCTTTCCCATCTGAAACTCCTTGCATATAGTGTTAGTAGGCTTCACTAACTTAGGTAGATCTCTGACTGCTTGAGTGGAGCTTACTTTGACAATGTTATCAAAATTCACATGACATAATGTCCTATGCCATAACTAGCTTACATCAACTTGAGCAATTAAACAAATTTCACTAGTAGAACTTAAGTGAAAAATGTTACCTCTTGTTTTTGTACCTAAAGCAATTAGATTCCCAGAGCTTCCCAAAATATTGCATTTTCCATCTTTGAACTAAAGATTGTATCCCTTGTCAACCATCTGTCCAACACTCAAAAAATTGTGCTTCAATCCTTCAACATAAAGGACATCATCAATATTATATCTACCACCAAGAGAAATAGTGCCTCTGCCACAAATCACACCAGCATTGTTATCTCCAAATCTTAAAACACCACCATCATATTTTTCTAGGATTATGAACTTGGTTTTGTGACTAGTCATATGATGTGAGCATCCATTGTCAATCACCCACTCATCCTTTTCATCAATTCTACTTGCAATAGATTTCTCAATATTGTTATTACTAGCAGATTCAATGGACACCAGACCATTTTATTTGATAGAAATGAATACCCATCCTTCTTCATTTCCAGTTTCTTTATCAAATTCATCATTAGTAACACCTTCTTCAACATAATAACATTTATTTTGAAACCTAGACTTGTCAGGTTTGTACTTGGAAACTCTTTCAGGACATCTTGATGCAAAATGACCTATCTTATTGCAAGAGAAACATTTAATAGGTAACTTCCCTTTGTACTTACCTTATCCTCTGGCTTCTCTTTTCACAATCAATGATTCTAGCTCTTCTAGCTCTATTTCTTCATCTTCAATCAAGTTCATTTCATCTTCATACTTGAATTTTTTTCTTGAGCTTTCTCCCAGATCATATCTATGTTGGCTTTTTCTGGATATAGTAGCTTTGAATGCAAATTCAGTCTTAGGAGAAGATTCACAAAATTCACTCAACACAAAGGAAAAAAGCTTACCAATTAGCTTATCTCTTGTCACATTAGTTACTGTCCTAATTTCTCCAATAACATGAGCTCTTGTTTTGTAAGAAGCAGGCACAAATATGAGTATCTTAGCTACAATATCATCTTCTTCCAAGGTTCCACTACTACATCTAATACCCATCACAAGTTCATTTAATTTTTGCATGAAAGAAAAGATGTTTTCATCCTCACTCATATTCATGTTAGCATGGAAAGAAGATTAGCAAGGAATGGAAAAGAAGAGTGAAACAAATAAAATGGGATTAAATATTGAGATCTTGCTACCAAATGTTAATATTTTTTGTATTATAACATGATTATCATCACAAAATATTTAATATCGCAATGAACAAAGAGAACCAAGGTATGACATAGACCAAGATATGATATGTTATCCATTGAAAAATTAGATATATTATAGACAAGGAGTGTTGGAAGAATTAAGAATAATTTTTAATTGTGCATAGTTTATGTTGTCATTGATGTCACCATGTTGATTAAGTTGTCAGTTTGATCTGGTACTCTGAATTGGTATGAAGAACCAATTTACACCCTCTATTATTTTGGTCTGGTATTTTGGTCAGCAATCCTCCTCTGGTGATGATTGTTGCTAGCGGTGGAAGATTGTAAGTTCAGAACCTTGTTTTCTCATGTGCTCGTATGGCAAGTTGTAACCATTATGTTGATAGCACTTTGTTATTAGGTCTATCCCTAGCCGACCTAATGAATAACTAATATTGTAATGAATTGAATTTCGTATTGGAGATGTATGTGTGATCCAAGCTGACATGATATAGCATGATACATGGTTGAATTATTCTTGGAGAAGTTTTGTACTAAATTGGAACTGACAGTTAGTCTTTTTGGTAAATAAAGATTTCATCTAATTGAGACGACCTAATTGATGCTTGCGGATATATATATTGGATAGTTTTATATTGAAGGGAAGTGAATGAATGCGAATACGAATGAAGGTGAATCAAATATGAAGTATGAATTGAATGAGAAGTATTGTGCGAATGTGAAGTGTGTTAAGTTTGTTTATTGAGAATCAAAGGAATTGAATATGCACTAATTAGGTGTAGCCTCATTAGTTCATGTTCTGGCTATAAGCCATTTTGTTATTGTAATTATTTTGTAGGTAGTGAGAATCCTTTGGATAGTGAGTCCTCTATGTAAGCAGTGAGCCTCTTTTTGTATCCAATATTGAAACTACATTATATTGTAAGTTAATCCTCACCATGGTTTTTCCCATTCTTGTTTTTCCAAGTAAAAATTTTGGTGTTCATTTGTTTTGTGGTTTCATTTTCTATTAATGCTTTTTCTCATCTTTACTGTTATATGCATTGGAGTAATTGGATGGTGTTTGTTCAATAATTTCAAGAAGATACTGATTCACCCCCCTCTCAGTATCTTGGGTATTCAACAATTGGTATCAGAGCCTAGTTCCTTTGAAGAATCCTAACAACTTGAAGAAAATCTTGTAGATTGAACAAATGGATGATAAAGAAGAGCTCTGAGCTGCTCTTAAAAAATATTGATAAGTCTGAAAATAAAAACAGAGATCTAAAATAAAATATTGATGAGGCAAATGAATGCATCTAGAAATTCAAATAGAAATTGAAGAAATTCAAAGAAAGACATAGAGCTAGTGAATGTAGAACTTGTTGGAATCAGGGAACACTGAGAGGGGGGTGAATCAGTGTTATGCAAAATTTAACTTTATTAATCTGATCCTTAAACCACTTACAACATTGAACTGAAAGAAAGATGCAAACACATAAATCAATCATCCACATCACCATAACACACGGATTTTTATGTGGAAACCCTGTTAGGGGAAAAACCACGATGGAGGTCAATCCACTATTTGAGTACTCAAATATAAGTTTTACAAAATGTGAATGCACTTGCATTCAAACACACTACCTAGAGCTCACTGCTCAAAAATAGAAAGGCTCACTACCTTACAATCAATGTCAAAAGAAAAATGGAGAGGTGAACTATGAATTAGCATCTACAAATTCCTAATAATAGTTCCAATTAAGCACATTAGTCGATTTCTTGACCTTTTGTCTGATTCTTCTTTTATGCTCTTCTCTGCTTCAATTCGCATCATAAATCAATTCATGCACAAGTGAAATCACACTACTATAGTTTTGAATTTCACACCACACACCAAAACACTTCACACATCTATGTCAAAATGATATAATCTATCACTTATATATATCCATAACTAAAGATTTAATCGCTACCTGTCGGATTCAATAAAACATAAAATATTTTCCAACCGTCGGCTAAATCCATAAAGGATTTTCAATGTGCATCATCCAAAGTCGTCCATAGCATAGTGAGGACCCAAAACAAAATCCTCAAACCCTATAATACTTCAAATAATTTCACCTCAAATATCTGCAATGGCTACACATTCACTTAGTCGGCCTACTAGCACTGTTAAACAAAAAATTGGTCAACCGGATTTCCTAACTCATACATCAATTGATGCAACGACACAAAACTAAAGACTAAGATATTAAAAATGCTCAATGACCTTCCCTGAGATCCACAACTTGAACTAATAAAATAGTAATGCAAATGGATTAACATAATCAACTTCAGTCGGATACCCTGTTCTTCACTCTATCTACCGGTATGAAAAAATATTAAAGTGCACACTGGATCAATGACTTAGCTTTCCATCAATGACAACATGAGAATCCATATTCAAACAATCTCCCCCTTTGGCATTGGAGGTGACACTTAGTGAAAAATGACTAAGTGTTGGAACCAACATACTGCAATCCTTCAAGACTTCAAAAATTCATAGTTGACACAACTCCCCCTAAATTTGATAAGGCATTTTTCACTACTCTCTCTCCCCCATTGACATCAATGGAAAACCAAAAAAAAAATTCTATAGTGATCCCTTTCAAAAACTTACTCAAAAACTGGTTCAAAATTTTGAAAACATACAACCGCTACTTGTGTTAGAAAATTATTTTGTATTTTTCGTTCATCTCCGAAAGAAACTTCTTCCATGCTTCTATTGCAATCTTGGTGATTATGATCATCTTGTTATTATTAGATGCCTAGTTGATAATATTGATGAGGGGTTTTGGAATTGTGATGGCTTCTTCTAATATCTCTCCTTTTCTCAATATCTCAATCAACTGTTCCAGTTTGCATTTAGTTATTTCCTTCACTTTCCAAAAGGTGTCAACAATCTTGTTTTTGATGTTTTGAACATTTTCATTCTCTATCTATAATTCTTAAATCCTTTTCTTGATTGTGCCATCTTGATCCTGAAGTATGTTATGATTTTGTTCAATACTGTTCAGTTTTGTTTCAATTTGTTTCAACTTTTCTTTGTACTTGTCAATTGCATGAGGCCAATGAAGACAGTAGTTGTAAATTTTGTTTGTTGTTTTTATGCATTAACTTAGCTGATTCATGTTCCTTTTTAGCTTGGTGAGTGATAATCTATACTACTTCTTTAGGTGTAAAATTATGTCTTCTTCTTCCTTGTTTTGAGACTCAGAGTCCATGATTTCCTTGATGCATTCAATCATCTCTTCTGGAAACGTATTCTATAAACTCTCTAATTTAATATGGTTGTGCACAAGATGAGAAATTAGTATGTTCAAAATCATGTCCTACTCATAAGAAGGTCTGATAGACCACATGCTTTTGATTTTTTTCATTCCATCTTCCTCATGAATAAGCTGCAATAGCTCTACTTTGGTTAATTCACCTTCTTCTTCACTTTCTTCTGTCATATCTTTTACTTGTTCTGTTTTGGCTATTTCCAATTCATTTCTTTGGGTTTCCTCAGTTTCCTTATTAGATTCCTCATCTAGTATTTTTACAATCACCTATTCTTTTCCTTTCCCTTCAATTTTTGGAGTCTTGCATGTTGGAGGAGTACAAACATCAATTTATTTTCCTCTTTTCTTCTTCTTCTCCATCTCACCAGAGGAGGAACCAACTTCAAGTGCCCTTACCAGAAGGGGAATACCAATTGAGCCAAAATTTCCTAGCAAAGCTTTAAAGAAAATTTCATATACTTGATCACAATTTTCCAAATTGTTAGAGTGTGTGTAAATTGTTTTGCAAACCGGTTCATTCTCTTCCCATATCACGTTGTTGGTCGTCGGTAAGCAATTCGGAAAATACATCACAAGAAATATAACCAAAGTACCAAACCTGAAAGGGTAATCTATCATCTTCATCAATTGTACATTCTCCATTAGCTGATCTTTCATTAATCCGCAAAGGTCAAAATCCTAATCTTCCATTATCATCTTGTGTAAAATGTAAACAGCACCTACCGAAGTTGCACCTTCTCTATTTCTGAAAAATATTTTGAAGGATACTCCATGCGCAATGTACCTTGTCATTGAATCTCTAATTGTCGAGATTATTAATGCCCTTTGATCTCCAATTACTCTAGTTAGGGTATTGACTTCTTTATTTTGGATGGACTTCTTCCTCGGTACATCCCCAACTTTGCATAATCTAGTTATAGTTCCAATCACTTCTTTCGAGATATGGTAGGGTTTATCCAAACTTAGAATATCATCATTCAATCTGTCCAGAATAAACTTAATGATTTTTTCATTCTCAAAATAGGGGAATTTACTCCAAATATCCAAGCTTTTGTGTTTAGCTTCTTTCAGCCATTTTAATTCATCAGGAAAAAACATGTTTCTTATGGCTCTAATCTTCTCACTACTATAATCATCTAGGTTTACCATTCCATTGATTTTTTCCATTTTTCATTTCATACTCATGTTTTGTTTCTATCGAAGAATTTCTTCAACCGCACACCAAATTAAATGAAAATTTTTGAAGTACCTGATGGATTAGGGTTTTGCTGTCGAATTATCTTCATGCTTTCAAAATTTTGTTGCAGAGTGCTCTCCTTCTTCTTTTGTCTAATATAAAGTGGAAAATGAGGGTTCCAACTTTATTTTTATTACTCGCACACCTAACCTTCTATTGCAATAAATTATTTTTCCCTAGGTGTTCCGAATACCCTATTTTCTCAGTCAGCAAGAGAAAATTCTTCTACGGACCTTCAACTGCTTGAATTTATTTATAAGTGTTTTCCAATGCATCTATATATCATTAATAAAATTGTTGACAATCTTCCACATTCTGGTACCAACTGCGGACAGGGGGAAAATGGATTTTCTTAAAAAACTCCCCCTAGGCCAACGACCTGAAATCAATTCCTAAAGGAATTACTAGAAGCAGGTTTTGGTACGAAACCATCTCCTACATTAGACTCATTCTTTCTTACCCATGTATTATTCATCTAATCTCTTATTTCATCCATAGTCACTTTCCCTTTTCCTTTATCATCTTTCTACATATTACTGCCTTTGTATCCTAGACCTCTTCTATCCATATTTTTGTTTTGGCAGAATCTTGCAATGTGACCGTATTTGTTGCAATTGTAACACACAAAATTTCCTTGTCCAAATCAGTCATTCCATTGATTTCTTCTTGATCTGCACTAGTTAGCAATATGCCCAAATCTTCCATAGGTATAACATTTAACATTCCTTTTATTGATAGAGTTGTTTGACATATTTTTGCATTCAATTGACTTATGACCAAACTTATTGCAATTGAAACACTAATCAGAGAATGATGAATCACTCAATTTCATTTTACTTCTACATTGAGCAGCCATATGACCAAATTTATTGCAAGCAAATTAATATCCATTAAAATTTTGAGCATTAGGTTGTCTTACCGGATGCCTTTTTTCTTTGTTCATCTGATTTTCTTGCCTGAAATTCCTTTGTATAGATCCAAAACTTTCTCCTTTCTCATATCCAAGACCTCGCTTGTCATTTCAACTCTTCTGACCTTGAGCTAGCTCATCAAGATTAACTGAGCTAATCTTGACCTTCTCCTTGTATTCATTTACAGTAACAAGTTCATCCATGAGAATAACAATATGTCTTTCAAGCTCTTCTTCATTGTTTCTGGATTGTTGCAGTTCAATCTCCAACTAAATGTATCCTCCATTAATTCTTCTGCATTCATCAGATCTTTCTTTTAAGGATTGAGTAAGATTCTCCTTAGTCAGCTTCATCACCATAGATTCCATCTCATGCTTTAGGGTAGTATTGTCTCTAGCAAGATTTTCACATTATTCTATTATTTCCTTCAAGGTTTGATTCAGGTGAACACCATCCATGCTTTCACTCTCTTTTTTCTTAATCTGATCATAGAGATCCTTTCTCTTCTCCTTGGAATTAACAATCTGATCCTTCAATGTCTGAATGAATTTATCAGTGTCCTTAAGATTTTCTTTCAATTCCCGAACTTCTGCTTTGGACTGATGAAGATAATCAAGTTCCACGACAAGCTATTGTTGAAGACTACTAGACTCCATTACATTCAAAGATCTACCTCAAGCTATTAAACTTCTTCAGAGGAACTAGGATCTGTTACCAATTGTTGGAATTAGGGAACACTTAGGGGGGGGAGGTGAATCAGTGTTCTACAAAATTTAACTTTATTAATCTGATCCTTAAACCACTTATAGAATTGAACTGAAAGAAAGATGAAAACACATAAATAAATCATCCAAAACACCATAAAAAAAGGATTTTTACATGGAAACCTTGTTAGGGGAAAACCACGATGGAGATCAATCCACAATTTGAGTACTCAAATATAAGTTTTACAAAATAGGAATGCACTTGCATTCAGGCACATTGCCTAGAGCTCACTGCCTTGCAATCAATGTCAAAAGACAACTAGAGAGGTGAACTATGAATTAGTATCTACAAATTCCTAAGAATAGTTTCGGTTAAGCAAATTAGCCGATTTCTTGACCTTCTTTCTAATTCTTCTCTTTTGCTCTACTCTAGTTCAATTTGCATCATTAATCCATTCATGCACAAGTGAAATCACACTACTATACTTCTGAATTTCGAAGCCACACACCAAAAAAATTTGCACATATATGTCAAAATTATATAATCGATCACTTATATATCCACAACTAAAGATTTAATCGCTACCTGTCAGCTTCAATAAAACATAAAATATTTTCCAACCTTTGGCTAAATCCACAAAGGATTTTCAATGTGCATCATCCAAAGTTGGCCATAGCATAGTGAGGACCCAAAAAAAAATCCTCAAACCCGATAATACTTCAAACAATTTTTCCTTGAACATCTGCAACATGGCTACACATTCACTTAGTCAGCCTACTAGCATTGTTAAATAGAAAATTAGTCAAGTGGATCTCCTAATTCATACATCAATTGATGCGATGACACAAAACTCAAGAGTAAGATATTGCAGATGTTCAATGACCTTCCCTAAGATCCACAACTTGAACTGATAAACTAGTAATGCAAATGGATTGACAGACTCAACTTCTGTCGAATACCCTGTTCTTCACTTTGTCTCCTGGTATGAAAAAATACTGAAGTGTGCACCAGATCAATGACTTAGGTTGCCATCAATGACAACACCCGAAGCCATATGCCAAAAAAAATTAGATGATGAACTGGTTTAATGGAGGTAGAATGAATCAATCTTTTATTGGCTATTGCTATACGTGCAAAAAATTTGTACATAAAACAAATCAGTGTAGATAAAGGTTAGTGGAGGTCAATCAAATCACTGAAATGTTGTCTGCTACAATTGCAACAAATCGAGACATATTTCAAGAGTTTGCAGAAGTAAAAAGGGAAAGCAATTTGCTCTGGTAAAGAATGAATCTATGAAGAGAATTGACAAGAATGAGGTTAAGCAAGAAATCAACAAGATATGGAGGAAGAAAGAAGATCCATAGATGATAGATGTGTCTGTGCCCTAATCCAATGTAGACAATTCCTCTAAGAATTAAACCTAGCATGGTCTTAGGGGGAGTATTAGCAGAAAATTGTTCAAACCCCCTGTAAATATGGTGTGTCAGATGTTGGAATGAGGATATGTTGTAAGGAAAAACAGGCAAAGGTTATGCAAAAGAAATTAGAAGAAAAAGTGCAGGCATGTTCATTTGTGGAGCAAATTAGGGTTTCTTAGTGTAGTGAAGAAGGGTTTTTATTAGCTTTTTGAAACCTATCACATTTAATGCAAATTAGGGCAACACGATGGTGTATAAAGAAAAATTCATAAGTAATTTTTGATCACTCATGCATTTGAATAATTCAAAGAATGACTTGAAGCAATCTTGAAGTTATCTTGAAGCGATTTGGAGCAATTATGAGGCAATCTAGAGAAATCATTGTGAATAATTAAGAACAAAAGATGAAAGTTTTCAAAATCATATCTTAGTTTACAAAAGAAGGAAAAAGGAGAAGTTTTTTTGTGCAAAAAATAGTTTGAAGAAGATAATCATGACAATGGAGGGTGATCCCACAATATTGGTTTATAATGTTTGGCCAAACTGGACACTAAACTGATTTTTTCTAACTAAATCTTCACTTTCGGGCACCTATCGTGGCTAAACCGTGAGGAATTTGAAGATGATGCAAACTAATGATTTATGAAATTATTTCTGTAGATTCTAAATATTTTTTTTTTCAAAAATTTTGGAATCAGTTTGCACTTCTTTTTCCATCTCCTTCAAAAACTAGTTTTTTTAGTAAACACCATTTTTAAGGAGTGACACTCACCGTATAACACATAAATTTTTTTCCATGAAGGATAAAGTTATAATTTTTTTAATTTAGATTTGTAAGTATGATATCTAGTGCTTCCAATTGGTTTCATAGTATAAAACATAAATTTTTTTGTATGTATCGAAATTCAATTTATTTTTTTGTTGGATCAAGGACTTCAATATCTGGTGCACTCATATTTTTCTTTTTCTTTTTGATAATTTTCTATTTTTCCACATGTGTAGAACAGAGAGCTTGATTTTCGGTAAAAACCCTACATTCACAAGAAATAAAAAATAAATATTATAATTAAATTAAATTTATTTAAAATTATACTTTTTGGGAAGCTTATAATAAGAACTACATACTTACAAAAATAAATTTTAAACTAATTCATTTGATCCCCCAAAAGGTAAATCAAAAGTGGCTTTTTATTAGCATTTTGATAGGTGTAAAGGAGACTTTGTTATAGGTATGGTTTAAAAATAGCAGGGTTCTATCCAAGGGGGGTTGATCTAAGGTGGTTTTATCAAACCCTCTTCAATTGGAATCCTTCAAATGGAACTTTGTAAGACTTAAATCATTATATTTTCTAAAAATATGTGATTTCAGCAAAAATCAGAATCTCCCAAAAATTGTAAACTAGTATTGTGGGATCACTGTGGAATCTATTGATAGAGGATCGAGTAGTAGTATTCCACTAAGGATGAACGGAGTTGAGTTGCAAGAATTTGATCATTGGAATATGAAGGAAATAGAACTAGGGTTGAAGAAAAATGAATTGCAGAATGTAAAAACCCTGGGTATAGTTTTATGGGAAGAATTTCCTTGGTTTGCAGATAAAGAATCCATCTTGTTCTTGTTGAGTCAATTCAAGGATGGTAGCATTATCATGAAGGAGGCAATTGAAGCTATCACTATTTTGTGCAGTGTTGTGATCTCCCTAGGAAGAAAAAAGTGAAATATAGAGATGTGGAGGAACTTACTGGCATCAACAAAGACCCCCGAGCTCTATTGGTAAATACCATTGTCATTCCTGTAGTATGGTATGTCACCTATGACATCACTTATAAAATCTATTTCAGAAATTATGAAGGTTATACTTCAGTTATTGTTGTATATCTTGCACACAAAATGGTGAAGGAAAACAAGCAATTTGATTTGTGTAGCCTAATTATGGAAAACCTAATTGAGAATGTCATAATTTCTTTGGTTGAGGGTTATCCTTTTTGGTTTGTGTCTCTTCTTATATGTTTGATATTTTACTTTCTAAATTCACTATTGGCAAGAGAGAGTGTTAAGTGGGAATCTGGAATCCCTGTCAGAAAGCAAGTTTACAAGTATTTGGAATGTATGGAAGATAAAGCAAGTGCACACAAAGTCTATTTCTTATCCTTGTGGAAGGATCTATGCTTCGATCTGATAGTGTCTAGTGCTATGCCCAACAATCAATTTGAGGAGGGTTCCTCCTCTGATAAGAAGGAATTGGAAGTTGTTATTGGTAGATCCCCTTTGAAACCTAAAAGGAGGAAAGTTAACATAGAATATGTCATTACCATCCCAAAAAAAAAGGAGAATGAAGAAGATTCCCTACTTGGATCTGAATCTTTCAATCCAGATGATATTCAAAAGATGTTAGATAAAGGTGATATGAAGAAGATTGGTGAAGTGTGGTGTTCCTACCCTCTGGTGGATAGCCTTAAAATCGATGATGCTTTGGTTGAGTATCTTCTCAAGAAGGGTATTGATATTGCAGATGTTTCTAACTCATTACTAGATAATCTAGTAGAATTTGTTGAAGAAATAATGTTGCTAGAAGGACCTGAAGGACATAAGTGCAAAGCTATGGTTGAGAGAAGATGTGTCAAAGTTAAATAGAAGTTATCTAAACACATTGGTGAGACAAGAGAATTCATTAAGGAGATGTTTGACATCTACAAGTATTGACTCTGGTGGCCTACAACTGTTGATAATTTTAGAAGCCAAATTGAATCCATTGAATCTGAGATAAATAGTATTGGAAAGAGTTTTGATTTCTTCAAAGATAAAGATGGAAAATAGAGAATAAGATTTAGAGAGTTTCAAATTGAGTTGGTGACTGTTCAGAGACAGAGGGAAGATGTGGTTATAACTTTTTGGTTGGTCAAAGAGATTGTTGAGGTTCGGTTGGATCACCTCTCTAGAATACTTTTTGATGTAGAATATTTTGAATGACAGTGCTTCTCTCCAAATTGGTCATCCTAATTTACACTATTGGCTTTGTTGGATAGCATGTGTACCAAAATAGATTCTATAGTGCTAGCTTGGAAGAGGATTCTTCCAATTGTGAGAGAGGTACAAGAATTTTTTTAGGTGAAAAGTGTTATTTTTACTTGAGTTTCTATATGTTCAAATTTTTGGCACTTTTTCCTTTAATGGAGAAAAGGAGAGAAAAATGAAAAGAAAAATAAAATCAAGAAGAGATATTGAATTGCTGGACAAAGGGAGAGTTTTGGAGTTTGCAGCTTTGGAGTTGGAGTTTCTTTATTCGAAATGGGGAGTTAGAATTCCTTTGTCACCATGTACATATGTTTACATCCAAGTGTTGGTCACCCTTTATCCTTGATGTCAAAGGGGGGGAGATTGTCATGTAGAAAGGGGAGTGTGAAGTGAAAAGAATGAGGAACTGTGTGAAGGGTTATACATTTTTTTGGCACATGTTGTCATCAATGAAAAAGGGGGATATTGTTGGAAGAATGAAGAAGAACATCTAGTTATGCAAACTTTGTGTTGTCATTGATGTCACCATGTTTATTAAGTCATCAGTTTGATTCTGTACTCTAAATCGGTATGAAGAACCTATTTACATCCTTTGATATTTTGGTCCACAATCCTCCTCTAGTGATCATCGTTGTTCACAATTTTGGGAAATGGTTTTTGATGTTGGAAGCTTGTAATTTCAGAACCTTGTCTACTCATGTGCTTGTATGGTGAGTTGGCACCATTCTATTGATTTCACTTTGTTATTAAGTCTATCCATGGCTGACCTAATGAATAGTCAATATTGTAATGAGTTAAATTTTGTATTGTGGATGTATGTGCGATCCAAGCTAACATGATATAGCATGCTACATGGTTGAATTATTCTTGGAGAATTTTTATACTAACTTGGAGCCGATAGTTAGTCATTTTGGTAAATAAATATTGCATTTAATTGAGCTGACCTAATTGATGCTTGCAGATATATATTGGATAGTTTTAGATCGAATAAAAGTGAATGAATGCAAATATGAATGAAGGTGAATTGAATGCGAAGTATGAATTGAATGTGAAGTATGGTGTGAATCTAAAGCGAAGTGTAAAAAAATAATGAAGTGTGTTAAGTCTATTTATTGAGCATCAAAGGAATTGAATGTGCACTAGTCAGGTCTAATCAGTTCATGTTCTCATTGTAAGCCATTTTTTTATTATAATCCTTTTGTAGGTAGTGAGCCTCCTTTGGATAGCGAGTCGCTATTTAATTAGTGAGATTTTTTATCTAGTAGTGAGCCTCTTTTTGTATCTAGTTTTGAAACTACATTATATTGTGAGTTAATCCTCACCTTGGTTTTTTCCATTCTGGGTTTTCCACATAAAAATTATGGTGTTCATGTGTTATGTGGTTTCATGTTCTATTAATTCTTTTGTTCATCTTTACTATTATATGCATTTGAGTAATTGGATGGGGTTTGTTCAATAAGTTCAAGAAGATACTAATTCACCCCCCCTCTCAGTATCTTGGGTATTCAACAAGGAGTGTCATGACACAAAATAGTAACTATAAAACCT
This sequence comes from Sequoiadendron giganteum, assembly GCA_007115665.2. NCBI lineage: Eukaryota > Viridiplantae > Streptophyta > Pinopsida > Cupressales > Cupressaceae > Sequoiadendron > Sequoiadendron giganteum. The sequence continues at coordinate 330,426,532 of CM021109.1, read as the reverse complement.
TGTTGGAATATGTGAGGAAGAAATCACAAAGCATGTTAATTTCGATGAAAGAAAGCATTAGATGACCTTTCATTCACATAGGATATTTTGATTAGTCCAAATGGGGCCTCAATCACACACAAGGAACCTAGTTCCCCTAGTCATATTTCTAAGACAAACGACAAACAACAATCAAAGAGAAAGAGGTCATGATCCATCATCACTCCTCTCATCACTTGTGGTATTCCTCGAGGAACATAGTAACATGACCAAAGATAAATAAGATAAAATATAAGACAAACTGAACCACTCGACTCAACAACCATTTATATTTTCTTGACAATGATAATTGTTTATATGATTGAGATTTGGATGAAGTCTGGTTTCAGGAAATGAAGCATTTTGGTTAGTTAATGGATGAAATTGAAAGATAAATTATTAAATGGATCTATGATTCCAATCCATGAATGATATTGAATATTGGCATGGATCAATGATTCTAATCAAGGGCTCAAATTGAATTAGAATATGCAAGTCCCTTATTTTCAGGAAAAATGTTGGAAGCTTGTTGGAAGATATTTCCATTGGAGGGAAATATTTGAGTTTGCATTGGAGGAATATTCCTAAGAATATTCTCTTGCAAGTGGAAGAAGTTGGAGGAATTAGAAGATATTAGTCAATTAAATAATTAAGATATTATTTAATTGTGCAAGATGGGGGAATTTAGGATTTTAATTAAACAATTATATCATTTAATTAAAAGGGTGGGATTAATGACAATTAAATAATTCACATTATTTAATCAAATTGGATGAAAATTAGTATGAGAGAGATGAATTAATCCAATAATGTTGATTATCCAATTAATAGAAGAAAATGATAAATTTAATTAAACAATCAAGATTATTTAATTAAATAGATGAAAGTGATAAAATCAAGACAAAAATGGTGTTAGTAGATCGAATCAAATATGTGATATTGATCAGGAAAGTTTTTAAGTGTCTAAAATTACAGAAAGGCTCACTACCAAGTAGACTCACTGTGTGGTGGACTCAGTGTCTAGAGAATAAGAGAAATAGAAGAGAAGGGTGGCTTACTACGAATATTTGAACTACTAAAAATGCATCTACAATATGTGGGAAATATAGTTCCACTAAAGATCAGTAGATAAAATTAACACACTTCTTGATACTTTTCTCTAACACTCTACTCTGCTCTTCATTTGCATCTTACTCACTCTTTACGTATTAAGAAAATACACACATATTAAACAATCACTATACAACACCAAAATGACCTTATACTTATATCCATTCCATCCACAAATACCTACAATATCAATTAGGTCAGCCTAATTAGATGTACCATACATAATATGACTTACGCCACAACTGAAAACTTATAATGCATCAAATAGGTTAGGTTGGACCTATAATAGCTCCTACATAATTGATCAACACTTATCTAAACTTTGCATAACTCAAAACATATTAGGTTGACACCACTAGTGACCTAACATCATAGTTCATCAATTGATCTTACTCAAACCGACATGTAGACCTCCAAACTACATGCCACTTGGAACATAGATGTAGTTGACACATGTAGGAACTTAAACAAATCTGCAAGACCAGATATTCTTCCATGGTGAAGTGTGGACAATTCAAAATAGGTACTCTACACTAGAAACACTATTATTGGTAAACCTAATACTCTATTACTGATAACTTTTGCACCAAAGGGAAACACAATATGAAAGTTTGGATTTAGACTCCTCCAACCTCCCTAAAATTGTATTAGAACCGAAAATAAAGATTCTTTAATGTGTACCAATGTGGACCAAAAATTGAATGCTCTATACATATAAAATAGTGTTATGGAACTTTTCTAAATAATCAACTCATTTGTCTATACTAGAGAAAATCATCTACAAATCTATGTTGGGTTACCATCATTTCAAACACATATGTACAGTGAATCAACTAATCATCAAGTAAACCTCAAACCATAATCTTGAAATCAATGACAATATTGTATGTGCACATTGTCTATCTCATTCTCATGCTTCCAACAAGAAAAACAATGAAAAACTCCTTAAACTTCCAAAAATCGCCCCCTTTATCATTAATGGCAACATGCATAAATCTTCTCAAATCTTCTCCTCCTTTGACATCAAGGGAATAGAGTGCACACACATTTTTTGATCTTTGTTCCACTTGTTGGTTTGTTTTACTATAATCAGTGTGATCTTCTAATCTACCTATGGAATTGCCAATTCCAATCAAGGGCATCTCGAAGGACCTGGACCAACTTACAAGGATTTTAAAGACCTCCTACACTTTGGGCTCTGCAAGACCCAGGAGGGTGATCCCTTAATGTGTTTATAACCTCTTCACCATAATCATAAGAAAAATTAACAATAACAGATAATCTCACTCAATATCTCAACATAATGGGATAATACTGAATGGAATTGGTTGCTCATCAATAATATCAACCATTTGGAGTGTGAGATAATCACAAAAATACTTCAAAGTAAAAGATATTCATTAATTTTCAATTTGTAGCAAGCAAGCTCCG
>CM021109.1:330378555-330422877 GCA_007115665.2 Sequoiadendron giganteum | reverse complement strand
TTAACCAATACCTGAGTAGGTCTCATTGACTATGGCCTATTATTTACATCAAATATTGAGGCTTTATACATCACATCCAATTCATTAGCCCTAGGGATCCATTTCTTAATCAATGGTATTGCTACTTCCTGATCCATGTTGAAATTCTTTATTGCACCCACTAATAAAGAATAAGAAGAATGTACACCTGGCAATCTATTATCAACTTTTTAATTTAAATGCTGCAAAACTATGGTGACAATTTCCTTCTGCCTTAGTGCTACCCTCTCCTCACTATTTTTCAAAGAATCCTTTAGCTCTATAATTTTGTGCATTAATTGTTTCTTTTTTGGATCAACAGAGCATTTTAGCTCCTCCTCGATTGGTTCTAATGTGGAGCTAAGGGAAGGAGTCTCAGAAGGAGACATTGGTGTAGAAACAATAGATGATAATGATTTAATCATAGGAACACTTGATGATGCCTCTATCTACCTGTACCTCAACCTTTCCACCTCTGTTTGCAGCTCAATATTCCTTTGATGCACCTTATTGTATTCCTTAATCATGAAATTATACTTCTCCATATAATTCCTCTTTTTCTCTTTTTGCAGTTTTTTGTGCCAATTTGGCCACATTCATAGTTAAACTTGTAGCCTTCGTTGTTGAATTTTTTGAAGCTCCTTTTATTATTAGCCCTCCCCTAAATTTAGGGTTAATATTTGTTGTGCTTGGCTTTGTTCCCTTCGGGGCCAAAGCCCATATTGTTAGGGTCTCATACCCCTCACTGAAGGAAGAGTCTTGCAGTGTTGCCTTGATTTCTTCTTCTAAATTCTAGAGGGGATCCTTAGATAGCATTAAAGGCCACTACATCAAAAATATCCCACTCAGGTAAGATCAAGATACCAGCTTGATCAAACAATTTTCTTCCTTCTTCTGGAGAGATTTTCTTAAATTCACTCATCAATTCAGCCTTCACATCATCATCATTTTCACCTTCTAACCTATCCAGCCTCTGAGCTATTATTTCCTTGCACTTTTCCTAGTACTCTCCCAATTTCATCCTCCAGACCAATTGCAAGAAGGATAGTGTTTTTACAAAAGTATCATCATTTAATAACTCCTTGCAAGCTTCCATTCTTGCATGTTGTACACACTTGCCTTTCATGTCCATGTCTTACAAGATCAATTCAACTAGTCATGGAGGGGATGGCATGCCTATCTGCAGGTCTTGATCTGTAACAATAATTTCATTCCACACATCCTCCTGGGACTTCTCAATTCTTTTCCTTTTGGGATCCGATGATGATGGTGGCAGTGAGGGACTCCTATTTGGTGATGACTCAAGATCAATTATCTTTATAACTACTGGTGGCTTGGGATGTGATCTTGGTGGCTCATCCAGTTCCATAACCTTTTTTTCTTTTCTATCCTTCTCTTCCTCTTCATCACTTTCATCCCTTTCCCTCATGTAGATGGGCTTATCTTTTGGGGGTTGGTAGTTTGGCCTTTCTTCCAATTGCTCTGTAACTTGTTCTTGTTTAGAAAAATCCAACCCCAAATTGATTTTCTTTGTCCTTAGAATACCCATGATTTCCCTGAAATCTTTCATAAAAAAATCAATCTTCTTATGAAAATGGGTGAATTCTATCAATGGATCATATTTTGGATCTATTTTGTGTACAATAGCAAATAACTTGTCATAGGAAACCCTTTTTTCTTTATTCAATTCTTGTCTACTCAAATCAAAATCATTCCTAGTCAGTTCCTTAAGAAAATTGAACTCATGCACAATTTTTTCTCCCTTTATCCTTTGTTTGAACAAAGCGAAGAAACCCTCAGGGTCACACTGCCTCCTAGGACCCAAACTTATATTGTACAAATTAAAGAATTTTCCAAAATGCACCCAGCCTCCTTTTGTAATAAAAAAATCAAAAACCACTGTGTAGTAAAGATAGAAGGTCCCTTTTCCCTTCCCAGTGAGATTATCTTCATGAATGCAACCAATCTGCCACATGACCTCAACAAATACAATCCTTGGTGGCACATTGTAAGGCAGGATGTGTGGAGCTCCCTAAAATCCATATACTCTCAAAACAGTGATGACTGGATATGGGATGATATCACCCTAATTATGGCATATCCTCAAATTAGGCCTCCTCTCCCTGGGCCTAAGAAAATCATGTAATTCTATAGGAACCTTGGGTAAATTTACCATCAATGTTGCTCCAAGTCTTAATGCAAAATAGTGATCAAACTATATATAGTTAGCACTTTCTCTATTATATGAAAGGTCAGTAGTCCAAACTTGTACTAGCAACCTTTCTTCATTGACAAATCTATTCAATTTCATTTTCTCAGAGAAGAAATCAACATTCTTGAAGAAAAAGTATGCATGAGCATAGAATACTAGTAAAAAGGTGTGCTTGTGTCATTCTATTGTATCCTCACTAACCCTTCATGTATTTACTAAGCTAGGAAAGAAGCAAAATTATAAACTATAGAGAAATTTGGATGTTGTATCTACACCCCCATGAACATGAATACTATTGGCATCACAGTGTTAGGGATAAATCCCAATATTTGGCATAGTGAATAGAAAGTAGCTAGGAAGTATTTAGCAAAAATTTCCAGTCTGAAAGGTTGTTGATCACTAGGGTTGATATGAACTCTTGAACCTCCTGCCTTGACCAAATGAGGTGGGAGCATCTTCACTCTAAAAAGAGGTTTAATTGTCTGATATTCTTGCTTCATCTTTTCAAGATCAATCGGGACTAAAAATTTATTGGGTTCAAACAAATCAAAAGCCTATTTAATTTCCTCTCTATTAATACTCAATAGAACCCTTCCATCATTGTCCCTGACCACCTATGTGATAGGATCATACCTTGCAACCATGACCCTGAGAAAATCCACATAAGGAACACATTGGGAACCACCAGTTTTCCCATGTCCTACATCCAACCATTTCAGAATGGGTGGGGAAAATTTCTTTGTCCAAACCATAGTCTGAACATTTCCAAACCCTTCATTAGCACCCTAGCATCAACTATGTTAAATCAATTATACACTAACCCCTCCCCAATTTTTTTTCCTCGCATTAAGACCTGCCGCTTTCTTCTATCATTTGTTGACAATGGCAATTGATCTAAGAAATCATCATATAGGTTCCTTTTAAAATAATCAATTTCACTAGAATGGTGCTTTGACTGTGCCATCTTGAACAAACTAGGGTTTACTTGAATAACAGACCTTAAACAAACTAGGGCTTTTAAAGGGTGCAAAATTACAAATAAGTAATTTGCAATTTCAAACAAATTTTGACTCAATTACAACCCTAATACAACTTTCAAAAATTTCCCAACAATCACACAACAAATTCTCCTAAATTCAGGCTAAAATTTCATAAGGAAACACAAAATTCAATTTACAGCTCTTTATCTTGTAGAAACCCTAATTCCTCACTATAACGGCTCACAAATTCTTCCTCGGCTTTTAAAACTACTCTGTGAAATTCCTTGAATGCTTTTGTGACAATAAAACAGGGAAACAATTCATTTATTCAATCAAATCAGGCAAGAATACATCTCGTCCACCATTAAAGCTCACTCGTGCGCTTCACCAACGACTCCAATCATATTTGATGCAAGTTTGAATATTACCCATTGATCTTCATCCTAGTTGGATCATCTAACAACCGTGCTTAGCCAATCTGATATTGACTTCCACCATAGAAAATGGCCCACCACCTCTTGCATCATCAAGGAAATCCACGTGTCATCAATCCCTTGATATCATGATCACTAACTAGCATGCAACTTATGATCGCATGATAGCAAGCAACCGCAGATCTCGATCATCAACAATCCTGCTCATTCAGACGGTTGCCAACCCTGACCTTAAAAATTGAGCACCTTTTCTATTGAGATTAAAACATCTCTGCCCATTTAAAACATGTGCATTTTATACTCGCTTTATTAACCTACCAATTAATGTATTAAAGTCGGCTTAATATATTAAAAAATAACCAATGTTCCTTTAGCTTCACCAAATGTGATAAGTGGCACCCGCTCATGATATCGTGATCATTCAATACCCTGCGGTGGGATCATCATGGGATGGCGACGAGTGGCTGAGATCAAACAACCTCTCATCAATGGTCATGATAATCCATCCCTTTGCAAAGTATAAAACATTTATTAAATTAAAGGGGACATGACTAGGTCGATGGTGTACAATGGCATGAATTTGTTTTTAAAAGGGGAACAAGGCCACCCTAGACTTAGGAAAGATTAAAGCTGACCCCAGGAAAATATAACAAAAGATCAGAAGGGGACTTAGCCTAGACATGATGATGGAGCTCAAGTTGTTTTAAAGTCACCTCAAAAAGTAACAACCAAATATAACAAAGCTAAGGTATTAAATATGAAAGTAGGGTTTTTTTATGAATACTTGGAAACAAACATAGAATCCTAACACTAGACCTTTCAAAGACCATAGTAAGGAAAACCCACCATGGAAAACCAAGAAAATAGGCAAGATCATTAAAATTTGTAAGGCATATTTTTGAAGTTCCATCAGTGGATCCAGTTGGGGATGTTCATTCCACTGGAATGAAGTGAGAATTCAGAAACTCAGGTTGAGTAGACCAATTGCAGAGATGACCAAAAAGAGGTTGTTTGGACTAAACAACCTGATAGGAAGGAAACCTATTACTAACCTATATACAAATCTAAACTACTATTCATGGAAAAACATACTTCAGGTGGAGTATAACTTCAAGAACTGTCCATGAACTGGCTATTCAAGAGTATCCCCTATCATCTCTTGGAGGAAATATGAATCTTCACCCCACTTACTATTGATCAAAAATGGACCCAACCAAATTTCATCAAATTTTCCATGCTTTCCCTTATCTTCTAATATGGAATTCCACATTAGGACCAGATCTCTGACTTGGAAGCTCCTTGTATTTTCCCTTTTGTCATACAAGTTCTTTACTCACAACTATAATTTTGAATTTTTTATTTGAGCCTCCCTCCTGGTTTCATCCAACTCTATGAGATCTTCTACTCTCAATTGCATTTCATCATCAATGTCATTGTCATATGCCTGGACAAACTTATACATCTCCATCAAATTATTTTGGGGAAACCTTGCATTTATCCCATATACCAAGTCAAATGGGGCACAACCTATTTCTTTCTTCATAGTCACCCTATCTGCCTAGACTACTAATTTCAACTTAGAATCCCATGCTTTCTTGTTTTTATCCAGGATTCTCTTTATAATTTTCATCAAGCTTTTATTGCTTGATTCTGCTTGTCCATTTCCATATGGGTGTCATGGTGATGAGTAGGATATTTGGATTTCATGCTTCTCACAAAAGTCTATGTACTCCTTAGATATGAAACACATTGAATTATCCGAAACAATCCTTTTTGGACATCCAAATCTAGTCAATATATTACTCATTAATAAATCAATTACCACCTTACTAGTTGCCTTCTTAGTTGGGATTGCTTCCACCCACTTGGTAAAATAATCAGTGGCTACCAATATCCATGAGTGGTCTCCACTATATTTGCATGCTATCTCTCCTATAAAATCAATACCCCATTGCTGAAATTGAGATTGCACTGTAACTGGTTTTAAAGGCAAGTTATCGAAAAACTTTAACTTACCAGAGAAATGCTAACAAGCATCACACTTCTTTACCAATTGGTGAGCATCTCATAAAATTGTAGGCCACCAAAAACCAGCCCTCAATATCTTGTGTGTATTTTTTTTGGCCATGTAGTGCCCTCCACAAACTCCACTATGCATCTCAATTAGAAGTTCCTATGCTTGGTTTTGATCTACACATTTTAGCATGACACCTTCCCCATTTCTCCACCAAAGATTACTAGCTATAATAACATACTTGATAGGATGCAGTTTCAATGTACTTTTCTCATTGTCACTTAAGTTGTTAAGACATTTCATCTTTTGCAAATAATAAATCATATGTTTATACCATTCACAGTGTTCCATATCACGTATGTGTGATCTATTCACCTCTTCCTAGAAATTTATTTGATTTTCTTCTAAGTTACTTTGGGCCATAAGCTTGGACAATCCTTGCCCTCTTACCAATTTACTAATCTAGATCTAAATGTTGAATTCTTGAATCCTATTGATACATCTACACCATCTTCCTGATACTTCCTACTGTGTGAAGATATATTTAACAACACTAGGTACATATGCAACCATAGTAGCTCACATCAAATAAGGCCTGAAGGATCTTACTTCCTTTACCAATTCATATGCTTGTTTCTCATTGATATCATAGTTGAGCTCTATATCTTGTAAGGATTTACTAAAAAAGGCTATAGGTTGTTCAAAACCTTCTGCATTCTTTTGCAACAACACAACTGCAATTGTATGGAAAGAAGAAAAAAAAAAGATTTGTAAGGGCTTAGAAAAATCAAGGGTTTTCAATACAAGAGCCTCCTTTATTTCTTTCTTGATGGCCTAAAAGGCCTGTGCATCCTCCTCTCCCCATTCAACCTTAGCTCCCTTCTTAAGAATTTTAGAAATTCGGCGAACTATCCTAGGAAAGTTTTTCACAAATCTTCTTAGAAAGTTTATTTTCCCAAAGAAAGATTGTATACCTTTGACAGTGCGGGGTTGTGGGACTTTGTCTATTGTAGCAACTCTCTCTGGATCAATTTTGACTCCATCCTTGGAAACAATATGTCCTAAAAATTTCCCTTCTCTTACCCCAAATGCACATTTCTTTGGATTCAAAGAAATACCATACTCCAATGCTCTATTAAATATCTTTTCAAGATGATCACAATGCTCCTCTTCTTTTTGGAATATGTTGTCAAATCATCTTGGTATATCACAAAAAATATGTTAATAAAGTCTGAAAATGCCAAAACCATGGCTCTTTGAAAATTAGCCCCTGCATTTGTTAGACCAAAAGGCATTCTCACATAAACATATGCTCTCCAAGGTGTAGTGAATGTTGTCTTATATTTTTGAAAATTCTTGACTATGACCTAGTTGTAACCAGAAAACCCATCCATCATTGACATCAATTTGTAGCCTATCACCCTTTGTAACATGGCTTCCATGTCTAGTAGTGGATAGTTGTCTTTTAATGAAGACACATTCAAATTCTTGAAGTCTACACATAATCTGATGTCTCTATTTTTATTTCTTACTGGTACCAAGTTTGACACCCAGGATGAATGTCTAATTGGCTTAATGATCCCTGCATCCCTTAGCTTCATCAAATCTTCTTGCATTTTGGGGGCTAAGGTTGGATTAATAGGCCTTTGTTTTTGCATAAATGGTTTGGCACCATCATTCAAGGGAATCTCATGTTGGAATAGATCCTTCCTGCATGCTTTAAGATCATCATAAGACCATGCAAATACATGTTTGAACTTCCTCAATAGGCCAATAAGAATTATTCTCACCTTTGCTGACATTTTATTTCCAATGTATACCTTTTTTTGTGACGCTTCTATTCCAAGATTTATTTCTTCCAAGTCATCAGGATGTGAAGCAATATTATTAGCCTTTGTCCTATCCTAATTGTCAAATACTCTTTCTAATGCAACTAAAATCTTACAAATTTTATTTGTTTTCAACTGAACTACCTCATTCCGAAATAAAGTATCTTTACCATCAACTATTTCTACAAAAGCTCCAAAGTCATTTTCTTGACTTTCATACTCATCCACACATCTCAAGAATCTCAATATTTAATCATCATCAAAAACTTGCCATTTTTTAATATTATCAGGAACTGATGGCCTAGTTTGCACTTCAACCTTTGAAATCCCTACAAAGGTTATATCCTTCAGTTTTAGCGTTATGTTTGCTAATAAATCCACCTCTATGTTGTGGCCTCTCTCCATCTAATCTATGCCAAATTCATCAAAATTTTCCAACTAATCCCAAATAGCATTCCTATACTATCTCAATCTCTTATTCTTTGATGCGTATTTAGCTCTAATTTTGGAAATCACAAGCTCTGAATCTCTAATTACATTGAGCTTCTTAATCCCATGCTTTTCAACTAGTCTCAAACCTAATAACATTGCCTCATATTCTGCCACATTATTAGTGCAAGCAAATAGAAAAGTGAAATAAAACTTAAATGTCTTTCCACTTGGTGAAACTAAAAAAATACCTGCACCTGATCCTTCTTTTGAACTTGCACCATCAAATTACATGGTCCATAAGTCATCATTATTTGATAATTGTTTTACTTTCATGTCAACCAACACAATAGGCTTATCACACTTCCTAGGGAACTCCTCAACTTTGAATTCATTTATGTCGTTGTCAATAAAACATGTCATATTGTCAGTTGGATCATGCTCAATCATATGAGACACTTTTGGTTCTCTTTCAATCTTGACATTCTTTCCATCAATGTAAAAAGTGGCAAATGATAGGTCACACTACATGCTACCCCCCATTGATGCACTCCACTTTCTTGACAATAGCATCCCAAAATGCGGTGGGATGTCTGCAAATAACACACTCATGGTTAAGTCTTTCTTAGGATACTGAGTTAATTTATAAGGTAATTCTCTGATAGTACCAATAACCAACACTTCCCTTGAATCCATTGAATAGCACTTACCTTGGGTGGTATCCACTGTCAAGCCCATTTCCTCCATGATCTTGACTGACATAACATTGTTTGATGCCCTTGAATCTATCATACAATTCTTCAAAGTTTTCCCATTTATAATAACACTCAAGAAAAAAGGAGTTATGTTTTCAAGGCACACATTAATAGAATTCCCTAAATATACAAGGGGAATTTGTGACACAATTCCCTCTATTTATTTATCTTTTCTTTCTTCTTCATCCTTTTCTTTTTTACAACTACCTTGTTCAACCTTAGTAACAGTAGCACCTTTGATCAAGGCTATTGCCTTTTCGTTATGTTCCTCTATTCTCATCATTTCTAGCAAAGGTACTGAAACTTTAACTTGAGAAAGCAACTATAACATATCTATGGGCATATATTTTGTAAAATCAAACACCATACCTTCATTATTTTATTGTTTCTCTTGTTGCTTGCTTTCCTCAGTTGTCTTCTACTTCTTGTCCTCTAAGATAGGTTCAGAAAAATTTATGATCATTTTAGTCTTCACCAATGTTGAAGTTGTATCTCCTTGGGGCTTTGGAATTTCATTCTTTCTCATCCAAATCTTGTTAGTTTTAACCTCTTTAACCTTGACAACATCCTTTCTATTATCCACTTTGTCATCCTTATTTTTATCCTTTTGTTCTTTGATAAATAAGCTAGCAGGCTTACCTTGTTCACCACCAATAGTCCTGCTTCTCAACTGAAATGATATTTTCACTTGAGTAGCCATTTCTGTTGTCAATCTTGCAATTGCATCCTCTGATGGTCTCCTTAGAAACACTACAACTTCATCCTATTCCATATTGCAAGTATTATGATCAAAATCACCTTCCTCATTAGAGAAAACATGTTGATGGTATGTTTCATTTCTTTGTCTCTGATTATCCACGTCCATTCCATGTGACTCATCACTAGAGGAACATTATGCTTCATCAATATATGATCTAGTCATACAAACATCCACATCATCATGCTCAATTTCAGGAGATAGCTCCTGAGCTTCCTACCCTGTTCCCTCAGCAGCAAGTAACTGAGCAATACCACAATGACTTTTATTATGTAGATTCTCACAAACCTCACACCTTGGTCTATCTTCTACCAAATTTTTTGAATGCTTTTTTAGGGGGTCTGGTGGATGTTGATCATGTTTAGGCTTTTGGTTGGGCAAGATTAGTTTCCCATCTTTCTAGTTTGTACTATAAAGGTAATTTTGCAATCTAAGAGATCTTTCATTCTTATTATATTCTGGCTTCTCATTTCCTATACCCTTTTCTTGCTTGGAAATGGTATATATTATGTCCTTTAAAGTTCTCAATACCTTATCCCATTTATCTTCATCTTTAGGCTTTGAGCCAAAAACCTTTTCAACTTTGTCCTTGGGATTCCTTAGGAGTGTAGGCTCTTCTCTTCTACCATATTTCCCAGAAGCTCACCTATTACTTTCAATATTTATTGCCATCTTGAAAGCATCCCTCATGGTCCTAGGGTCTTTATCTATGAGGAGATATGCCATTTTAGCATCAAAAGAATTAAAATATGTTGTTAGAAAAACATTCTCATCAAGCCTCAAGACTTGGAACAATTTGTACATTGCCTTTTGGAACCTTAAATTAAATTTTGTTACAGGCTTGTTTAGTGACTTCTTGATATTATTGAATTCATTCAACATGAAATTGGCATTGGTCTTGTCACCATATTGTTCCTTGAAGCATTTTTCAAATTCATCCCATGAACAAATACTAGCATTAGGCAGACCCTTGTACCAATCCCTTTCATATTCTACCAAGGATTGTACAAATAGTTTCATCACAACATCCTCATGCTCCACTTCATAATCATTTAGCATATCCGTAAAAGATTTCAAATGTTCTTCTGCTATCACAACATTATTACCAGCAAATTTGCTCATCTTTTCTCTCAAATCATCTGGGATAGGATTTGGATAACCTAGAATACCATCAAATTACAATTTCCTATATCTTTCCAGCTTTATAGGTCTTCTTTGAAATGGTCCCTAAGTCTTCTGACAATTAGTGTCAACTCCTATATTTTGTACTCTAGGACCTTCCTGACTTGGATTAACATGCTTAGTAGCATGGATTTTTGAGCTAGAATTGTTTGTGTTGGTATCCAAATTTGTTTTAGGAATAGGTTTGGAGGCATCTTGGTGATTTGATGAGGTTGCATCTTGTGTAGCCTCATCTAAGCTTGAAATCTTTATGAAACTTATTTTTCTTTTCATGTCTACATTTGCAGCTTCAATTTTTGTCTTCTTCAATTCCTTTGCAAGAGCCTCACCCTCCTTTCTAACATTTTCTAATGAAGTCTCGGCTTGTGATGGTACATGTGGCAAAAAATCTGGCCTTGGAGTGTGGGAAATCACCTTATCATTTATTTTAATCCCCTCAGCCTTTTGTTTTCCCTTGTCTAAAACAGGTTTAGAATTTGGATCACTTGGTTGAGGCTTAATAGGGTCTGATGGTTTTGGGTCTGAGGGTTTTGGTTGGGTATCAACTTGACATATAGGACCTACCTTAGATGTAGGCCTTATCTCCTTATCAAATATTTCATGTACAACAGGACCCTCAACACTTGGCTTAGGTTTTTCTTGGTTCAAGGCTTTCATTGTTGCCAATTATCTAGTCAACCTATCTCTTTCAATCACATCATGCATCAGTTACATTTCTCTCTCTTTTTCTCTTTTCTTATTGATATCAGCTTGTTTTTGGATCTCCCACCTTAAGGATTCAATGTCTCCAAAAATATCCTTAGGGTCAAGCAAGGTCATTTTAGAACTCGATGTATCGCTTAAATCTATAAGGTTCACTTCTTCATGTGCATGGCTAGGCAATAAAGGAGTTCCATCATCATCAACAAGAGGAGCACGCACACCACTGGTGCTTTCTCTATGATGGATTTGACTTCTATTCCTGCCTCTTCTCTTTTTAGAATATTGAACATTAATTGGTCCTTTATTTTGACATGTTACATCCTCTTGGTTTGGTGTATTAAATAATGCATCAAAAAATCCACAACTATCTAAATCTAAACTTTTAGACACTTCTTCAAAAGTTTTAGGGATAGGATGTAAATACTTACTTGTAACTTGATGTATAGGGTTTTGTGATGCGGGAGCTGCATGACTAGATTTTGGTCTTTTCTTTATCCAATGTTTCTTCTTCGTATTAGGAATTTCACTCTCCAATATCTGTTCCAGATGATGCTTCATGAACGACCTGGTGTTCTTCATTCTGCGTACTTGTCCAAAAGATCCTTCAACTTATATTAAATCTTCAAAATAAGATGCACACTGGTGCAGAGACTTTAGAGCCACCACCCAATTATCTTGGGAATACCGAATGTCTGGAAATATTTTGTGAATTTCAAAATATGTTTGGAACTTTGTATTGACAACTTACAATGTATTTCACCAATGACTCAAAAAACTTTGAATAACAAAAGATATGAACAAATTTAACATAGAACCACTGTCTTGACCTTCAAATTAGAGAAACATGATGAAAATTCTATGAAAAATGGACAACTGACACATTGACAAGAAATATTTAAATTAACATCCCCAGCAGAGTCACCATTTTGTTGGTTTGTTTTACTATAACCAGGTTGATCTTCTATTCTACCTATGGAATTTTCAATTCCAATCAAGGGCAGCTTGAAGGACCTGGACCAACTGACGAGGATTTTAAAGACCTACAATTTGGGCTCTGCAAGACCTGAGAGGGTGATCCCTTAATGTGTTTATAACCTCTACACCATAATCATAAACAACACTAAAAATAACAAATAATCTCACTCAATAGCTCAATAGAATGGGATAATACTGAATATAATTGGTTTTTCATCAATAATATCAACCATTTGGAGTGTGAGATAATCATAACAATACTAAAAAGTAAAATATATTCATTAATTTTCAATTTGTAGGAAGCTCTGGGTGAACACAAACAAATACTGAATCACAAAGAATAAATCCAACTTAGATAAGTGCCTTAATTCCATTGGAGGAGTCAAATTCACAAATACCTAAGGGTTTATAACATATTCAACATGTATCATATAAGATCCTTGATAATACCGCCTTATAATATCAGATCCTTGTACAAAACATATCAACCTACAATCTCATTTAAGCATTTTAATTAATTCCTTGAATTAAAGCTAAAATAAGAACTGCACACACCACAACAGTGAGATGACCAAAATAACCCTTGATCACTTTATTCAAAATTCAAATACACTCTTACATAGGAGAGACATGAGCTTGAATTTATCAATCTGATTCAAATTCCAGTACTATTATACAACATTATATCTCCATGAATTCAAAACCTATAACAAAACGATTCAGAACCTAATTTGCATTTCTCTGTAACTACCAGACTTTACAACTTTCTATGCAACTTCACCTAGACTTGACCAAAATATTTCTAACTTGCTAACCTTGTACTTCTAGCCTTGAAATCCTTTTTTTAGAGAATGAAGGAGTAAACAAGCATCGGGCCAGAAAGTACACATGTCACCAGTCAATTGGACCGCTTTATGACATTTCAAAATTTAGTTACAATAGGAATTCGCCCATAGAATCTTCTTGTTTCTTCCCATTTTTCAAATTGAGGATGATTTGATATAGAAGCAAATTTTCAAGAGAACGTGCACCTGAACTACCACCAAAAACAAAACCTGAAATTGTTATGACTACAATAGTCAATTAATTAACTGTTAGTAGTTACTCCTACTTTTACTCTTCCTCAATAAAATATGTATCCACTCATCGTTGATATTCTTTATCACTTGGATAATTGAAATTGATTACCTCATCTACCTTGGCATTTTAGGGTGTATATTTAACTGCCACCTGGTTTTCTTTATTCTCAAAAGATTCAAGAAATGAACTAGTGTTGATGATCTTGTCCATGCAGCTCACTAGTAGATCATAATCCAAGTCATCACAAATTAAAGCAATTTGGGCATCAATGATCCTATTAGCCTAGTCCTTCCATTGTTGGAGAGACCTGATATTACTCTTCTCATCAATTATATTAGGCAGCAATGTATCACTCCACATCAAAATTCTTCACTAATTCCTCTATTTTCCTACTCAAGTCATCTGGTAAGGCCCAAAAACCTTGCAATGATTTAACCAATACCTGAGTAGGTCTCAATGACTATGGCCTATTATTTACATCAAATATTGAGGTTTTATACATCACATCCAAGTTATTGGCCCTACAGATCCAATTCTTAATCAATGGTATTGTTACTTCCTGATCCCTATCTAAATTATTTATTGCACCCACTAATAAAGAATAAGAAGAATGTGCACCTGGCAATCTATTATCAACTTTTTAATTTAAATGCTGCAAAACTATGGTGACAATTTCCTTTTGCCTCAGTGCTGCCCTCTCCTCACTATTTTTCAAAGAATCCATTAGCTCTGCATTTTTTTGCATTAACTTTTTCTTTGTTGGATCAACAGAGCATTCTAGCTCCTCCTCAATTAGTTATAATGTGGAGCTAAGGGCAGGAGTCTCAGTAGGAGACATTGGTGCAGAAACAATAGATGGTAATGATTTAATCATAAGAACACTTGATGATGCCTCTATCTACCTATACCTCAACCTTTCCACCTCTGTTTGCATCTCAATATTCTTTTGTTTCACCTTATTGTATTCCTCAATCATGAAATTATACTTCTACATATAATTCCTCTTTTCAACTTCTCTTTCTGCAATGTTTTGTGCCAATTTGGCCACATTCATAGTTAAACTTGTAGCCTCCATTATTGAAGTTTTTGAAGCTCTTTTTATTATTAACCCTCCCCTAAATGTAGGGTTAATATTTGTTATGCTTGGCTTTGTTCCCTCTGGGGATAAAGCCCATATTGCTAGGGTCTCATACTCCTCATTGAAGGAAAAGTCTTGTAGTGATGCCTTGACTTCTTCTTCTGAATTCTAGAGGGGATGCTTGGATTTTGAAAAAACATTAAATGCCATTACATCAGAAATATCCCACTCAGGTTAGATCAAGACACCAGCTTGATCAACCAATTTTCTCCCTTCTTTTGGAGTGATTTTCTTAAATTCACTCATCAATTTAGCCTTCACTTCATCATCATTTTCATCATCTAACCTAGCCAACCTCAGAGCTCTTCTTTCCTTGCACTTTTCTTGGTACTCTAACAATTTCATCCTCCATACCAATTGCAAGAAGGCTAGTGTTTTTAAAAACTTATCATCATTTAAGAACTCCTTGCAAGCTTCCATTCTTGGATCTTGTACACACTTGCATTTCATGTCTAGGTATGACAAGATCAATTCAACTGGTCATGGAGGGGATGGCATGCCTATTTGTAGGTCTTGATTTGTAACAATAATTTCATCCCCCATATCCTCCTGGGACTGCTCAATTATTTTCCTTTTGGGAGTTGGTGATGATGGTGGCAGTGAGGGACTCCTATCTGGTGATGACTCAAGATCAATTATCTTTATAGCTCCTAGTGTCTTAAGATGTGATCTTGGTGGTTCATCTAGGTCCATTGCCTTTTTTCATTTTCTATCCTTCTCTTCCTCTTCATCACTGTCATCCCTTACCCTCCTATACATGGGCTTATCTTTTGAGGGTTGGTAGGTTGGCCTTTCTTCCAATTCCTTTGTAACTTGTTCCTGTTTAACAAAATCCAATCCCAAATTGATTTTCTTTGTCCTTAGAATGTCCATTATTTCCTTGAAATATTTCATCAAAAAATCAAACTTTTTATGAAAAGGAGTGAATTCCATCAATGGGTCATATTTTGGATCCATTTTGTGTACAATAGCCAATAAATTATCATAGGCAACCCATTTTTCTTTATTCAATTTGTGTCTACTCAAATAAAAATCCTTCCTGATGAGGTCCTTAGGAAAATTGAACTCATGCACATATTTTTCTTACTTTATTCTTTGTCTGAACAAAGCGAAGAAACCCTTAGGGTCACACTACCTCCTAGGAATGAAACTTAAATTGTAAAAATCAAAGAATTTGTTAAAATGCACCTAGCCTCCTTTTGTAATAATAAAATCAGAAACCACTGTGTAGTCAGGATAGAAGGTCCATTTTCCTTCCCAATGAGATTATCTTCATGAATATATCCAATCTGCCACATGACCTTAGCAAATCCAATCCTTGGTGGCACATTGTAAGGGAAGATGTGTGGTGCTCCTTGAAATCCATATACTCTCAAAACAGTGCTAACTGGGATGATATCACCCCAATTGTGGTAGATCCTCAAATTAGGCCTCCTCTCCTTGGGCCTAAGAAAATCATGCAATTCTAATGGAACCATGGGTAAATTTACCATCAACCTTTCTCTAAGTCTTGATGCAAAACAGTTATCAAACTATATATAGTTATTACTTTCTCTGTTATATGAAAGGTTAGTATTCTAAACTTGTGCTGGCAGCCTTTCTTCATTGACAAATCTATTCAATTTCATTTTCTCAGAGAAGAAATAAACATTCTTGAACAAAAACATATGCATGAGCATAGAATACCAGTAAAAAGGTGTCCTTGTGTCATTCTACTATAGCGTCACTAACCCTTCATGTATTTTTTGAGCTAGGAAAGAAGAAAATTTATAAACTATAGAGAAATTTGGATGTTGTATCTACACCCCCATGAACATGAATGCTATTGGCATCACAATGTTAGGGATAAATCCCAATATTTGGCATAGTGAATAGAAAGTAGCCAGGAAGTTTTTTGCAAAAATGTCCAATCTAAAAGGCTCCTGATCACTAGGGCTGATATGAACTCTTGAACCTCATGCCTTGGCCAAATGAGGTGGGAGAATTTTCACTCTAATTAGAGGTTTAATTGTCTAATATTCTTGGTTCATCTTTTTAAGCTCAATAGGGACTAAAAATTCACTGGGTGCAGACAAATCAAAACCTGTTGAATTTCCTCTTTGTTAATACTCAGTAGAACCCTTCCATCATTGTCCCTGACCACCCGTGTGACAGGATCATACCTTGCAACCATGACCCTAAGAAAATCCACATCAAGAAACATATTGGGAACCACCAGTTTTCCCATATCATACATCCAACCATTTTAGAATGGGTGGGGAAAATTTATTTGTCCAAACCATAGTCTGAACATTTCCAAACCCTTCATCAGCACCTTAGCATCAGCTATGTTAAAAAATTTATACACTAACCCCTCCCCAAGGGTTTTTCCTTGTATTAAGACCTGCCCCTTTCTTCTACCATTTGTCAACAATGGCAATTGATCTAAGAAATCATTATACAGGTTCCTTTTCAAATAATCAATTTCATCGGAATAATGCTTTGACGGTGCCATCTTGAACGAACTAGGGTTTACTTGAATAACAGACCTTAAACAAACTAGGGCTTTTAAAGGGTGAAAAATTACAAACAAATAATTTACAATTTCAAACAAACTTTGACTCAAATACAACCCTAATACAACTTTCAACAATTTCCCAACAATCACACAACAAATTCTCCTAAATTTAGGCTAAATTTTTATAAGGAAATGCAAAATTCAACTTATGACTTTTTATCTTGTAGAAACCCTAATTCCTCATTGCAATAGCTCATGAATTCTTCCTCAGCTTTTAAAACTACTTTGTGAAATTCCTTGAATGCTTTTGTGACAATAAAACAGGGAAAAAATTCATTTATTCAATGAAATCATTTAAGAATACGTCTCATTCGCTATTAAATCTTGCTCGTACACTTCACCAATGGCTCCAATCACATTTGATGCAAGTTTGAATATTACCTGTTGATCTTCATCCTAGATGGATCATCTAACGGTCATGCTTAGTCAATTTGATATTGACTTCCATCGTAGAAAATTTTCCACCACCTCTTGCATCGTCAAGGAAATCCACGTGTCATCAATCCCTTGATATCGCGATCACTAACCAGCCTGCAAATTCTGATCGTGTGATAGTGGGACACTATAGATCTTGATCATCAATGATCCTACTCATTCAGACGGCTACCAACCCTAACCTTAAATATTGAGCACTTTTTCTACAGAGATTAAAAAATCTCTACCCATTTGAAACATGTGCATTTTATACTCACTTTAGTAACCTGCCAATTAATGTATTAAAGTCGGCTTAATATATTAAAACATTCCCAATGTTCATTTGGCTTCACTAGATGTGACAAGTGGCACTCGCCCATGATATCATGATTAGTCAATACCCTATGATGGGGTCATCATGGGATGGTGGGGAGTGGTTGAGATCAAACGAACTCTCATCAACGGTCATGATAATTCATCCCTCTAGAAAATATAAAACATTTATTAAATTAAAGGGGAAACAACTAGGTCAAGGGTATACAATGGCATGAAGTTATTTTTAAAAGGGGCATGGGACCACCCTAGACTTAGGAAAAATTAAAGTCGACCCTAGGAAAATATAACAAAAGATCATAAGGGGACTTAGCCTAGATGGGATGATGGGGCTCAAGTTGTTTTAAGGTCACCTCAAAAAGTAACGACCAAATATAACAAAGCTAAGGTATTAAATATGAAACTAGGGTTTTTTCATGAATACTTGTAAACAAACGTAGAATCCTAACCCTAGACCTTTCAAAGACCATTGTAAGGAAAACCCACCATGGAAAACTAGGAAAATAAGCAAGATCAGTAAAATTTATAAGGAAAATTTTTGAAGTTCCATCACCACCTTTTATATCACTCATATATACTTGCTTCTCTGCTTTCATATATACATACTTTTAAATTATTAACAAAATCTTTACCAAACTTACTCATATGCTCCCCCTAACATTGTTATACATCAAATTTGATCAAAATTGGCACTGAACATTTTCATCTAACATCCGCATATATGCAATAGTCTAAAATGTATAAAAATAAATAAATGTATACAAACCAATCCGAAGGAGATGGAGAATTTGTCTATAATTCTTGTAATTTTGCAAGGTCCACCTGCCAAACCTTTTCACCATCTTCCCAGTGATTCTTTACTAGCCTAAGCATGTGGCTTTGGGTCTCAAACTTCATGAGGATTTATTCTACATCATCCAAAATGTTAAGTATCAGATTCATCTTTGTATCCTTCTTTGCATTTGTTAAAGCACTAGATACAAATGTATAATTTTCATTTACCATCTCTCTAAAATGTCCAAACTACAGTTATCTTTTCTTTTTTTTTCCAACAAATAGAAGAATTGTTCATGTAGGTTTTCAATTGTCAACCTTGTTGATCCATCTTCATAATTTTTTTCATGTTGTAAGCATCAAATACCATGTCAATTTGGGACTCAATGGAATCCAAAATATCCTTTATACTTTTTGTGGACCTCGACCATTTTAGGAAAAACTGAAACAAGTCTTTGGCCTCTTCTACACAATCTTGCACATCCTTGAGATTTTTCTAAAATTATTTATGTGCAATGGCACATTTATCCATCATTTCTACCAACTTCCTATCATCCACCTTCTTGGTGATCTCCTACAATTTTTTCTCTAGTCCACTACAATATCCTTTAAAAGAATCAAGTAAAATCTTTAAATTTTATACTTCGGATAGACAAGCTGATGCTCACTCTAGGTACACTCTCCTATAGTTCCTTTACTTCTTCATCTATTAGCTCCACACTCTTATGATGAGTCTGCAAGATTTATTTCCTTGTGGATGCATGAAATGCATCTCCTAGTCGTAACTTGTGTAGTGGGGACATCTTATCCATATCTACCTAACCTTGTTGCATTGGTATTTATAATAGTTCAGGGAAGCCAACTAGTTGAAACTACAACTACATTCTCAATAGACTCTTTAAGGAGTCTCCAAAGGTTTGGGAAGACTCTACAACCAATTTCTCATCAACATATTTATTTTCCAAATCCTTCTCCTTGTCACCAATGTTATCCTCTAATTTTCCATTCTTCTTAGTATTGTCAGGCTCTTCCTCATTCTTCTTCTCATAATCAACGAATGTTTCATTATTTTCCAAAGGAGGTATATGTTATATTTTGTGTTCCTCACTGGTCTCTAGGTTGTCTTGTACAACCTCTCCATCCTTTCTATAGGATTTTTTAATTTTGGAGGAGGGGAGTTATGTTCTGTATGAATTTCCTCCTTCTGTGACTCTTTAATCTTCCCTTCTACAATATTATTTTCTCCTAATAGAGGATTCCCACCATCAACACCTTCTTCTATAGTATTCTCTTCCACATCTGGAAGGGTATCATTTTGTGCATTCTCTTATTCCACTCCATGCTCATGTTAAGCATCTTTTAGTTGTGCATCTCCCGCTTCATTCACTTTTGGAATACGCATATAATCATGTATATGCTTTTTAGGGTCTGGGATCATGCCTAACTTTTTTTCCAAATTGGAAAGTTTCTCCACAATTTCATTTCCAATCCTCTCAAGGTCATTCTCATATTTTCTCATAAGGGTAGTTACCCTTTGTTTGATTCTAGACTCCTTGCTATATACCTCATCTAATCTATCTTTGTCTACATCTAAGAGAGGAGCACTGAATTTCTCCAAGGCATATGATCTCAACTTAGCTTCTTCATTTATTTCCTCTTCTCTTTTTGCATATAACACACTTCTCAACTCCTCAGTCAATTGGCCTTCAATATTTTTATGTTTACCTCAAAAGTAACAAAATATTTGACAATTAATTCTTCTATTTTTTCTTTATCAGTTTCATTTGTAGTAGAATACAATGTAGTATTTTCCTTTAAAATTTCATGTTCTACAATACCATTGAACAATGCATCTAATCTAATAGGACTATGTTTCCTTATCGAAGGGGAAGACTTTTCCTTATTTTTCTTCTTTGCTTCTAGAGTTCTCTTTCCTTTACTAGATTCTAATTTCTTCTCCCTCATATGAATCATAAAGGCTTGTCTTTACTTTTCAACTTCTACCTCATTGTCTATATCCACAACGTCAACCTTGACCTTCTTTTCACTTGTCTCTACTTAGGAGACACTGGTTTTCATTTTTTTGATCAGAGGTTCTACTTCTACCTCTTCCTCTTCTTCATCCAGACTCAAATTATTTTCCCTTGTCGCCTTAGCCTTCACTCTTCTATATTGTTTCATCATAGGATCCTTTTCTTTTGTTGACACAATCTGCTACTTTTTTAGAGTACTGGTTGACTCTTTTCTCTTTGCTACACTTATAGATGGAAAATTCCTAAAGGGATTAGGAGCAACCAAAGAGGGGAAAGATGTATTAATAGATCTTCTTCTACTATATGTACCTTCTAGAGAGCCAAACATGCTTTTTTATTTCTCTACTGGCTCCTTTCTGAGGCCCATTTTCTTCGTGAATTATGTATTCATCCTCTCAACTATTTTCTTTACCTATTTTTACTCATGCTCCATGTGCACCTCAATATATTTTCTTCATGTGTCATATATTCCCTTCGAGGTATCTTTAGGTTTTCTAGGCATATGGTCAACTAGACCAACAATTACATCCTCTACAACTTCATATCCCATTTTTGAGATCCACACTATCTTAGGCTCAATAACCTCCATAATGCAATAGTCCTTTCTCACCATGAAAATGATGTCATTCTTATATTTTTCTACCACACTTTTTGGTATTCTTTCTTTGGCTTACATATTCTATTTTTTTATAAGAATCCCCATAAGGAAATCTCTTATGATTTTTAATCACCCAACCTCATCAAGTGGTCTTTGATCTGGTGTGCCATAGGTCTGTCCTTCAACCACACTATGTTTCTTGTACAAGAACCTCATTTTAAAATTAGAACAATAGATAGATGATCAAATTAAAAAATTTGAAAGAGTACTTGGATTCCTTACTCTTTTGCAATTTTTATATCAATTGTGATTTGAGAAATTCACATGTGTCATAGTTATCACCTTTCTTTACCATCTCATAGGCAATGTTGATAATGGTGGAAAAAATAAGAGTTTTCTCTCTTTGTGAAATATATATTATATCCGATCAACATCGAGGCATAAATTTTTTGATGTTGTGGTTGTGTTGCTAATATGTGGTTGTCATTGATGTCAACACTATTAGCATTGAATCTTCTTAATGTTGTATATGTCGAGGATATTGAGAAAATTGTAAAAAATATAGTACAGGTAGCCAGTGGAGCTGAGAAGGTCACAATATTGTAAAGCTCTATGTGTTGAAGATCTAAAGGTGCACTTCAAAGGGCTTGCTGTGGAAGCTTTCTAGTATTTTGTCTAAAAGTTTCAGAGGTTCACATAAAGATTTGTGGAAGTTATGAAGATCTGTGTGGCTATAGTTACTCAGTTTTTGTAGATGGTGTTCTTGGTTGAAGCGGATGAAATTCTGGTAATTTCATGTGTTGTGCATGTACCTGTGACATTCATGGATGAGTCTAGATTGTCCTCTATCCTTTTTGTACATTCACCTTGATTGAAGTGTTCATGATTAGATATTCTTCTGATGTGTGCCCGAGTTTTCATGCTCTTAGTTGACATGATGATGTTAACTTGTTGTGGATCCATGAGGATTAATATTTTATTGTTTGGCATGTTTGGAGGTGTTTGTTTGGGTCCTCACTATGTTATGACAGACTTTTGTTGGTGCACATTGCAATTTATTCATGTATTAGGGCCAACAGTTGTAGTTCATTCTTTATTATGGACGACTGAATAGTGGTTGTAAATCCATGTAGCGAATATATATATGATATTTTTTTCCTCATTTAGTGTGAAGTGCTCAAGTGTAAAGTGATGTACAAGTGAAAATAAAATTTAGATCATTTAGAGCACAGTGTGGAAGAGTTTGAGAAGAGGGTGGAAGAGTTTGAAGAAGTATTTGTGCGCCTAATTGGAATTGTAATCAAGCTTTTGTAGAAGAATTTCTCAGTTCAACTTCATCAAATGGATTTAATCTAATTACTATATGTAAGGAAGTGAGTCTTTCCTTTTAGCAGTGTGCTCTAGGCAGTGCACCTGAATGCAAATTCATTCC
Organism: Sequoiadendron giganteum; assembly: GCA_007115665.2. Taxonomy (NCBI): domain Eukaryota; kingdom Viridiplantae; phylum Streptophyta; class Pinopsida; order Cupressales; family Cupressaceae; genus Sequoiadendron; species Sequoiadendron giganteum. The sequence goes on along the minus strand of CM021109.1, from coordinate 330,400,231 downwards.
CTTTTTATTCTTCATTATACTTCTAACAGGTATAATCTTGTGGACTAACATCCACCATGGTTTTTCCCCTAATAGGATTTCCACATATAAAATCTTGGTGTTTATGTGTCTCTGATGTGTTGTTGATTTAATGCTTGCACTGTTAATTCTCAGATTTGTGATATAAGCTTGATTAATGTTGTATAAGTTTGATTTTGGTAACAATTGATTCATCCCCTCTCTCACTTGTCTATTCTTGTTTTCCCAATAATTGGTATCAAAGCCAGTTCCTCCAAAAGAAGTTTAACAACTCGAGGTGATCCAAGATGGAATCATTCAAAAAGGATAGTCCTAGATTTGATGGTACAAACTACTCTTTATGGAAATTTAGGATGGAATGTCATTTAGGCTGCATTGGTTAACCTTTATAGATGACACAAATTGCATATACTATTCCTCAGAATGGTCCCTCCTCTGAAGATGAGATTAATCAAGTAAAAATTAATACCAGGGTAGTAGAAACATTGGTGAGTGCTTTGACAGATTCAAAGATGAAAAATTTGATGGGATTGAAGACTGCATACCAGATTTGGAAAAAGTTGGAAACATTGTATGAAGGAGATGAACTAGTGAAAAGTGTTAAGCTACAAAGTCTAAAAGGGAAATGGGCGAGCTTGAAGATGAGTGAAGATGAGAACATCTTTTCCTTCTCACATAAGATAATGAATTGGTGATGGACATTAGATGTGCTAGTGCAACCTTGGATGATAATGAAATTGTGGCTAAGATACTTAGATTTGTGCCCCCTTCTTACAAGACAAAAGCTCATGCTATTGAATAACTCAAGACAATGAAAATTACAAAAGACATGTTGATTGGAAAACTTGCTGCATTTGAATTGAGTGAATTCGGTGAGTCTACTCCTAAGACTGAATCTACTTTCAAGGCTATTGTATCTAGGAAAAGCAACTAGAGATATGATTCGGGAGAAATTTCCAAGAGAACATTCAGGTATGAAGATGAGATGAAGCGAATTGAATATGAAGAAAAGGAATTGGAAGAACTAGAAGGATTGATTGTGAAAAGAGAATCAAGAGGTCATGGTAAGTACAAAGCAAAGTTACCTATTACATTTTTTTCTTGCAGTAAGATAGTTCATTTTGCATCTAGATGTCCTAAAAGAGTTTCAAAGTATAAACCTGAGAACACTAGATTTCAAAAAAAGTTATATTATGTTGTAGAAGTTGTAACTGATGAAGAATATGATAAAGAAACTAGAAATGAGGAGGAATGGGTATTTATTTCTATCAAAGAAAATGGCTAGGTGTCCACTAAATTTGCTAGTAATGTGAATGTTGAGAAAGCTCTTGTAGACAAATTTGAAGAGAAAGATGAGTGGGTGATTGACAGTGGATGCTCACACCATATGGCTAGTGACAAAAGAAAATTTGTAAGCTTGGAAAACTATGATGGTGGTGTTGTGAGGTTTGGAGATAACACTTTTGGTGTGATTTGTGGCAGAGGCACTATTTATTTTGGTGGTAAGCATTGTAATCAAGGGAAAAATCAGATTGTTAGATGGTTAAATCAAATAACACTAAAATCCATTGAAATAACGAAGTACAAAGGAAAATGATGAAAAGAAAAGGAATGATATTACCAAGAATCTCCATCTTCCATGATTGACCTTCGTTACACCTCCTTTGCTTGCAGTAAATGAAGATGCCCTCAGATTTGTATGAGCAACTATGACGAATGACAAGACTAAAGCAAGTTTTGAAGGATTTACTCAAAATCTAAATGCCTATGTCTAAAAGCCTATGATTGACAATGCCTATGCCTTGATTAAATGACTATAATAATAAATAATGAAATTGCCTATGGAGATTTAAGTGTGAAAGCAAATGCCTATAATAACTATGCAAAATGTCAAAATGTGCGTGTCTCCCAAAAATGAGAAGAAGATGGCATTTTATAGAAAAGGCCATTTTGAATGGACGGACGAGATAAATTGATGAAATGAACGATCCAGATTAAACCTAAGAATCCCTAATTAGGGTTAGGGAAAAATCCTTAATCGAACGGTCAGAATAAAATCGGATCGACGGTGGAAAATAAATGAGACAATTAATTAGAAAATAAAGATTTTCGAAAAATCAAGAAGATAAGATTGCCTGATTTGCGAGATTTGAAAAATCAAGAAGATAAGATTTGGACTGAAGATCAGATTTGGAAAATCAAGAATCTGCCCGATTACTTGATTTTTGGAAGATTATTTACTATTTTGAATTAAATTAATTCAAAATAATGATTTTATGAGATAATAAATAATCTTTTTCAGATTATTTATCAAAATGGACTCACAGTTAGGATTGACATGACATTTTAAATAATTTAATTTATTTAAAATGAGAAGAATATGAAATTGGCAATTAAATAATTAAATTTTAATTATTTAATTTAGGAGATAAGACCAATTAATTAAATTAATCAATTTATTTAATTAAGACAATCAGTGACGTATTAAATAAATAAATGAAATTCATTTATTTAATAATCAATAAGAATTAAATGCAGAAGAGGGAATTAAATAAATTAACGAAAGACCTAGACAGTTAATGACGTATTTAATAAATAAATAAAATTAATTTATTTAATAATCATGAAGAATAATTGACATGAATTAATTAAATAATTATGAATTATTTAATCAATAGTCGAATGTGGATGAAGGACATAATTAAATGTCTTAATTATGCTAGGACGAAAGTGGTAAAAATGAAGCTTGCAAGCCTAGGTCATTTTTAGGTGTCTACATTTTGCCCCTCTTTGTCATAATGTAGCATGTCGCATTGTGACAAAGAAAATAAGTCGAAAAATGCCCCAGTGCAAAATAAGATGAGGAAGAATGATGAGGAGGGTTATGGTATGCCCCCTCGAGAGGACAGATAGGTTCCAAGAACATGGGTGTGCTCTCGAAATTGGTTAGGAGACTAGAATATGAAGAGACAAAGGAATGTTAGTACAAAAGATATGGATGATGATATGGATGCAATGCTTATATGAGATGGGTGAGAGAAGATGACACGACTAAAGATGATGCATGTTAATTCCTAGACCAAATCCTTCAAACCTTACCATAGGACTTTTAATATTTATTGCTCTTAATCATCATTGGGCAGATTGTTGTGATGGCCAACAAACACCATGATATGACAGAGATCAAGGTGTGCAAGGCTGTACCATCACATAAGACAAGCAGTCACAGACAAGGAAGATTGTGACTCATACCAAGAGCGTTATTGCCCCAATCTTTGTCTGAATCAACCACAAGCAGAAAAAGACAAGGACAGATCATGAAACGTCGCTGCTTCTCTAAATCCTGTTTCTAGGACATCCTTGAGAAACTAGTGACATGATTGCCAAAATAAAAAAATAAAGTTCCTATCATGATATGTCGTTGCTTTTCTAAATCCTAGGATCAAGACCTCACTGAGAAGCTACTAGTCATGCGTGTCAATTGTCATGCTACATCGCTGCTTCTCTAAATCCTGCTTAGTGGGATCTCACTGAAAAACTAATAACATGATAAAAGATCAAAAGACAATTGTCAAGTGTTTGCCAAGTGCGTCTAGATATCCACTGTTCTGATGTCAAGATGCCATGTTTGATAATTTTGAGATGTCTGAATGTTTAAAGTTTTGATGACCTTGAAAAATGTCAAGACTTGGTGAATTCAAGAAGGACACATCCTGAATAATGTCGATGTCGAGAGGATTTGATCCCTAATGGTCATAAGGGGTCCCTCAAACTAATGATGATGCCTAGGAAGGACACATCCTAAGGCATAAATGACAGAGTTAGTTCTTCAGAAGGACTCATTTGAAGAATACTGATGTCAGGAAGAGTGATCTTTAATTGTCAAGAAGATCGCTCAAAATGTCGAAAGGACGATGTCGACGCCTAGGAAGGACACATCCTAAGGCGTAAATGACAACGGTTATCGTTCAGAAGGATTCATCTAAAGACTAACCAAAATTTGATAGTTTAATTGGTTTCTAATGATTTGACTTGATTTGACCGAATTTGACCTGTGTTTGACTAGATGTTGATATTACCTTGATGATATGAGTGACACACTGATGAGATTGTCATGTTGAATAAGAGATTGTTTTACTTTGTTTTAGGATTTTTCCTATGTGGAAAACGATTGAAGATCTTTGACATGTGTGACAGTGTAGTGCCATGAACCCTAATGGACTGACCTAGTGCGGCCTCGGGGGCTCATCGATAGATGGCCTTGCCTACATCATACACTCAGAGACCTCGTAGTTCGACACGACCAATGACTTTGTCTTGATCAAAAATTGCATCATGATTTTATTTTGACAAATCTAAAGGACTGACCTAATGTCTCGGGGACTCAAGTATGAGTCTTTCCTACGTAGCAAATGCGCAGAGACAACGTAGTTCAGACAAATGACAAGGACTGATTGACTTAATTGACTTTGACCAGAGATGACAGTGCGCTTGTGTGCTTCGAGCAGTCCGATGTTTTGTTTGGTTTTCTTCAGGATTTTTTATGATTTTTAGGTCTTTTTTCAAGACATTTTGTGATGTTTTTGGTCTTTCTTCAGGACATTTTGTGATGTTTTGGGTCTTTCTTCAGGACATTTTGTGATGTTTTTGACTTTTTTTGGGACATTTTGTGATGTTTTTGGTCTTTCTTCAGGACATTTTGTGATATTTTTGTCTTTTTTCAGGACTTTTTATGATGTTTTTGGTCTTTCTTCAGGACATTTTGTGATGTTTTTGTCTTTTTTAAAGACTTTTTGTGATGTTTTTGTCTTTTTTCAATACTTTTTGTGATGTTTTTGTCTTTTTTCAGGACTTTTTGTGATGTTTTTGTGATCATACGTGACATCCATTACAGTTGCATGGTAAACATTTTGCCCCCAGTCAGGTCTAAGACTTGGCCACTTGCAAGGGATAAGGACAGGATGTTGCTGACTTGTTAGATGGACAATCGTTAGGACCTGATGTCAATCATTTAGCTACTATGACAAGTCGGGTAGGATGTGATAGTGATTTGCAGAATAATGGCAGAAAATACCTTTCATCCTAAGCCAAGTTAGACAAAGTGACAATAGATGGCAGAGCAATGATTGATTACACATGGAGCCTGTTTGCCAAGTTTTCACCATGGTACTTGTCCAAAGTGCCTGTTTGCTAGGTTTTCACTATTGAACGAATCATTTTTCTCTTTACTATTTTCATGATTTTATTTTTTATTTTTTATTTTATTTATTCTTTTGTATTTTATGGTTTTTAGGTCCATCCTCTGATGCTATGCGTAGAACTTTCGGAGATGTAAACTGTTGATGGGCTTAGTCAACTGTTCCCCATCTGGAGTTGCCAATTGATATGCCCCAGAACCAAAGGAAGATATGATAATATAGGGACCCATCCAGTTCAAATTTTCCTGGCTTTTCTCTGTCTACTTGGTTCTTGGGGTTCTGCATGAGAACTAGGTCGCCAATGTCAAAATTTCTGACCATAACCTTTTTATTGTAGCTGCGACAAAGGCAGTTCTGATATGCTTAGAGATGATTCAGTGAGTTTTGTCGTCTTTCATCCAGCATTTCCAGCTCATGCAAGCGTGATTGTCGGTACTCCTCCTCATTAGTTAGACCCTTCAAGGAAACTCGTAGTGAAGGAATTTCAACCTCAATGGGTAAGATGGCTTCAGCGTCGAAGACTAGAGTGAATGGGTTAGCTCCTGTAGGTGTACGAATGCTAGTTCGGTAAGCCCACAGAGCAGGGTTAAGTTGTATGTGCCAGTCATGGCCAGTGTCATTGATAGTCTTTTTTAATATCTTGACAATGGTTTTATTGGATGCCTCAGCTTGGCCGTTTCCTTGGGGGTAGTATGGAGATGAAAAGTGGTGTTGGATATGGAATCGTTCACATAACTCACGTACATCTTGGTTTTTGAACGGACATCCGTTGTTAGTGATGATTGACTACGGAAGGCCATACCGAAAAATGATGTAGTTAAGGATGAACTTTGATATTTGCTTGCCAATAATGTATGTCAATGGGATGGCCTCAATCCACTTTGTGAAATACTCAGTGGTGGTAATAATGAATTTATGGCCGTTGGATGAGGTTGGATGAATCTTACCCATGAGGTCGAGTCCCCATTGAGCGAAGGGCCAAGGAGAAGTGATCGACCGGAGTTCCTACGCTGGAGCATGGACCAAGTCACTGTGTATTTGACATTTGCAACAATTCCTGACATATTCAATTGCATACTTTTCCATTGTCAGCCAATAATACCCAAGTCTCGTTAGTTTCTTAGCTAGTGTAGGACCACTCAAATGAGATCCGCATATACCGTTGTGTACTTCTCATAAGGTCGTACATGCTTCCTTGATGTCAAGACATCTAAGGAGGCTATCGTCGAAACTACGGCGGTATAGGGTGTCACTGACAATGGCATACCTTGCAGATTTTCTGATGAAGGACTTCCTTTGGTTATTGGATAAGTTCGGTGGAAGGGTTTGAGATTTTAAGTAGTCGTAAATGTCCTGATACTAAGGAGAGTTGGAACCAACAAGTTTGCAAACCATTTCTGACTCTGGGATATCATATGCGGGTATTAAAAGCTGTTCTACCAGAAATTCAAATTGTGGCACATTTTTAGGGATGTCCAAGAGAGAACTGATAGTAGCCATTGCATCAGCTGCCTTATTCTGTACCCTGGGGATTTGTTTGAAAGAGATCGATTGAAAGTATGTCAGGAAACTGTCCACCATCCTCTTGTAGGGAAGCAACTTCTCATCCTTTGTTTCATAATCATCATTCACTTGGTTGATTACCAGCTGGGAATCCTCGAATACAAGCAATGTCTGAATTTTCCATTTGATTGCCAACTTGAGACCTATGACTAGTGCTTCATATTCAGCAATGTTATTTGTACAAGGGAAAGCGATCCTGAATGACGTAGGAATTGAATCTCCCTACGGTGTGATAAACAAGATTCCAGCACCTGAGCCATGACCAGTATGAGACCCATCAAAATATAGCTTCCATGGTGTTGCCGGTTCTGCATGAAAAATGGACTCATCGGGAAAATCAGTTACTAGTGGATGAGTGGCTTGAATTGGTGCATTCGCTAGTTGATCTGCTATTACTTGCCCTTTTATTGCCTTACGCTCAACATACTGTATGTCATACTCTCTTAGTATCATGACCCATTTTTCCAACCTACCTGTTAATGCTGCTCGACTTAGTAGATATTTCAATGGATCAATTTTGGCAACCAATTGTGTCTGATGACTGAGCATATAGTGTCTTAGTTTTTGGGATGCAAAGACAACATCGAGGCATGCACATTCAATGTATGTATAATTCAACTCATAGCCTATCAGTGTGCGGCTGATGTAATAGATTGCTCTTTCTTTTCCTTCATGATCATTTTGGGCCAGCAATGCCCCCAGTGCCAAACTAGTAGTTGAGATGTATAGAATTAAACGTTTTCCATGAATGGGCGGCATGAGGACTGGTGTTGACAGTAGATAATCTTTGATTTGTTGGAAGGCCTCTTGACATTTGTCTGTCCATACAAAGGGTACACTCTTGCGCAATAGATACTAGAATGGATGGCACTTATCTGCCAATTGGGCTATGAAATGACGAATAGATTGTACTCTGCCTTGCAGAGTTCTGAGTTCACTGATCCCTTTGGGTGGAGGCATGTCTATGATTGCTTTGACCTTTGCCAGATCGACCTCTATGCCTCTTCAGGAGACTATGTATCCCAATAGTTTTCCTGATGTGACCCCAAAAACACACTTCTTAGGGTTTAGCCGAACTTTGTACTCTTCAAGTCTCTTAAAAATATTGTCGAGTATCTTCAAATGATCTTTCCTAGTTGCTGATTTGGCCAACAGGTCATCTACATAATCTTCCATTATATTGTGCATCATTTCATGGAAGATCATGGTCATAGCCCTTTGATATGTGGCACCTATATTTTTGAGACCAAAGGGCATGGCGTTCCAACAGTATGTACCCCATGGGCAAGTAAATGCTATTTTGTGCTGATCCTTAGGAGCAATGCGGATTTGGTTACAGCCGGAGAAACCATCCATGAGGGATAGCATCTCATGTCCTGCAGTTAGGTCAACTATGATGTCAATGTTGGGAAAAGGAAAGTCATCCTTGGGACATGCTTTATTTAGATCCCGAAAGTCTGTACATACCCAAATCAGCCCATTTGGCTTTGTCACCGGCACTAGGTTGGAAATCCATTCAGCATAATCTATAGACCTTATGAATCCGACATCCAGTAATTTCTTTAACTTGGCCTTGACCAATAGAGCAACTTGAGGGTGCATTTTGCACAACTTCTGTTTGACTGGTTTAGCATTGGGTAATAGTGCCAGATGATGCAGAACCAATTTTGGGTCCAATCCTGGCATGTCAGCGTAGGACCATGCAAAGTTGATTTTCCATTCTGCAAAGAATTTATGAAATTCTGGTTTCTCTTCATCAGTCAATGATGCTGCAAATAGGACCATCTTGGGGTCTTTTGCAGTTGAAATGTTATCCTCTATTTTGTCCTCAATAAGCATGGCCGATTTCTCCTGTTGTATGGGGAGAAAGTCCAGTCCTCCATCTTTGGTCGCCTCTGAGAGGTTTTCACCCGTAGATACATCCTTTATTTTTACTATTTTATCGTCAAGAGGTGCCTTTTGGTTTTCACCTAGAGACGTTTCATTTTTTACTTTATTTTTAATTTTGCAACTAGAGGACTGAACAGTCTCGTCGAAGTATGCTGTGCAGTCCAAATCAATGGCAAATCCTGATTTGTGGTCCCCACTGGGTATGTTTTCTCGTAGTCCCATGAATTCGGTGATTGCCTCATCATTCTGAAATGTGTACAGAACTAGCAGTCCTTGTTGGTCCCAATCGACTAATTCAGGGTAAACTAAGGAGATGCCATTGTCAAGGCTAGTGAACTAGGGTGAGGATGCAGATAGCATGCAGATGGATTCAGTGATGTTGTATATGAGGTTATCATCATCCAACTCTACATCAGACTCTATCCAATATTCTCCTTCACTAGTGTCATATTCGTTGTCGTAATAAGGAGTGAAGGTTTTAGAGTTCTGGTTATCAATGTCGTCTGACACTTTGGACTGATTGGACTGATTGGATTGATTAGACTGATGGGGTTCAGATGATGGGTGTTGTATGGCATGGGAGGAGGCAGTAGGAATTTGACTATTTGGTGCCTGTTCGATTTTGAATGTTTGCCAGAATCGTTGTTCAGAGGTCAGTTCCCCTGGTTCGACAAATAAATCATCAAGACAATAGTCACTTAGGGATCGTTCCGAGCCAAATTACCACTCATGGGAGTCTGTTTCGGTGAGGGTTTCCCTAGTAGTCTTGACACTTTCAGAAGCATGTACTCACTCATTTAAAAGTCTAGAGGTACGTCGATCGTCATTGTCAGGTGACCCAAACCCTAATCCAAGATACTTCAGAGTTTGAAAAGTTTCTATGGGTTCCCTTCGACCATTTTTACTTTTTCCAAGGCCACTAGTACCATTGTAGCCTTTAGCCTTCATGATGTTGTAACCCTTGCCATATTTTTGAACTGGTAATGGAGGTAATGCGACTGTATCCTTATAGATCCATCCTATGATGTCCGCAAGGTCTTCATCACTCATGTCTCCCCACTTGATAAAAATTGTATTCGGTGGAACTTTGAAAGTTTTTTGAGGTTCCATTCTGAAACATGGCCGACCATGTATCTTTGGAGGAGTGGGTATTGTAGTTATGCTGTATGCTATATTTAGTTTGAATTCTTCGTAGCCGAGGTCCTAGATTTTGACAGTTGATTTAGTATTAGGGTTGGTGGAAGGTGGTGGTACGGTGGAAGACGTGGATGGAGCGGATGTGGAAGATGACATGAGCATGGAAGGGTTAATGTATTTGGACAATGAGGAGCCAGGTGCTTCTCGATTAATAGGTACTCGGTTTTTGAACATACCCCTTAAGTTGGTACAATATTGGAAAGGGTCGGGGTCTCCGTATATGGTTACTTCTGTGCCATCGAAAGGAAACTTGAGGCATTGGTGGTATGTCGATGGAATAGCTTTTAATGCATGGATCCATGGATGACCAAGTAAGATGTTATATGGTAGTTCCAAATCCAGGACCTGGCAGGTTGTGTCTACAATGATCGGTCCCACTCTGATAGGGAGAGAGATAACACCCCGTGAAGAGCATTCCTCATCATCATATGCTTTGATCACTATGCTTTTTGTTGGGTCTACGCACGCATCAGAGAACCCAAGAGCCTTAACCAATTTGAGGGAGCATATATTCAACCCTGCTCCACCATCTACTAAAACCCGTCTAACTTTGTGCTTGTGGACAAAAGTTTCTATGTGTAATGCGTCATTGTGGTTGGTTTTATGTGATGAGTAGTCTTGGTCGGAAAAGGTGACATGGTGCGGCATGGTGAGATATCCCACCATAGTTTCAAACTGATTGACATCGATGTCCTTAGGGACCGACAACTCTAGGAGAGTTTTATCTAGGATTTCTTTGTGCGTAGGAGAGATACGAAGCAGCTCAAGGATAGATATTTGCAGGGGAGTCTTTCCTAGTTGGTCAATGAGGTTGAACTGACTCTTGGGTTTCCATTGTTGTGGGGTTGAGACAGGTTTTGGCTGTTTAGTAGGTTGTGGTTGTTTAGCTGATGGGCCCGGTATATTGATTTTGGCTTGTCTAGGGGGAGGCGGACCAGCTATAGTGACCTTGCCACTTCGTGTAGTAGCATTACATTGGGGTGCTCTCTTGACCGTGATGGTATTGATGTATTCATCATCAGTTCTGACATTATTTATAATAGGTCCACCAGAATAGTCATACTTGGCTCAGGCAAAGTTAGCTTGGTTCTGTGAACCTGAAGTGGAACATTATGAAAACCATGATCCTACAGTGGATTCTTGTGGATAGTATGATCCGAATTGGTGGTGAATTGCTATCCACCTACTTTGATGGTGCGATTTTCAATAAGGTCTTGTATTATATTTTTCAATTGACGACAGTTGGAGGTTGTGTTCCCTTTTACTCGATGGTATTCACAAAGTGCATTGTCATTCCACCATGCTGGTTTGAATTGTCCCGGGTCATATGGTTTTATTTCTGAAAGTGTGATGACCCCATGCTGGATGCATTTCTTAAGGACTTCTTCAATGGGTTCACCCAAATGAGTGTATGTGCGACCCCTAGGAAATTACCTCATTTGATGATATTGTCCTTGACTGTTTTGACCACTTTGATTGTTTGAAGAAGTATTGGGAGGAGGTATCAATGTCGTTGTTGGTCTGTTTTGTTGTTGAACCCCTTTCAGGGCCAATATGGGACCTACAGTGTTTGCAGTCTTGGCATCAACAACACCGTCATTTGTAACATGCTTATTCTTAACCCAATATTTGTTTTTGTCAGCTGGTGGATTGACGTTCATGTTTTTGGAACCATATCTCAGTTCTCCCTTTGCGATAAGTGCTTTCTCAATCTGGACTCCCTTTTCGACCAATTCTGTGAAGTTTGTGCAACAATGTATTTGCAATGCGAATTTTAGGGGTCCTAGGAGTGTTTGGACGAACATGTCGACTTTTTCCCTTTCAGGAATGTCAATGTGACATCGACTAGCAAGGCTTCTCCATTTTTGAAAGAATGGAATAAATGTCTCACCAGAGTCTTCTTGCGTGAGATTGCACAAGCTAGTGATAGAGGTATCCATGTCAATGTTGTACGCGTAATTTCTTATGAATTTTTGTTTGAGCTCATCCCATGTCTGGATATCTTTTTGAGTTGAAAACCATTCAAGGGCTTGACCCGCCAGACTTTTGGAAAAAAGTCTCATCAAGTATGTTGGTTCATAGGCGATATCCATACAGTTGGTTGTGAATTTGCGAACATGTTCAATGGGATTTGTCTTGCCTCTATATTTTTTGAAGTTGGGTGACACGTATCCTGGTGGAAATGCAGGCATGTATAAGCTTGTGTCAAATGGGTATACATCCAGGTCATATGATATTTCTTATTTCTTGCCTAAAATGTACATGTTTTGCATAGTTTTCTCCATATCCCTCATTCTTGCTTTGAGTTCATCTATGGTAGGGTCGTTTACGTTTCCATATGTTGGATTGCCTGGCACACCATGTGTTCTTGTCTGGTGTGCATGAATGTTGGTGTATTGTGGTGGTATGGATTGTTGTGGTACGTATGACGTGTGTTGTTGGTATTGGAAGTTATGATTGGGTGCATGTTGATGAGTATGAATGTTGGATGAATATGTTGGGATGTGTCCCCCAGCCATGTGTGTCGCTAGTTGAGGGATGTTGTGTCCATGACTGTTATAGTGTGTTGATGATGTCATGGGTTGTGTTATTTGGCCACCTTGTGTAAATTGTTGATTTTGAACAAGGGGAACGTTTGTGTTTGGACCTTGGGAGGCAATGACATTTGACTATGTTGTCGTGTTGACATTTTGTTGTTGTCCTTAGATAAAGATACGTCCTGTGGCTCCTCCCAAAGGATTTTGTGAAATACCACTGGATGAATGTGTCAAAGTTGTGTTCATGGTAGAAAATGAAGTTGTCAAAGGGGGTTTGTTTTGACTTGATGATGCCCCCATGGCATTTACTGTCGTGGTATTGGCTGTCGTGGTATTTGTGATGTTGGGGATGTTGGGAGTGGTATGCATTGTCATTGTGGTCCCAAAGGAAGTATTGCTCGTGGTATTTAGAGGTTGACCACAATGTGACATGTTATGTGCATTGTTGGTAGTAGTGTCAAATCCTGGTGGTAACTTAGCTCCTTCACTCAAAAGCATAGCTATGAATCTGTCTCTGTCCTGATGAGCTATTGCTTTAGCCATTTGACAGGCCTTTGGATCTTGTGTCGATGCCTCTATGTTTTCCTGGAGTAGTTGACCATTTTCATCTCTTTGCAAAAATTGTTCGAATGGACTGTTTGATGTGGATTGCATTGTTGTTGGAGGTTGATTGTCTACATTGGTAAATGGATCGTAAAAGGTCCAACTTGGGTCATGTGGAGGATTGTTGACATTATGCGGGGGGTCTTGCCTAAAGTTTTCCATTTGTCTCTTTTGTTTTTGAAGTCTGGTTTCAACCATGAAATGAGATTGCTCAAATGGAAATGACAACTAGATGCAAGTATGGCACTATGTGAAGTCTATGGTTCAAGATGACCACTAGAATGACTAATGTTTTTGGATTTTCGTGAGTAAGGTATGCAATTTGTATGCAATGTAAGACAAGGTTATCTAAGCACTTCTAAGCTCAAACTTTGTTTTCGATTTTGACTGCTAAAGGTCTTTGTTGGAAATGACAAGTTGACTAGGTCTAAATGACTAGTGAGTCTCCCTAACTAGACTTTTGAGTTGGAAGAATCTCACAAAAGAGGACAATGACTAAAAGGAGGTTTGATAACTTGGTCCAAGAGGGTCTAATTTTGAAAACAATGATTTTGCAAAGTGTACTAAGATTTGCCTAATCCTAAGTATGCAAAATGTGAACCTATGAATAGTCTAATGTCAAATGTATGCAATGAAAAATGAATGAGGTATGAGATCTATGGTGACTAATGCAAGCTAATAGACAAGACTTTGAGCAATATCAAGTTTGGTTTCTGACAGAATCTTCTTGATGACAGTGTTTGACAAATGGTGGACAAGTTGAGGACTTCCAGTCTCAGATGTGGAGTTTTAAGTTTTGACAGGCAAATGTGTCATTTGAAGTTTTAGTTGCATCTTGGATATGCAAATGCGGTTCAGTAAACTCAAATGCGATTGATCAGAGCGATTGCACTTCAGACATTTAAATGCAGTTTGATAGATGCGAAAAGTTTGTCTTGTGGTTTTTGATGGAAAATTTGGTCTGTTTGATGAAAGTTTTGTTTCGAACTGTGATAAGACCAGAAAACACTTGACAAACACATATTTTTGAATGTAACCAATCACACATCAGTTAAGCACAATCCTAAAAAGGCCAATAGGCCAAGGGTTTGTATACTTGGTATAGCCCACCGATATACCCCGGATTGGTGATAAACACCTTTCCTTCTCGAGAGTAGATAGCTTAGAATTTTGGTGGCATTGGCTCCCCTCCACGACTCATTAACGTCATTCAAGCACACCAAATTCAGATTCTTTGGGTAGTGACATCCCAAGAATTGCTATCTCTACTCAAGGGGATCAGTAGTGAGTGTCTTCGGGCATGATACTGTACCCTGCACTATACCAAGCAATGGCCAATAGAACGGTTGGACACTAAGACAAGAGGTTTTTAATTCAGGCATTCCGTTCATGGGGCATGATCCATGCGGCGAGAGTCCCCTTTCAGATCCATCTCGTCGGAACCATGCTCATGATTCTTGGGCTTTCCCCAAGAACCCACTTTTATATACCGATTGGAAGTCCCTCGGTGTCAGGGTGCTACTGGTCTGAGTCATCCTAGGGTGAATACTTTTTCCCACCAGAACAGGCCCAAGTTCTAGAGTCAGTAACCGTTTCTCTTACACCCAGGATCGCACGAATGCGCAAGGGGAGAGGATACTCCGATATACCAAATCGTGAAGGGTAATTAACAAATAAAGATGGGTCTGGTTTTTTGATCATGAGGTTTTCACCAAGTGAAAGCATACTCGCCTACCATCTTGCAAGCACAATCAATCAAAGAAGACGTGTTCTTTTTTATATGCGCCAAAATCAAATGTTTGCTAATCTATGAAAGAAAAACAAGCACAATGTTTGTTTATCTTGTCTTCGACTTCGAATCTGCAAACAATGAATTAATAATCTCTTTAATCAATGGTCTTCGACACACGAATGGGGATCGCCACATGCTACAAGAGAAGATTAGCAACACAAACAAAAAATAAATAAATAAGACATTAATGACAGCAGCAAATTAAAACAGCGATAACTTGATCAAAACTTAACAAAATTTTAAGTGGTAGACATCCATGGAAAGCTAAATGATAGACCTTCAAAACCCAGAAAACTTTTTCCACGATTCTGCACAAAAAGAATGTTATAGACAAAAGAAAAACGCAGGTTTAAAAATTAAATTGAAAAAAACTACGATCACTAAAATACCCATAACTTTCTCAAATCTCAATGAAATTTAAAATTGTTTGATGTTCCGGAAAACTAGGAGCGAGATCTACAAAACCCAGAAACCGTTTGAAAATCTTTTATTCGCCTATTTTTCTGTGCTCTAATGAAGGTGATAGGATTTTGTATGATGTCTTGGCTGTAACTTGCAAAACAGTGAAAGCAAACAAGAACACACACAAATTTCTCTACAAAATGTCGAGTTCACCAATGTAATCAAGGGAAAAATCAGATTGTTAGATGGTTAAATCAAATAACACTAAAATCCATTGAAATAACGAAGTACAAAGGAAAATGATGAAAAGAAAAGGAATGATATTACCAAGAATCTCCATCTTCCATGATTGACCTTCGTTACACCTCCTTTGCTTGCAGTAAATGAAGATGCCCTCAGATTTGTATGAGCAACTATGATGAATGACAAGACTAAAGCAAGTTTTGAAGGATTTACTCAAAATCTAAATGCTTATGTCTAAAAGCCTATGATTGACAATGCCTATGCCTTGATTAAATGACTATAATAATAAATAATGAAATTGCCTATGGAGATTTAAGTGTGAAAGCAAATGCCTATAATAACTATGCAAAATGTCAAAATGTGCGTGTCTCCCAAAAATGAGAAGAAGATGGCATTTTATAGAAAAGGCCATTTTGAATGGATGGACGAGATAAATTGATGAAATGAACGATCCAGATTAAACCTAAGAATCCCTAATTAGGGTTAGGGAAAAATCCTTAATCGAACGGTCAGAATAAAATCGGATCGACGGTGGAAAACAAATGAGACAATTAATTAGAAAATCAAGAAGATAAGATTGCCTGATTTGCGAGATTTGAAAAATCAAGAATCTTCCCGATTACTTGATTTTTGGAAGATTATTTACTATTTTGAATTAAATTAATTCAAAATAATGATTTTATGAGATAATAAATAATCTTTTTCAGATTATTTATCAAAATGGACTCACAGTTAGGATTGACATGACATTTTAAATAATTTAATTTATTTAAAATGAGAAGAATATGAAATTGGCAATTAAATAATTAAATTTTAATTATTTAATTTAGGGGATAAGACCAATTAATTAAATTAATCAATTTATTTAATTAAGACAATCAGTGACGTATTAAATAAATAAATGAAATTCATTTATTTAATAATCAATAAGAATTAAATGCAGAAGAGGGAATTAAATAAATTAAAGAAAGACCTAGACAGTTAATGACGTATTTAATAAATAAATAAAATTTATTTATTTAATAATCATGAAGAATAACTAACATGAATTAATTAAATAATTATGAATTATTTAATCAATAGTCGAATGTGGACGAAGGACATAATTAAATGTCTTAATTATGCTAGGACAAAAGTGGTAAAAATGAAGCTTGCAGGCCTAGGTCATTTTTAGGTGTCTACAAGCATAATACTGATGATTTTATTTTTGTAGAAGGCTTAAAGCATAACTTGTTGAGTGTTGGATAGATGGTAGACAAAGGTTACAATCTGCAGTTCAAGAATGGTAAGTGCAGAATATTGGGAAGTTCATGAAATATGATTGCTTTAGGAACAAAGACAGAAGGTAATATCTTTCAATTGAGCGTTGCTAGTGAAAGTTGCATGATTTCTCAAATTGATGTAAGCTGGTTATGGCATAGGAGGTTGTTTCATGTGAACTTTAATAAAATTGTCAAGATAAGCTCTACTCAAGCAGTTAGAGATCGACCTAAGTTAGTAAAGCCTACTAACACTATGTGCAAGGAATGTCAGATGGGAAAGAAAATAATAAATTCTTTTAAGAGCAAACAATATAGCTCTAATGGAGTATCAAATTTGATACATACTAATCTATGTGGTCTTTCTAGAATTAGAAGCCTACAAGGTGAAAGGTATTTTATGTTGCTCATTGATGATTATTCTAGAATGATATGGGTCGCTTTCGTGAGAGAAAAACATGAAGCTTTAGAAAAATTCAAAAATTTTAAAGCTATGATAGAGAATGAGACAGGTCAAAGGATCAAATTTCTAAGGTCAGACAGAGGTGGTGAATTTAATTCACAGGAATTCAATTCTTTTTGTGAAGAGCATGGAATCCAAAGACAACTATTTGCTCCCTGGACCCCTCAACAAAATGGAGTTGTTGAAAGAAAGAACATAACCATTCTAAGCACTGCTAGAACCATGATGTTGGAAGAAAATGTTCCTCATTTCTACTGGAGAGAAGTTGTAAGTACTATTGTGTACACAATTAACAGGGTGAATTTCAACAGTAATTCTGGTAAGACACCTTTTGAGCTATGGTTTGGTTATAAGCCTACTATCAAGTATTTCAAAATATTTGGAAGAAAATGCTACATCAAGAGAGATGATGATATAGGTAAGTTTGATGCTAGAAGTGATGAAGGAATATTTTTAGGATACTCTACTAAAATCAAAGCTTACCGGTGCTTTAATAAAAGGTTGAAGAAAATGGTTGAAAGTGCAAATGTCAAGGTTGATGAAGATATTGGTAAATCATCCAGATTTAGTGTTTATGATTCAGGTGATAAACATGATGGTACTAAAAATGAAAGTAATTTTTAGGCACAAATTCAACTTCAAATTGTTACGGTGAACCAAGGGAATCAAGAAGACAAGGGAAAAGGTGTGAAAACTAGAAGAAGAATTTTGGAAGAATATTGTCTAGTCTCTAAAGTTGAGCCTAGAAATATTAGTGAAGAATGTAAGGATGAACATTGGATGGAAGCCATGAAAGAAGAACTATTACAGATATAGAAAAATGATACATGGGATTGTGTTCCTAGATGTCAGAACAAAAATGTGATTGGAACCAAGTGGGTGTTCCTGAATAAGTTGAATGAACAAAGTGATGTGGTCAGAAACAAAGGAAGATTAGTTTGCAAAGGATACTCATAGATGGAAGGTATTGATTTTGAAGAAAATTTTGCTCCTGTTGTTAGAATTGAAGCTATTAGATTACTTCTTTGTTATGCTACTTTCAAGAATTACAAAGTTTATCAGATGGATGTAATGTCAACATTTCTGAATGGTGAACTAGAAGAAGACATTTATGTTGAACAACTAGATGGATTTCCATTGATTGATAAAAGGACATGGTATGTCGACTGAAGAAAGATCTTTATGGACTAAAGCAAGCTCCTAGATCCTGCTATGCTAGATTGGATAAATACTTGTTGAAACTTCGATTCAATAAAGGTATTGCTGACAATAATATGTATTTCAAGTTGGATCAAAGCAAAGAACTAATCATTGAAGTCTTTGTGGATGATATTATTTTTGAGGGTGTTGATTGTTGTTAAGTTTTGCACACACGCCCCACTCAAAGTAGGGACCCTCTTTTTCCTAGCCTTTTGGCTCTTTTTTGTGGCCTTGCCCTTTTTGAGCTTGTCTTTGAAAATATTGAGTTTTCAATTTTTGGGTGCTTTGCCTTTGGTCCTAATTTCTTGCTACTTTACAATGTTCCTTGATGCCTATCTTGCTTGTAAAGTGCCCCCATTATGCTAACACTTTGGAAATATTAAGTTTATTGGACAATTTTGGGTTTTTCCCTATTTTCAGGAATTTTCCCTTCGGGCAGATTTCCCCGACTACCTGGAAAACCCAACAGGGCTGGTTCTGCATTGTCTTTGGAGATATTGGTGCTTTGCATATTTCTATCTCCCTGGGTTTTTTCTGAATTTTCCTTCATCTCTTCGTTTTCCTAGTTTGCGTATTTTTGCTTGTTTTGTGTTGTCTTCGGGGATTTTGGTGCTTCAAGGATTTTCGTCTCCCCCAATTTTTTTTTACTTTTCCTTCGTTCCTTCATTTCCTCAGTTTGCTTCTTTGGGGATTTTTACCTCAATACCATGAGGGATTTGCATCTAGGTCACGGTTGGATGGTGGTACCGCTTTACTGCAGGGGCTTTCATTCGCACTGCGGTAGCACAGTGGTCCCACCTTACCACAAGAGTCATTGGTCGATGGCGTGGTTGCATAGGGTTTAGTCCATCTAGCATGGTAGCAATATTTACCTTGATGTCGTGGGTGTCTCCAAGCTCGGCCATGGTTTTGTGGTTCACCGCCATACCATGGGGGTTTTGTGTTTGGTATGTGGTGTTGTGGTTACTGTGTTACCTTGGTGGTTGAATGCTTGGCTCACAGTAGCACAGTTTTGGTCACTTCCAAGAGGTTGGAAGGTCAGAATATCAATCAACGGCGTGCGAATCATGTTGACTCCATAAGAATCTATTGCCCTGGGAAAATCCCTATAGTCCATCCTTGCTTCATTTTTTCGGAGTGTGCTAAGTATTGCTAGTTTCGATGATTTATGCCCCTATCGGATTTTTCTGAAAGTCTGCTATTTTTCAAGGATTGAGAGGATTCATGGCCTAACTGTTTATGGTTTTGAGTTGCATGATGCATTTGGATAATTTAATGATATGTGCAGACATTCCTAGAGTTTTGAATGATGAGTGATTGGCCTTTGGTGATTTATGTGCTTCCCTTGCCTAAATCCACCAGGCCCTAAATTTCCCAAAATTCCTTCCTAACTCAAATTCTGCGGAGGGGTTAAAATATTGAACTTTGACGGGGATGCTTTAATGAAGTTTTATTTGATTTTGGTGGCTATTTTGGATCTCTCTGATGATTAGCATGTTTTTTATGATTTATTAACATAGATTTTGATGCTGGAATGAAGTTTTAGTTGCTAATGGTGGTCATTTTGAATGTAGGTTGGATCGAGCAAGCTGTTGTTGTCAAGGTCGAAGAGGTGGATGTACGTTGAGGATGTTGCAAGATTTTCAGGATTGCATCTAGGTACATTTTGTAGCTATGGGAAGGTGAAGCTCACTCATACATGGTTGGGTCGATGCGCTTGAGGGTCGTTCATCCAAGTTGGGCGTGAAATGGAGGGTTCAAACTGATTTGACTTGATCAGGGTCGTTGGAGAGGCCTAGCTTGGTTGATTGGATGGTGACTCATATTCACCCTCACATGATGTGTGTGCTACCATTTTTCTGATTACACCAGTCGGACATTAATGGCGAAGGGAATTGTGGGGTTTGATCGATCTGAATCAGGATTTGTGGAGATCCTAGGCCGATCTAAAGGGGTGCCTCATGCATTCATTGCAAGATGGAAATTTATTGTGGGCTATCTAGGCTGATAGGGTTGCTGGCCGACTTTCTCTATAACCCTAGCTCGGGCCAGCATGGGATGGGATTTCAGTAAGTATGGCATTTCACCTCATTTATAAAGGTTGGTTGGTTAGTTAGAAAGAGTTAGAAAAAAGTTAGAAAAAATGGTTATTAAATAGTTGGTTCAAAGTTAGATGTTTAGATCTTGTAAGTAGATTAGCAAGTAGAGCAGGAAGTTAGAATTAGGAAATAGTCATATTTCAAGCAAGTGTTGTAACACAGAACATCATAATTGTTGCTATTACTGGTGATTTAATACAAGTGAAGATATTGTATTGTTATTGGTGTCTTCTTTGCATTGATTTGTCTTGCATGGTTCTTATTCTATCTTCAAAATTGCTTGGAAATATCTGAATGTATTTTAGGTTTATAGTAAATAATTTAATGGTGCTTGTGATTTAATGCTTGGAGTGTTGTAGCAATCTCTGGTTCATAATTTGGGCAGCTTCTTGATTGTGGGATTGTTGTGCAAGGTCAACTTGTAACTATTATTTATGTGCTTAGTTCAATTGTGGGAATTTATCCAGTTCTATTCATTGAATGTTCCTAATCTGAAAATCTTTAATTCCTTAGAAGATTGCATTGTTTCTGTGAGATTGCAGGTATGACCTAGGTTAAACAGAAAGTAGTTTAAAGGGATTGGTCTGTTCGAAGTATTTCTTTATTAGTATTGTTGATCTTAGGAGTAATATTAATTTTAGGATTTCTAGAACCCTTACCTTTTTCTACTTCTTTGAACTGTGATTCAAGTAGGAAATCAAGTATCACTTTGTTGCAAAATCTGATAAGTTTAGAGTCTCCAAAATGTGTTTTGTAAGGTCCCTTTGTGATTACCAAAATTTTCACATTTATCACTCAATGGTTCCACTACATTGTCATGACCTAACACCTAAGAGACCTTGGGGTTATCTCTTTTCTCATAGAGATAAACCTTTCAAGAGAGATAGGATATTTTATATTTTGTCTGAGTTGTTGTTGTGCAGAAAACATCATCAACAAGATTGGTGCTAGAAGGAGGGCCTTGAATAGGCAAGTTGGAGTGTTTTCTAAATTCCCTTTCTCCTGAGAGACTTAGAAGGAGAACTAGATCTACCCAAGGAGAAGAAGAAGATTCTCAAGAACTACCACCTCCAACTAGGTCAAGAAGGACCAGAAGAAGGGAGGAGTCATCATCCAATCCATTATTCCCACCATCTTCACCCTCATCCACCTCATCTTCATCTGATTTTGAGGTTGATTCCATTCAACAATCCCAACCAATCATCACTCAAC